>CM076582.1:1489923434-1490265933 GCA_034641835.2 Pinus albicaulis | reverse complement strand
GTCAGGTTCCAAAAGCACAACAATTTTGTCTCTTTATTAAGCGGGATTTTTATATTTGAACAGTTTTCATGACCCCGGTTCTCTACACAGACCTCGCCTTCGGGTGGGGTGAGTTCACAGGGTTATCCAACAATTTACGAGAATTCAAAGACAGAAGAATGGAATTATCAATACCCAATCACCTCACAGTTAAACAATTCTTCACAATTAGCAGTTTGAGATAATTCAATGGCAACTAAGCTTGGAAATCATTTAACTGGAAACAATTGTTCACACACAGAGGTTTATTGCAGAAATCCCCTCTCTACTCTCCTATTCCCTCTCTACTTTTATTCATCTGAGGAATTAGAATTTATATACATAACATATGGCTCTTCGGTTCCTCTGAGAGGACCGTTCTAGAAATCAAAAGGTCTAATTATAATAATTCAACTAACTGAAACTGTTCGACTCCTACAACTCTAACTAGTCTAAGTAATACAGTCAGCTGCGGTATTGACACCTAGCTGTTACAACTCAAATGTTTTCGAACCCTCCTAGCCACAACATGTGGACAAAACCTCTTACATTGTTGGCTAGTGCCTAATGCCCCTACATCATCGTGTGACATAAACCTATTAACAAAAGTGAATTCCTTGAATTTCACCAAATATTTTATTTGAATTCCTTGCTTTTAAAAGCCAATGATATCCCTTATTGTGTTAATGTTACGTAAATTCCTTGTCCTAGTGCCTCACACTCTACTATGAATGTTGTAGGTGCAACCGATGTTGGTGTAGAAGACATGGCATCCATTGAAAGAGAGAATGCCAAAGTAGCCTCATCATTCCATATAAATGATATTTTCTTCAAGAGATATGTGAGTGGACTTGAAATGCACTAAAAAATCTTCTAAGAACCTTCATTTTCTTAGGAATAGGTCATTTTTTAATAGCTTGCATCTTTTGAGGCTCCAACTTCACTCCTTCCTTTAAAACAATATGAACCAAATACTCGAATTCTTATTTCCCAAAAGCACATTTGGATATTTTTATATAAAAATGATTGTTCTCAATAATTTATATAACTTTTCCACATGTTTACTAGTGTGGTATTCCCATGATTTATTATAAATATGTGTATTATCAAAGAAAACAAACACAAATTTTATAAGATGGGATCAAACAAAATTGTTCTTAAGTCGAGCCCGTCGGACTTCAAACGGCGATAAACCATAATTCAAACCAAATTCGCGTTCCAAAATAGCCTGCTGACGTCGGCCAATTTTGTGACGTGAAAACCATATGAATTCCGCCCTAATCTTTTTCAGGTCCGAAGTTGGGCTGGCATACGGAGGGAGAGTTGTGACACGAATTTCTTATCAAATTCGCCCTAATATTTTTCGGGTCCGGATTTCCACTGCGCGAGCGGCCCAAACAAAGACTCGTTCCAATCAATTTCTGCCACGTGTCCTCAATAAAAACTTGCCCTGCTCCCAGCTGTGGGTGCATTCGATGGCGTTTAAGGCGATGGGACATGGATATGGCTATTTCATATCAATCGCATTAACATTTAACGCTGTTCAATTAAGTTTTCACATCAAATCCGCATTAATTAATTTTTAACACTGTTCAAGATCGGCCTTCACTCCTCTTAGCGATTCCGCACGCTCCAATATGATCCAGCCTTCGGCTCTCATTATTAATGATCAGAGATTAATTATGATGGGCGTCCTTTGATTGCATTGCATTCGGGTCGAGAAAATGGCTTTTAGCTATGCTTTTTCAGACGAGCCGGTTGCTGGATTACACTGCCTGCTAACTGTGACGATAAGGAGAAGTGGCCAGCTGAACTGCTGCCTAGACCTTGCAGCATATCTGCATTTCTCTCGGTTCTGTCTCTGTCTGTCTTCCTCTGTTAATTGGAATTCTTCTTCTTCATCTCCTCTTGTGCCCACTGCGCCTGAGACTGCACCCATGCCTCACGTGCATCATAGGATGCGTTGGCGCAGGGGGAGCACTAGAGGTCAACCCCTGTGGGCTCCCTCCAGCCCCTCAACAGAGTCGACTTCCGGCCAGTCCAGTGATTATTACGCAGGTCGATATCCAAATACTAGGAGTGGGCGGGGTCGGGTTGTAGGATCTGGCCACCGTATGGATTCCCCTGCTCCTCGCTTCCCCACCGCTAGTTCACCTTCTCCCACGATGCGCACTGCACAATTTTCCTTTAATTGCTCTCTCAACCGCCCGCGAATCACGGCTTTAGTCACTGTGGTCTTCCGCGAGGAGGCCCAAATGGAGGAAGAATGCACCCGTCCGGCGGGTCTGAGCTCGGAAAAAGCCGGCCAGCATTCGGGCCTTCAGGAGGGGAGCCGTGGCATGCATGTGGAGGTAGCACCTAGCGATCTTGGACCTTCCGAATTAGGATGGTGCCGAATCGTGGAGGAACCAGTGGAGGATTAGTTTGGTTAATTTGTTTTTCTTTCTTAGCAGGCCCAGTTAATTGGGCTGATTTTAGTTTATTTTACTGTGCTGGACCTTTAAGTAATATTTTTGAATTCTGTAAATTAAACGTTCAAGATTGGTTTCCCCGTATGAGGGCAGTCTTCTTAATTTTTTTATTTTTTGATGACAAATTTGCCATGAGTATGGCCAGGCAATGTTTTTGACTTCGGTGTAATTTTATTCGCAATGTTAATAGATTAACTTTACTTTGAATTCTCACATGATTAGCGTTTTTCTTGATCTGTTCAAGGATTTTGGGTACTTTAATTTGTATTTGGAACAATGGACATCGGTACTTTATCTGTTGCTTTACTGTTCTACATACTACTATTTCACTTTCTTATAGATGCTTCGGGAATATTTGAATGCTTTCTCAGATTGTCGATAATCTCCATTTGGACCGTTACTGGATTTTATATCATGTCCCTGTATGTGACATGGGGTATTTTTCTATCATTGTCTGGGGTGGGACTTCCACTTTTCTGGATGGATATTTGGGTTCCAATCTTCAGATGTGAAAATGTAATGACTTCATGGACTGTTTTACTTCATATAATATATTCAAAATAGCATTTTTTCTCTTCTGAAAAAAAAATGAATAATGTTTATCATTCTGCCTTCAAAACTAGCGATGCTGGTCTATGTTGCTGGTTTATTGATATGGTCTGATGGTCTTTTTATATTTTGGACATATCACACTCCTCACATGATTAGCGTTTTTCTCTGTTCAAGGATTTTGGGTACTTTAATTTATATTTGGAACAATGGACGTCGGTACTCTATCTATTGTTTTACTATTCTACATACTGCTATTTCACTTTCTTATAGATGCCTCGGGCATATTTGGATGCTTTCTCAGATTTGTAGATAATCTCCATGTGGACCGTTACTGGGTTTTATATCATGTCCTTGTATGTGACATGGGGTATTTTTCTATCATTTTCTGGGGTGGGACTTCCACTTTTCTGGATGGATATTTGGGTTCCAATCTTCAGATGTGAAAATGTAATGACTTCATGGATTGTTTTACTTCATACAATATATTCAAAACAACGTTTTTTCTCTTGTGAAAAAAAAAATGATTAATGTTTATCACTCTGCCTTCAAAACTAACGATGTTGGTCTATGTTGTTGGTTTATTGATATGGTCTGATGGTATTTTTATATTTTGGACATATCACACTCCTAACATGATTAGCGTTTTTCTCTGTTGCAAGATTTTGGGTACTTTAATTTGTATTTGGAACAATGGACGTCGGTACTCTATCTGTTGCTTTACTATTCTACATACTGCTATTTCACTTTCTTATAGATGCCTCGGGCATATTTGGATTCTTTCTCAGATTGTCGATAATCTCCATGTGGACCGTTACTAGGTTTTATATCAAGTCCCTGTATGTGACATGGAGTATTTTTCTATCACTGTCTGGGGTGGGACTTCCACTTTTCTGGATGGATATTTGGGTTCCAATCTTCAGATGTGAAAATGTAATAACTTCATGGACTGTTTTACTTCATATAATATATTCAAAACAACGTTTTTCTCTTGTGAAAAAAAAAATGATTAATGTTTATCACTCTGCCTTCAAAACTAGCGATGCTGGTCTATGTTGCTGGTTTATTGATATGGTCTGGTGGTATTTTTATATTTTGGACATATCACACTCCTCACATGATTAGCGTTTTTCTCTGTTCAAGGATTTTGGGTACTTTAATTTGTATTTGGAACAATGGGCGTCGGTACTCTATCTGTTTCTTTACTATTCTACATACTGCTATTTCACTTTCTTATAGATGCCTCAGGCATATTTGGATGCTTTCTGAGATTGTCGATAATCTCCATGTGGACCGTTACTGGGTTTTATATCATGTCCCTGTATGTGACATGGGGTATTTTTCTATCATTGTCTGGGGTGGGACTTCCACTTTTATGGATGGATATTTGGGTTCCAATCTTCAGATGTGAAAATGTAATAACTTCATGGACTGTTTTACTTCATATAATATATTCAAAACAACGTTTTTTCTCTTGTGAAAAAAAAATGATTAATGTTTATCACTCTGCCTTCAAAACTAGCGATGCTGTTCTATGTTGTTGGTTTATTGATATGGTCTGATGGTCTTTTTATATTTTGGACATATCACACTCCTCACATGATTAGCGTTTTTCTCTGTTCAAGGATTTTGGGTACTTTAATTTGTATTTGGAACAATGGACGTCGGTACTCTATCTGTTGTTTTACTATTCTACATACTGCTATTTCACTTTCTTATAGATGCCTCGGGCATATTTGGATGCTTTCTTAGAATTGTCGAAAATCTCCATGTGGACCGTTACTGGGTTTTATATCAAGTCCCTGTATGTAACATGGGGTATTTTTCTATCACTGTTTGGGGTGGGACTTCCATTTTTCTGGATGGATATTTGGGTTCCAATCTTCAGATGAGAAAATGTAATGACTTCATGGACTGTTTTACTTCATATAATATATTCAAAACAACGTTTTTTCTCTTGTGAAAAAAAATTATTAATGTTTATCACTCTGCCTTCAAAACTAGCTATGCTGGTCTATGTTGCTGGTTTATTGATATGGTCTGATGGTATTTTTATATTTTGGACATATCACACTCCTCACATGATTAGCGTTTTTCTCTGTTCAAGGATTTTGGGTACTTTAATTTGTATTTGGAACGATGGACGTCGATACTCTATCTTTTGCTTTACTATTCTACATACTACTATTTCACTTTCTTATAGATGCCTCGGGCATATTTGGATGCTTTCTCAGATTGTCGATAATCTCCATGTGGACCGTTACTGGGTTTTATATCATGTCCATGTATGTGACATGGGGTATTTTTCTATCATTTTCTAGGGTGGGACTTCCACTTTTCTGGATGGATATTTGGGTTCCAATCTTTAGATGTGAAAATGTAATGACTTCATGGACTGTTTTACTTCATATAATATATTCAAAACAACGTTTCTCGTCTTTTAAAGTTTCATTTTTTTTTTAAATTGAACCCGTCGTCAGTATACCGACGCCTTGTAGATGTCAGAATTACGACAACTCAGAAACGTCGGAAGAGCGACAGTATAAAAACGTCGGACCACTTTTCGTCAGAATTGCGACAACTTACAAACGTCGGAAGAGCAACGTTCAAAACGTTAGACCACATTTCGTTGGAATTGCGACATCTTACAAACGTCGGAAGAGCGACGTCCAAAACGTCGGACCACACTGCATCGGAATTGCGAAGGTTTACAAACGTTGGACCACATTTCGTCGAAAGTGCGACCGTTTACAAACGTCAGAAGCGCAACGGTCCGTGAGACGTCGAAAGAGTGACGCTTGTTCGAAAGCGACGGAAGAAGTGTTGATAGTGCGACACTTTTTAGGTGCGTCGGAACTGCAACGGCATGACAAACCACGTTTTGTTTGCCCTCGAACTGTCACTCTTGCGACGACTATGTGTCGGAATAGCGACGAATTGGCCGTCGGAATTTCCGCCAAATTTTCTAGTGTGGAAAAACATTCCACTATTTGAGAAACCCTGATAGTATTATTTTCTGTGCATTGGACCTTCTGAATTGATCCTCGGGGTCTCCGACCTGGTACTTTGCCTTTCAATTACTGACTCCAAACTTCAAAATTCTCTGATTATTGGCTTTAAACTCTCTGATCCTTCATTAATACTCTTTGCCGCTTCCACGATTGCCTCTAACTGTGAAATCTGTGCTTTAATGGCCCTGGATAGGTTTGACAGAGTTTAACCCTGCTCCTTTAATGAAATTCATGTCGGCATACCTTCCCAGGCTTTCTTCATAAATATGATCTCTGCGCATTCTCTTCCCTGTGTTCTTCGCCACCGCGACAGTGACTGTGAACAAAGGAGGTTTTCACCACTTGAAACCCTGAAAAACATGAAAACACGTTAAGAAAACATGCACGGGAAGGGTGGCGCGGATGACTGTGAAAATGGCAGTGTGGCACAGACGAGGATGATGAATGCAGAGGATGTTGTGGCGGAATGCAGTGGATCAGCGGGAGATGCAGTCGAAGGTGGCGAGAATGAAATTTTAAATGCAGAACCTTAGAACTTGACCTTAGAATGGAATATATATAAAGGGACGGGCGAAAAATGTGATGAAACACGTGGAATGGGTGACGTGGAAGGACAGGGTCAATGGTGGGCGTGCATTAAATCTGGACCATCTGATCTCAGGAGGAGATCGATGGTTGAGGACGCGTCGAAGGGAAACAGATGGTGGGCCAGGGGTACTGTTTGCCTTGGTTAGATCCCGCGCATCTTCGGGGAGCGACTACCGTCGGATGGCCTGCCCCAAATCGGACGGTGTACAACCATATCACACCGGATCTGCAGACGGACATTAACGCACAATGGCGGGCATTTTTCAAATAGTGCTCAAGACATGCGTCATGCGATGAGTGGAATCACTCCGAAATGAAAAATACCGCCATCCCTTAGAAGGCGGTGCGATAGATACCGCCGGTTTCTGCACAGTGTTTTGGTACGGGGACCACCGGGGCAGACGAATATGGACCGTCAGATCAACGGGTTAAATGGATGGTTGCGATGTGATCGGGCAGGCGAACGGAGTGGGCCACGGGCGCGGCGCTTATCTGCGACGACCGTCTAATCTGTTCAGATCGACGGCTAATAATGTTCCCGATAACCAAACGCGCTAAGTGCTTTTCGGGCTAGTGCCTGGTTTTGACACCCGGGTCACGTGGGGGGGGGAGTTAAGGGGGCTGGCCGAAAGGGGCTAGGCCTGCAATGGGAAGAATGTGGGTTTTTGGGCCCTTTTAACGCTTTTTAAAGCTAGGAAAAGGTAACGATAGAGGGAATAAGGGGAAAATAGGCCAAACAAGGGGTATGTGTAGGATTTATAGGGGATTTTGGGATGATTTAGAGGGTAAGAGGGGAATTTTGACAAAGGGGAAAAAAGGGTTAAAATGGGGCTTTCTGCAGGGGTACAAGGGGCAAATGTAGGCCTTTTGGAGCACAATTTTTTGCAATCAGTGAGACTTTTTGGATGGAAATCAACAGAGGGGATTTCATCAAAGGACAAAGGCACAAGGAGGCTTCAAGGATGATGTGTTTTCAGAGTAAATGCATTCCTTGAAGGCTCAGAAACCTTTAGCCCCCTGTTTGCTTGTCAAAATTTATAGGGGGGCTCACAGTACCAACAATGTTAATCACTCAAAATGAAAGAGCTTATATTGATCTCTAATAAGAGAATCATAAAAATACTCAAAATATGGTTATGTGTATGAATCCTCTAGAGCTTCTCTAATGGAATAAAAGATAGATATAAAAATGGAATATACACTACCAAGCGTAGCAAGAATATTAACATAAATACATTAGAAATCCTTCATATCTATTTTACAGTGTTGAAGTAAAAGTTTCAGTGTTTTTAACTTTGATAAACCTTTTGAAGTTAAATGAAAATAAATTCTAATTGAAATTAGCACTCTAGATGTAATGGAACAATTTTGTCAACCTAGAAATGCATAGAGATAACATAACCTATAAATATTCTAGTGTGCACAAATTTAAGATCTTAACCAACATTGAGAGTGGGTCTTCAAATAGGCTCTAATACCATGTTTACCAAAACTAGGTATTTCCACACAAGATGAACAACTTCAGAAATTGTTCACACAATCAAATAAAATATTAGTATGCCCAGGTTTTTATGTGGTAAAACCCATCTAAGTGGGAAAAAATCCTTGACCCCATTTATTATAACCACTTGAGGTAATATATTAATGCAAAAGAAAAATATGTACATAACATTTCTCATAATTGATCTTCAGTAAATGACTCTTTATGCTTTTTCAATGGATTCTATGGATCAATCATGTGTAAATCCATGGATTAATATAGATAATAGTGTTGGTGTCCCGTGTTTTGATAGTTTGGCAAATCAAAAGACAAGGCAACATCAGAACCAATCTTTAGAGTCCCAAGATCTAGTCCTCCTGTTCTCAGAGAGGGATCTCTCGAATGTTTGTTTGCAAAGGTTTATCTTGTGTGCTTAGAATATGGATTTTAGACTAGTTATTAAGTGCAGGTGTTTGTTTGTTTGGTTGGTTAGATTGATACAGCAGAACATGAAAGGCCTAGGAAATATATATAGAATGGAGAAACATCTGGTTCATTGGGCAATAGCGTCAAAAAGAGTCATGACAAACATATTGGATATGGGATAACAGAGGCAAATCTAACTTAGCCACGAGATCCTTTGGTTTTGAAATGAGATGGACATCAATGATTTGGAAAAGTTTAGTTATCAACAAAGGGAATTTGAAAGAAGCTCCTTAAGTTGGGAACAATAAAGAGATTTTTTGATTGACAGGGCTAAACATAGACAGGGCTAAACCATGAATACTACCAGATGGACCTTTAACGAGCAATGATTTCAAAACAGCTTTTAAAATGAAATCTAAGATTCGGGGAACACCCTATTTCCTCAAATATTTTATTTCAAATGACTTAGAAAACATAAAAGATTCACTGATAATTGCAGTCATAGAAGAGGGAACACCTAACACATCTATGATTACAACTATAAATACCTTTAAGACAATTGTTTAAGCAAGGACAAAGGGCAAGATCAGGTAAGAAACCAAACACTATAGAAAGCAAAAGAAATTTGAAGGGAGACTTCAATAATAGTCTTTAAGTGGCAACAGACAAGAAGGGAGAACCATAAATCATGCTAAAACCAATTGTTCGAACTATTAAGGAAGTAAAAAAGCATGAAGACTAAAGAGAGAGGTTAAAGACTCTAAAATACTTCAGCAGAAGAAAACATGAAACAGTGAAGGACAAACAAGTCTAAGGTGCTTCCAGGAGTCATTTCTTAGCCTAAAACTTTCATCCTATTGTAGTAAGAAATTATGGAAGATAATGAGAATAGGGGAAAACATTAAACAGTTTAGAATACTTCACCAACAGCCAAGCTCATGGATCCAATGATAGAGCCTTTTCAGGAACAAGCATGCAACAACATCATCAGGACTTCCAAGACTTCAATTTCTTCTTCAACTTCAACAGACTATGTATTATTTCAGAGAGTTTCAATGTTACAACTAGTGATCAACCAACCAACATTTTATCTTCTTCTACAGCAGTATTTACAGAAGGATGAGGAGGTGGAGAGGATAAAATATCTCCCAAGATAATTAATACAGATTAATGACTTCTCGGCCTTTGAGGGGCTCGATGGAGAAGTTTACAGGTGTTCTGTCTGTATTAATGTTTTACATTTAAGATTCAAGCTCGATGAGAGCTCTTATTGACTTTTGAGGCTCTGTGTCATGTTGGAGTAACTCTGCAGATATTTAGTCATTAAGTTCTTTGGCAGAATTAACTCTCTGGCTGCACTAAGGCAAATATCTGATTTCGATCAATAACTTCAGCCTCCGTTTGAATGCTTGTGGCTACAGGTGGCACTGTGGTAGCTGAGAGGAATCAATTTTCCTATGATGTGGTGGTGGAGGATTTCTATCTGATAGATCTTTTTGAGTTTCCTTTAATCCTGTTTTAATTTGGAGGATTAGGCTTTTGATAATCAATCTTAGCCGTAATCCATCCAAAATGGTCTTCAATCTTCTGTTTCTGCTGTGGCAGGTCTTTGACACTGATACTCTTTTGTTTTATTCATTTTTCTGTGTCTTGTTGATGTGCAGGGCTGCACAGGGCTCATGTGGCACCAATGCCCATGAAGCATCGACGAGACGTGTCGTAGAACCCTGTGAATGGTTCCCTTTGATGAATCAAAAGCACGGGAATCGTCATTCCCAGCCTTCAGCTTTCTCTTCAATACAATGGAAAACCTTTGATCCCTGAAAAATACACACAAATGTTACAAAATCCTGCATATTGGGCTGACTGATTCAGAGGTTGTGGGAGGGAGCATGGCCGTTGGATGAAATCCACCCGACGAGATCAATGGTGGAGATTTGCGTTGAAAACCCTTTGGTGGAAGGCGGAGGGCGATAAAATAATGCGGGAATGATCTGGGACCATCCGATCTGGACATGTGGATGGTCTAGATCCAATCAGAGGATCGCAATCGGCAGGGGGAAAAACAAAAGTTAAAAAATGCACCTGATGAAAAGATCCAATGCGATTAGATGAAGACCGTCGATCTGTGGATCAGATCGACGGTGGGAGTTGAATCAGAGGGGTTCGAAAAGCAGAGGAAGGACTCGTGATCGGAGTGAATGAGGGTCGCTGGATCAAAGGAAAGGGAGGAGGAGATCAACGGCTGATATTAAATCGGGAGATCGACAATCGGCGCGGAGAGAGCAAAGGTGCAATAGAAATCGCCGATGCAATTGTGCGATCGGGGAAAGGTCGATGGGATTGTGCGATCGGGGCATCGCAATCGAAGATGGGGGGGAACATATAAAAAGGCACCCGACGAGAACTTGCGATGCGACTTGGTGGTGATCGTTGATCGGACCAATATCAACGATCAATAACGTTTGAAAACTTTGCACCGGCGGAAAAACTTTATAACACGAAAAACCCAAAAATTTAATATAACCCAAAGGTTTTATGCTTTGGGGGTGGGATATATATATGAAATGGTTGGCGCCCGGTTGCGGGGCCTGGTCTATATATGGAACATTAATGGGCCCAGGGATGCCCTATATATGGGCTAATCAGGATCGGGCCTTCGGGCTTGGGCTTTTCAATCTAACCATTTGAAACTTGCGATGCGATTGGTGCCTCTGGACTCTTATCACTTGGTCTCGGGTGAAGATTATATGGAATGAAAAGCGGAGGGGGCGGAGTTATAATAAAGGGACTCAATCACATCGGAACTTTTGATGCAGTCTTTCAATCAACCCATTGTGGATTACTTCTGATGCGATAAGCGCCTGATGGGCATAACGCCTGTTTTGTAGGGCGTGGGCATGTGGGGGAAGTGGTTTAAGACTTAGCCCAAGGGGGCTTAAGTCCTTAGTAATAAAAACTTGTTTTTTATGAATTTTTTCATAGTTTTCAATGGATTTGGGGGTTTTGAAATAGTTTAAAAAATGAGTTTTAAACTATGTAAAATGATTTTCATGAATGGAAGAAGAGGAATCATGAAAATAGAGGACTTTTATGGAGAAAAAAGGGGAGCAAAATGAAGGTTAGTTTTGAAGTGAGAGGAGAGAAAAATGGCCTTTCCAGCAGTTTCTTCTTATGAAATCAGCAGAATTTCTGAGTATAAAATAGGAACAGTAGTGAATATTTGGACAGAGGCATGAGGCATTCAAGAGTCTTCAAGAGCCAACACTTTTTAGTAATAAATTTTTTTCCTTGAAGGCTCCAAAAAATTTTAGCCACCTTTGGCTATAACAAATTTTATAGGTGGCTAACAGTGGCTCCACTTGGGGATGGTGCCTTCTTGAAGGCATCAAGAACTGTAGACTTTCATTCTCTAGGAGGCTGACCTGTGCCTCATCCATTGGGTTGCCCTTCCTTTGTTGGGATGATCTTTCTCTGAAAACATATTAGCAGCCATAAAAACAATGGATCTTTCATCAACAAGCTTTCTACCTACCCAATCCTACTAATCTAACATTTTTTTTTCATAAGAGTGCACTTGAATTGGAAAAATCTTTTCACAACATTTTATTCTTTTGAAAGCAGGAAATCTAATCTATTTCTACTCCTTATTTCTCCATGGAATCAGATTAAGCATTTGAGCCCATATGATTCTCTACCTAATCTACTGTCTGTTGGGATTAAACTGTCCAACGTATTTTATTCTCTAAATTTTACAACAAAACTTTAAAAAGCAACCAAGTCAGGATTGAACAGTCTAACTTGATGCTGGTCTATGACATAAAAACAAACTGCACATAGACATTATTTTTCTGAAAATTAAAACAAAATGGAAGGCTTAGGATCTGAAATTTCAAAGCATTTCCTTCATCTCTTTTACAACTTTGTTTTGATTCTTACTTGACTTGTTCTTTGCTTGTCCTCTGGTTCAGATTTTGAGCTAATTGGGACCAGATTTACATCTTTTTTTACTCAAAAGTTGAAACAGATTTGAGTCATTCTCTTTGGAAACTTAGGTTCTGATTTTGAGCTTGTTTGAACCTTTAATTTCTAGCCTAATCTACCTACTGATCAGCCAAGATTAAATAGTTTGGCAAATCGAATTCACTATCCTATCAGCAGTAAATTTAAAACTAATTAGTCAAGATTAGGTTGTTTGACTAACTAGAAGTGTGTTTTTCAGGAGTGGCATTTAAGCTTGCACACTTTCAGATTTGTTTCTCCTTTTGGTATGGGGCTGTACCTTTCTTGTTTTGCAATCTGCCCTCTTTTCTTTTCTATTGTTTTTTATATTTTTCTTTTTTCTTTCAAGACAAAAATCAACAACTAACTAGATGCTCAAAGCTGAGCTTTATTGACATTCCTATCTAACCTAATCTAACTTGGAATATTTACATGTTTATCTAATGAACTCTCTTTTCCAGTACAACCAATCTAGTAAATGATTTCACGATTGGTCCTTTTTCATCTCCTTGGGCAGGCTGGACAAACAGGGCCACTCCCATTCCTTTTGTTTTTTAGCAGCAGTGCTAAATAATATTCTTGCTTTTGGTAATACACTGATCCTAATGACCTTGATCCCTTATTCAAATGCCTTCAAGAAGTGAGCATAGGGATCTTGAAATAGTGCCTGGTTAAGAGTATTTGGAAGATGTGTTTCAACCAGGATTATCTCTTTTCTCTCCACTGGATTAAGGAAAATATTCTTATGAGAAAGAAAAACTTCCTCATCTTCATTATTATCTGAACTAGAGGATTCATCATATATTGCGGTGTTGTCCTCTTGTAGTTCTGGTATGCTCTGATTCAGTGGACTGTGCTTTGTGAAGATATCATCATGTTCTTGAGCAGGGGTATCCTTTATTACCTCAATCCTTTCAGGAGGAGGCTCCTTATCTTCATCCTACTTGATAAATTCCTCTTCCTTTTTAATCTCAACCTTACAGCTAATAGATTGTTGATTCCCAATTATGTGAAAGCTATTTCTGATGAATTGGACTGGCTGATTGCGGCTTTCAAGCTGATTATAATGAAATTCATGACACCAATCGACTGCTGGTTGCCCTGCATGATTAGTTTATGTTTGGAGCTCATCATCATCATCAGATTGATGAGAAGTTAAAAAATCATTAGTATAAACAATTTCACCAATCAAGCATATTGGGTTATCATTTTGTTCCTTTAGTTGATCTACAAGTTTATTTTCTGTTTCAAGACAACAAGATTTAGTAAGTAGATGAGCAAAAGTGTTTTGTTCAAATGGAGGTTTGGAGGTTGGCTGTCTGTTTAATATTAGATCAATCTCTTCTTTTGTTAAGAGAGAAGGAATTGTCTTTTTTCTTAGGACAAAAGTACAGCAATCTTCATGAGCCTCTTCTAATGGATCTCCATTTGAGTTTGCAAGGGAACTTTGAGGTTTCTCTTGTTTTTCCTGGTCTATCTCAGTTTTGAACAAATCCTCATGATTTTTGTGACAGTTATCTAAAGTATGGGATTCAGGAGTTGTTTCTAATAGATTATCAGGATGCCATTCTTCTTTAATCATCTGAAATGAGCCATGACATAAAGGCAGAGAC
Source organism: Pinus albicaulis (assembly GCA_034641835.2). Lineage (NCBI taxonomy): Eukaryota > Viridiplantae > Streptophyta > Pinopsida > Pinales > Pinaceae > Pinus > Pinus albicaulis. Next base: position 1,490,251,775 of record CM076582.1, on the reverse strand, counting down.
TCTGGTTATGTTGTCTCTTCTCCTATTTCAGATTTTGTGGGTTCAAAATGGCTTATGTTTTCCTCAAGGCACTGCTCACTATTATTTTTTGCAATTTGGTCATGAAGTTCTCTTAATAGCATGGTACAAGATATAGGTAGATAATCAGGAATTTTCGGAAAACCTTTTTCATTGCTTTCTTTGTAATCTTGTTCATCGCACATATTTTGTAATGTTTGGGTTTGTTCTTGATTTGAAAGGAGCATGGGCTTCTCTAAATCATCAATATTAAAATTAGCCTTATTCCATTCAATTATTTTCTCAAGCATATACACCATTTTTTCCATCATGACCAACAATTTTTCTTTATTTTTTTCTCTATAGTCTTGCTCACCTTCTTCTATAAAGTCTTGATCATCATCTACGTGTTGCTCATTGTCTAGTTCTTGTAATGGTTGAGTTTGTGTTTGATCTGGGAAAAACATAGGTTGCTCTAGATAATCAACATCTATATCAACCTCATGCCTATCCAATCTTTTATCAAGTATGTACATTATTTTTCCAATTAGGTCTAATAATGTGTTTAGTTTAGCTTCCCTGTCCATACTTGGATCCATGTTTGTAATCAGAGGTCACTGTATCTTTTCAACCAGTTCAAAGTCTTCTGCCAGTGGATTCATTAGGTCTTTTGGGATTGTGGGGTCACCAGGTGGAAGATTTTAAACTTTGTTGTCCACCAACAGCATGATTGGGTTTGCTCATAGCATTCCTAGGAGAGTTTACAAGGATTAGTGAAGTAACAGGGCTACTGGAGGCCAGTGGAATCACCAGGTGGAAATTTTTTAGCTTTTGTGAAGGTAGAATGTTTTATGGTTCCACCACCATGTTTATTATGAAGCCTAACTAAATGTTTTTACATTTTTCTGAGTTTATGTGGTTATTTAAGGACTTACTGAGTCTAAAAGAGTTTTCTAGACTATCATATACTCAATAGGTCCCACCGTGATCGCCATTATGTTGGAGTGAGCGGTGGGATAAGTACAAAAGGTGTTCTTTATCAAGTTTAAGGGCCTAAAGAGTTTTAAGAAGTGTTTTCAAACCACTGTATTCTCAGTAGGTCCCATCGTGATCGCCATTATGTTGGTGTGAGCGGTGGGATAAGTCCAGAAGGCGTTCTTTATCAATTTTAAGGGCCTAAAGAGTTTTAAGAAGTGTTTTCAAACCACTGTATTCTCAATACGTCCCACCGTGATCGCCATTATGTTGGTGGCGATGAGGTGGCTAATAATCACTGGATATTCTTGAAAATAAGGGATTTCTGGAGTCCTAAGGGGTACTTAGATTATTACTAACTCAAAAGGGTCCCACCGTGATCGCCATTATGTTGGTGTGAGCGGTGGAATAAGTCCAGAAGGCGTTCTTTATCAAGTTTAAGGGCCTAAAGAGTTTTAAGAAGTGTTTTCAAACCACTGTATTCTCAGTACGTCCCACCGTGATTGCCATTATGTTGGTGTCCCGTGTTTTGATAGTTTGGAAAATCAAAAGACAAGGCAACATCAAAACCAATCTTTAGAGTCCCAGGATCTAGTCCTCCTGTTCTCAAAGAGGGATCTCTCGAATTTTTGTTTGCAAAGGTTTATCTTGTGTGCTTAGAATATGGATTTTAGACTAGTTATTAAGTGCAGGTGTTTGTTTGTTCGTTGGTTGGATTGAAAGGCCTAGGAAATATATATAGAATGGAGAAACATATGGTTCATTGGGAAATGGAGTCAAAAAGAGGTCATGACAAACTTATCAATGGATATGGGATATCAGAGGGCAAATCTAACTTGGCCACATGATCCTTTGGTTTTTGAAATGAGATGGACATCAATGATTTGGAAAGAGAAGTTTAATTCTCAACAAAGGGAATTTGAAAACATAGGTTGAACAATAAAGAGCTTTTTGATAGACAGGGCTAACCATGAATTCTACAAATCACACCTTTAAGCAAACAATGATTTCAAAACAACTTTTGAAATGAAACCTAATATTCGGGGAACACCCTATTTCCTCAAAGATTTTATTTCAAATGACTTAGAAAACATAAAAGATTCACTGATAATTACGATCATAGAAGAGGGAACACCTAAACACATCTATGATCACAACTATAAAGACATTTAAGCCAATTGTTCAAGCAAGGACAAGGGGAAAGATCAGAACAGATCTCCTTGAATTACTATAAGCAAAATAACTTCGAAGGGGGACTTCAATAATAGTCTTTAAGTGGCAACAGACAAGCAGGGAGAACCATAAATCATGCTGAAACCAATTTTTCTAACTATTAAGGAAATAAACAAGTATGAAGACTAAAGAGAGAGATGAAAGACTCTAAAATACTTCAGCAGAAGAAAACATGAAACAGTGAAGGACAAATAGGTCTAAGGTGCTTCCAGGAGTCATTTCTTAGCCTAAAACTTTCATCCTACTGTAGTAAGAAATTATGGAACATAATGAGAACAGGGGAAAAACATTAAACAGTTTAGAATACTTCACCAACAGCCAAGCTCATGGATACAATGATAGAGCCTTCTCAGGAACAAGCATGCAACAACATCATCAGGACTTCCAAGACTTCAATTTCTTCTTCAACTTCAACAGACTATGTATTATTTCAGAGAGTTTCAATGTTACAACTAGTGATCAACCAACAAACATCATTCTTCTTCTACAACAGTATTTATAGAAGGATGAGGAGGTGGGAGAGGATAAAACATCTCCCAAGATAATTAATACAGATTAATGACTTCTCAGTCTTTGAGGGGCTCGATGGAGAAGTTTACAGGTGTTCTGTCTATATTAATGTTTTACATTTAAGATTCAAGCTCGGTGAGAGCTCTTATTGACTTTTGAGGCTCTGTGTCATGTTGGAGTAACTCTGCAGATATTTAGTCATTAAGTTCTTTGGAAGAATTAACTCTCTGGCTGTGTTGAGGAAAATATCTAATTTCGATCAATAACTTCAACCTCCGTTTGAATGCTTGTGGCTACAGGTGGCACTGTGGTAGCTGAGAGGAATCAATTTTCCTTTGATGTGGCAGTGGAGGCTTTCTATCTGATAGATCTTTTTGAGTTTCCTTTAATCATGTTTTAATTTGGAGGATTAGGCTTTTGATAATCAATCTTAGCCGTAATCCATCCAAAATGGTCTTCAATCTTTTATTTCTGCTGTGGCAGGTCTTCGACACTGATACTCTTTTGTTTTATTCATTTTTCTGTGTCTTTTTGATGTGCAGGGCCGCACAAGGATCATGTGGCATCAATGCCCATGAAGCATCGACGAGACGTGTCATAGAACCCTGTGAATGGTTCCCTTTGATGAATCAAAGGCACTGGAATCATCATTCCGAGCCTTCGGCTTTCTCTTCAATACAATGGAAAACCTTTGATCCCTGCAAAATACACACAAATGTTACGAAATCCTGCATATTGGGTTGACTGCTTCAGAGTTTGTGGGAGGGAGCATGGCTATTGGATGATATCCACCCGACGAGATCAACGGTGGAGATTTGCATTGAAAACCCTTTGGTGGAAGGCGGAGGGCGATGAAATAATGCGGGAATGATCTGGGACCATCCGATTTGGACACGTGGACGGTCCAGATCCAATCGGAGGATCGCAATCGGCGGTGAGGAAAACAAAAGTTAAAAAACGCACCTGATGAAAAGATCTAATGCGATAAGATGAAGACCGTCGATCTATATATTAGATCGATGGTGGGAGTCGAATCGGAGGGGTTCGGAAAGCAGAGGAAGGACTTGTGATCGAAGTGAATGAAGGCCGCTGGATTAAAGGAAAGAGAGGAGGAGATCAACGGCTGATATTAAATCAGGAGATCGACAATTGGGGGGGAGAGAGCAAAGGTGCAATAGAAATCACCGATGCGATTGCGCGATCGAGGAAAGGCCGATGCAATTGTGCGACCGGGGCATCGCAATCAGAGATGGGGGGGAACATATAAAAAGGCAGCCGGCGAGAACTTGCGATGCGACTTGGTGGTGATTATTGATCGGACCAAGATCAATGATCAATAACGTTTGAAAACTTTGCACCAGCGGAAAAACTTTATAACATGAAAAAACCAAAACTTTAATATAATCCAAAGGTTTTATGCTTTGGGGGCGGGATATATATATGAAATGGTTAGCGCCCAGTTTCAGGGCCTGGTATATATATGGAACATTAATGGGCCCGGGGCTTATGTATATATGGGCTAATCGTGATCGGGCCTTCGGGCTTAGGCTTTTCAATCTAACCATTTGAAACTTGCGATGTGATTGGTGCCTCTGGACTCTTATCACTTGGTCCCAGGTAAAGGTTATATGGAATGAAAAGTGGAGGAGGCGGAGTTATAATAAAGGGACTCAATCACATCGGAACTTTTGATGTGGTTTTTCAATCAACCCATTGTGGATTACTTCTAATGCGATAGGCGCTTGATGGGAATAGCGCCTGGTTTTTAGGGCGTGGGCATGTGGGGGAAGTGGTTTACGATTTAGCCCAAGGGGGCTTAAGTCCTTAGTAATAAAAACTTGATTTTTATGAATTTTTTCATAGTTTTCAATGGATTTGGGGGTTTCAAAATAGTTTAAAAAATGAGTTTTAAACTATGTAAAATGATTTTCATGAATGGAAGAAGAGGAATCATGAAAATAGAGGACTTTTATGGAGAAAAAAGGGGAGAAAAATGAAGGTTAGTTTTGAAGTGGGAGGAGGGAAAAATGGCCTTTGCAGCAGTTTCTTCTTATGAAATCAGTATAATTTCTGAGTATAAAATAGGAACAATAGTGAAGATTTGGACAGAGGCATGAGGCCTTCAAGAGTCTTCAAGAGCCAACACTTTTTAGTAATAAAATTTGTTCCTTGAAGGCTCCAAAAAATTTTAGCCACCTTTTTCTATAACAAATTTTATAGGTGGCTAACAAATAGTATCATCTAATATAACAATGCATGAAAATTTGATCAATTATCAAATAACTTGGCTAAAGGCTATGTTCGTCTTCAAGGAACCTCTATATTCTAGTCCTTCTTTCCTCATTCCTTAGTAATTTTTGGCGACTCTTAAATTATCACCAAACACATTATCAAAGGAACAAAGGCTAAGGATATCCAACTAGATGTAATTCTGGAAAGGATAATATCTTCAATACACAACAAATTTCAAGTGGAATGGTTTCATATAAGAGGGAAAATAATTCTAAATTGGATCTCCCAGCTAATCAATCCATTGAACATGTAAAAAGGGTTTTTTAAGATTAAAAACTGATTAATTTCCCCTCTCCCTTAATCAAGATCTCAAGCCATGAGTAAGGTTACAAAAATCTATGCAAGACCCAGTGTCAGTCTCTCACAACATGTTGCATTCATGGATCCCTTAAGTCCACCATATTCTCAAATGGTATCCCACCCTAGATCAATCTAATTTTATTATTCCTCCTATCATTTCATCCTAGGAAAGCTTCCCCACCTCTCAACAAATTATTTTGTCTCTCGTATTCTTTTCCAAGTTAGAATTATCCTCATAAATATTCTCTCACATTTATCTTCCCTTGATCCTCTTATCTGGAATGAATTTCAATCCCTTGTGGACTACAAGTTGCTGTGAGCCACCCATAGTTCCTTCAACCACCATGAGGCTAACATTCAAGAATTACAGCAAGGAATATTAGTGGTTTAAGAATTATCACTCAAAATCGAAGTCAGTATAAACCTACATATAGTCATAGACATTCTCTTGAAACATAAACCACATGCTTAACATCCTCAAGCATGCAATGCAAGAACAAGTTAGTCTCGACCCTCTACATGTTTATTTTTTCACTCTTTGGAACCTAGTATGGATCTCTTAGTATCTTGTCTCCTTTATTTTTAAGCCCTACATTTGATATTATTTTCAGGTAACAGAGGATAAGGATGGTGCAAAGTTACCACAAAGTTACCCCCTTCATAAATTCTCAACTCTTATAATTTCTCTCATGAGTCTCTAAAATTTTGTATCAACTCTTAGTTTGGTTGTAAGAAAATAATTTATGATTATAATACATGCCTTATTATGAAACTAAAGGTTGAATATGGGTGGTAAATGTAATATTCTAAGGATCAAACTCTCTATGCAGCTTTTTTTTTTATACGTATTCCATGTGTTCATTGGCCACAAGCTTTTATTAATTTATAAATTCTCTAGTTTCTTAAAAGAAAACATAGTGTCAAGGAGAATATGAACCATCATATCACTTTATGTCTAGAATATCTCATGATCTTTGAATTACATAACTACAAATGTGTACTAATGCATATTAAAATAAACATTCTTTTACGTACAGATAAAATGAAACAAGTTGATCTTAACTAACTCCTAGGTATATAAATATCCAAACAATTTGTAATATTATAACTTGGTTTATTCACTCTAATGGTCTCATAACCCAATTTGGTGGTGACATTAACATTCGACACCTACAGTTGGGTGGAAAAACAAATATGTATCCAATTTCTTCGATCATGTTTAATTAAACTATAAGTGTTCTATCTATGTTTATAAATATAGAATTGAATCCTATTTATGATGGAATTATAAGTGTTATGTATGTTGTGTGTGATTTTACTTAATAATAAATGATATTTTCTTACCATAAATTATGTAATCCCATGCTTCATTATTCCATTGTATTTATTATTTTCACCTATTCATGCATTTACATATTTATGGGCCTCCATAGAAAGAAATCACCTTATATGATGGTGAAATGGTTCTTGAATGACCCAAGATTTTAATAGGTTGATTAGTGGCATCTCACTATATGGTTTGGAGTGCATGGAAGTGAATACTACAACCATGAAAATATCTATAGATCATATTTAAAACAATTTAATGTTCTTCTTTAGGTTTAATATATATCTTCTTAAAACTCCCATGGCATGGATGTTATAGGTCAATTTTGACATCATTGCCAATGACCTGGTTAAACTGGACATCATCCCAAGAACCAATGAAATAGGGTCTATCATCCCCTATCATTTTAGTTGCTACATGCCCTAAGACAAGAACAAATCATCCATGCATTAGGGGAATTTTGAGGTCTAAAATGGGCCTCCTAAGGAAATTATAAAATAATATTGGAAATAATAAAGGAAGATTTGATTACATCATCAAATTTTAGAGAGAAAAATGAAAAAACTACTTTTTCAACTCGTATTTTCAACTTATCTCCCAAAGATTTTACTCAAATTTCGAGCGTGAGTACTTGGTGGATGAAAAATTTAATTCCTCATCCAACGAGTACCCATGTTGCATAATTTTGATGGATCCTGCTACATGAAAAGTGACAAATACATGAAAAACGTGACTGCAATCACATTCTTTCATGTATTTCTCAGTTTTCATGTAGCAGGGTCCATCAAAAGTATGCAACATGGGTACTCCTTGGATGAGGAATTAAATTTTTCATCCAATGAGTACTCCCGCTCAAAATTTGAGTAAAACCTTTGGGAGATAAGTTGAAAATATGACTTGAAAAAGTAGTTTTATTATTATTATTTTTTTTAATATTTGTATTCTTTTACTTAAAAAATGGTGAATCATCCCCCATGGTTGACATCATCATATAGAATCCTATTGGTTATTATAAGGTTTATTTTGGTTGTACACTGTTCTTAGGAGGCCTAATTTAGACCTCAAAATTCCCCTAATGACTTCCAATGCAAGGTTTCCAAGATTTGAATTACATGTTATATCACCTATGAGCTCACCAACACAGTCTCTCAAGGGACTAACTACTTTTCATATGCAGTTACCTCCATTCAAGGGTGCTCTGCAAAGCACTTCCAAAAATTCAAGAGTGTGTTGGTCAAATGGCAGTGAAATTCTCATTGTTGTGAATCTCTACATGGTCAGTGCCTTCTAGAAGAGTCCATATGTGTCAAAATTTGAATCCATGTGTCCATATAACACCTCTAAACTTGGGAACATGTATTGCCTATTATTAGAAAGTCATTGATTGAGAAACTATCTTTAGTTGCCCTATAAATTGTGCACAGATCCTAGTGCTAGGGAAGGAAGAAATTTGGTAAAGAAATGTTGTTGGATTCTCAATTGAGTGTGATAAGAGTGATATGTTGCTGGTGAGATGTTTATTGTGATGAGGCTGGGATGAATGCTAGAGCTGGTGACATCAAATCAATCGTTGGTTGTAACCTCCCTCTTCTATCCATTAATAAAGATTGTTGTTCATTTTCCCATATATGTATTTGTTTATGTTTCTATTTTCCATATCATAGATTCTTAACTGATATATATGTTTCATGTTTCATTGATTTAACTGATTAATATAAATATTCGTCTGTATATTGCAATCTCTTTACTATTTAGTGTTTATACTTGATGGAACTAGTCTGGCGAGCAAAGTTGGATTGGAAGCTACAACAAGAGCGACAGAAGGAGAATAGGAAGCTCTTGGATCACAAGTAAGTTCCTCTATCTTTCTATGTATCTATTTACTCTTATAGAAAGTGTCTGCAAATTCTTTGATCTGTTTTTCTAAATGCATAGCACCAAATTTAGGGAATGTGTTTTATCCATAATCCATAATTCTGCATAACAAATTGGTGACTCCACTGGGGAATTTTCCCTTCATTCCTGGTGTTTTTTCCTTTGCTTATCCACCTAGTAGCATCTATTGTCAATTATTATACTTTTGAGTTAAATAATTGCATTAGAAGTGTGTTTAGTAGCTTGAATTTTGATCTCTGGTGTACCCAATGCACTATTGGTCAAGACACAATGCTTTTCATAGCACTATCTCCCACTTAGGGGTGCTTTGCAATGCATTGTCTCACCTTAGAGACTACATTTCTCCCTAAGCCAACCAAATTCCCTTTGAATTTGTCATTTCCATCACTTTCATCCTTTTGTTTGCTTTCTTTTCAATTGTCTGATACCTCATAAAGACTAGTGAATTTGCCTGATTCTTCCTCCTTTGAAAAGTAAGTTTGTTCAATGTCTCTTTAAGTGCTTTTCTTTATCATTAACAAATAAATTTCAAATTATTTTTATTTCTGCATTAGATTCGTTTGTTTTCATAAAGGAAATTGTCATTAAATTCTTCATTTCCTGTAGGAAATATTGTAGTTCCATTCTTCAATTAAATTCATCATTTCTCAAATAAGAAGTCATTTGTTTTTGTTGATTTAATTCATATAGTTTTATTTTTACATTCACATTAAGGGAACTGGAAAGAAAAACCTACATTTGCATGTAGTGGACGTGTTTTTCATAGGAACAAATTAGGAAAGCTGCATATTAGTTTGTGCTTTTTGTTGTTTTCTTTCAAAATTGTTTTCTCTTTCCCTTTAGTAGCTAGGATTTTCATTGAAAAAGCTAAAATTGAAATTTTTTCTTATCATTTTAGGAATTTCCATCACATCATCGTGGTGAACCTTGAAAGGAAAATTGATAAACAAGATCAACTTAAAATTTACATCAATTTACCTAAAAAAGCATTGGAACCATAACGATAACATTTAGAAGGTCTAGACTAGAGATGTGTTCCGGCATCGTAAAACATAGCAGCTGTCATTAATTTTCTGCAATACATTCCAAGTGTGATACCTCACTCCATGTACGTAAGTATATCATAGCTCATCCACGTACCTTCGGGTATATCGGGGGTGTTATAGTACGAAAAGTATAAACGGGTGATCTCACTGTGTAGTTTTGCATTAGACAGTACTAATACAGACTTGGGCCTCCATGTACCTTCGAGTATATTTGGGAGGAAAAATTTAGGTTTCTATCCATTCATAGTGAGCTGAGTTGGTTCCCTTGTCAATTTTGATACACCAAACACAACATTTGGGGAGATTACCTGCCCGTACTTCTTGGTTCTCTAGGAGGTATTCTACAGTTCACATTTTCTTGGTAAACCTTTTTCCTAGCATTACCCTTTTATTTTTTTATTTTTTTTTATCATTAAATAAATTATTCATTGTGGAAGAAGAAAATCCCTTTCCCTATCGTTCGCGTAGACTTGCATTGAAACCACCTTTACCACCGGAAGTTACTTCTGGTTGGCGAAAGTGACATCGCTCTAACGAAACCAGTACCATCAGTACCTCTGATGATGCATCATCTTCACATATACCAGATTCAGAAGAATTTGTTTCTACAAATCATGGTTCGTCTATTGTTGTCGAGACATATTCTTCACAGTTACCCATGGTCACGATCCATCCAATCAGTGAGACCATACCTCCTGAACCCAACGTTGTTCAACCGAAAGTTGATCCAGAACCTGTCTCTTGTTTCCAGAACATCTACATCCCGAAGTCAAACGACTAGAATTTATTCCTGTATCAGTCACCCCACAATCTATTATAGCCATTGAGTCTCCCATATCGCGCAATAAACCTCCTGAAATACAATTTGGGCCTGATGATGAAATCCTTCCACCTGGTTTAATTTTGATTGAAGAAATACCACAAGACGAAACATTTTTAACTCCAACCAATTTTGAGGAGGATCTTTACTTGTACGAGTCTTTTCCTCAATCACCTGCCTCTTCTTTTGTTGATCCTGTGCCTATTAAAATTCCTGTTGATTTAAAAGGGTATACATTGGGTCAAGTAACCATGTCTGAACCAACATCTTCAGCTGGACCTTTTGTTCCAATTGTGTCAACACCTACTCTCGCTACCCCATCAATGTTCACAACTTCACCAGAGTCATATTTACATGGTGGCTCTATGGTCCCATCAGGTTATAAATATTTATCTAGAATTTTATCTTATGCATCTTCAAACCCATTGACTTCACCAATGTCATCATTTGGTATTCTAACTGGTAAACCTATAGTGAGTACTGAACGTCATGATCCTTTATATCCATCATCAGGGAAATATCAAGATGGTCCATCTAGGTATATTCCATCCAGTACAATATCAACTGGACTCCCTGCATTTGGAGAAAAATATTTTCCGTCTTATTATACTCCTCATGCTGGGGGGCAACCTATGGTCACCCACTTTTACAGTACTCCGCCATTTTTTGGTCAACCTAATATCGAAATGAATGTTTGTTAATGGTATCCCACTCTGCCTATCCAACCACAAATGGTTGTACACTCGTATAAATCGGTTCAACATATTGAACCCACATCAACTCCACTTGTTAATACATCTTTATCCCTATTACAGACTCAAATTTGTGTACCTCAACCATTTCAGGTAGGTCCTTCAACTTAATACCCTTAAGTATTGGGCCTTCAGACTCCAACTCCTTTGGTTGGTTTACAACAACCACCTGTATCTGGAATTATTTATTCACAAGCTGGATTACGATATTATGGGATGTTGCAACCACAACCAGGTTATACCTATCCTCAACTAAATCCAAGTTATCCTAATTTGGGTTATAACATTGGTGGATATACCCCTTGGTAGCCACAGGCGCAAATTCCACAACCTTCATTTCAACAAGTATCATACCCAAGTTTTGGTGAACAAAATACTCAAGTGTTTGCCTATCAAAACAACCCCTATCTGGGTTATCAGAAATAGATTCCTTATGTTGTTTCTCAAAGAACTGTTGCCCAAGAAATTCCATCATACCCTGGCTATGCTCAACCCAACCTCAATCAACATTTTCCCTTTGTTGCAACTTTAGAATTACCATATTTAAATCGAATCACCAATGACCCAATCAACTATGCTCCTTGGTGGTTGATGATACCTCATAAATTACCCTTAGATATTCCTAAGTTTAATGGAAACCCTGGGGAAGACCCGCCGACTCATTCTATGACTTATCATTTTTGGTTTTCATCAAACTCCCTAAATGATGATTATGTTCGACTACGTCTTTTCCAGCGTATGCTCACTGGTCTGGCTGCAAATTGGTACATTGAGTTACCTAGAGCTTCTTTTAAGAATGTCACTACCCTAGCTACTGTATTTTTGACCCACTTCCAGTTACCCATATGATATGAAACTAGAATGGAACTCTTGACTATTTTTAAACTGACTAATGCTACTCAAATTTCTGATCATATTCATGAGTGGCATCGTCGTCATAAAATGGTTAAGACATTTGTTCCTGGTCAGCTCCTTGATGAGTGGTTCATTAAGTCCCTATTACCATCTATAACTGAGGATGTGGATAAGGGTGGCATCGTCATTGAAGAGAATATTATTGCTCGTTCCCAATATTTAGACTCTATTTATACTCAATCTGGCATGCTCTACGAGAAAATTCCTAACGCGTTGCGATCTAATTTTACTGTTCCTCCTCCATCAAAGGACTCTCATGCCTGAGATGGTATGATCGGTACTACAAGCACACATCATACTACTGCATCTGATCTTGAACCTTCTTCTGAAATCAATTCCTTGTCATTTGACAAAGGCAAAAGTGAAAAGCAACCCAGAAGCAAGAAAAAAGGGAAATCAAAGAAAAAGAAAAATTCTACCTCAATGGAAAGATCATCTGATCAATCATCTGGAAATCAGAAATCTCATTATCCATGCATAATTTGTAATGAGGAACACTTTGTTCAGGATTTTCCTCACCACGTTGAAGTCTCAAAAATAGTTAAGACCTCACATGCATCAGTTGTGTTGACAGATCTGTTTCCGAATCTGGACACAAATTTGGTTACTATGGATCCAACTTCTAGTTCCAAACTTCTTATGTTATCTGTCACGAAGCCATGAACTGATGTTTTTGTGTCCACATGTAATAAATATTACGGTAGTCATGCTACTGATCAACCTACTACCTCAATCACGAATCCATATACAGAACTGATACCGCCACATGCTATTCCTAAATTAACAATCAAGCCACCGAAGGGAGTCATTCATAAATCGACATATAACCCTTGAGAAAGAGTTGCTCAAAATTATAATATAGTTGAATATTTGGCTCAATCCCCTTCTGCTATTTCAGCACTTGAGGTGTTACAAAAGTTTCCATCCCAGAAACAGGCTTTGTTGTTGGCAACTGGTGGAATGCATCCGATTTATTCTAATCTCATAGTCTTTAAGCATACGAGCTATGTGCCGCAATTACTAGCAGAATTGGTATTCTCCATCCAAGTAAATGTTCTCAATCACCTTTTTCATCGTACTATTATTGATGAGGGATCATCTACATGAATTATGTCTCTAAAATGTTGGAAGTCACTTGGCTCGCCACACCTATCTCAATCATGAACGACATTGAAGGCTTTTGACAGACGTACATATAAGCCTTGCAGTATTATCAATAACCTGCATGTTGAACTGGGGGGGGAATATTGAATGTTGACATTGAGGTTGTTGACAGACCCCTTGACTACAATATTCTACTTGGAAGGCCATGGGTATATGCTATGACTGCAATTTTTTCTACATATTTTACAATGAACGCCTTTCCACATAAAGGTGTTATCGCAGTCATCCATTAGCTATCCTTCTTTGCCTCCAGTTCCCAGGTAACTAGAAGTGTTATGTTAGTTCACGTACCCAAAATCTCACTTCAGAACATTGGTTTAGGACTCTTAAAGGATTCCACTCTCATATGAACATTTGCATCACTGTCGCCTGCGATGTCGACAAAAATTGCAAGTATAGAGACCTGCTACATGATCTCTTCCACTCCATCTAGCTTAAGGAAGAGTACGGATGATTTTGAAATTGTTACATTGGATGAGTTTATGCCGCCCAACCATGTTGAGCTGTCATAGAAATCAATCTATCTGCCTTGGGCAGCAAATCCGAAATCATCGTCACTGGTTCTTTAGGTTGTTCGTTCATTAGATTTTGGAACTCCATCTGATCCTTTTTCCTCAACTTTCTTAACAGATGAGAATATTTTGGAAACCATAATGTCGGAAGGAGAACCATGGGAATATTATCATCATCGTTCCCATCTTCCTAGTTATGAAGAAACTAATCTTAGTGAAGTATATCACCCATCAATCAAAAAAAAATCGAATTCTTTTCCTGTTAATGCAATCGATTCCGAGCGAATTTGTCAAATATTGAAGAAACCATTTCTATCGATATTTCTACCAAACCTGACATTGTAGAAAACATTCATGTCGGTGTTTCTTGTTCTCCATCAAAAATCAAAACATATTGCTCTCTTTTCCTGGTCTTACGAGTAAATGCCAGGTATTGACACTAGTATCGTTGAACATACTATTAATATGTACTCTGATGTCAAAATGGTACATCAATGCCTTCGTCCTATTCATATGAAGAAGTTCGTTGCCATTAAAGTAGCAGTTGAAAAACTTTTTCATGCTGGTTTCATTTAACCTATTCTGCTGACTGAGTGGGTTTCCAACATCGTTCTTGTTATGAAAAAACAAGGAACCATCTGAGTGTGTGTCGATTATCGAGATGTCAATCTTGTGTGTCCAAAAGAAAACTATCCTACTCCCTTTATCGACCATATTATTGACGATTGTGCTGGACGTGAAATATTTTCATTTATGGATGGTTTTTCCGGCTACAATAAAATCAATATCTACATAGAGGACCAATATAAGACAACATTCTTCTGCCCCTAGGGCACATTCGCTTATAGGAAACTACCATTTGGTTTAAATAACGTTGGGGAAACTTTTCAAAGAGAAATGGATTATGCTTTCAATGACATCAAGCACATTGTTCAACCATATCTAGATGATTTACCCGTGCATTCATGGAATCATACTAATCACTCGATGCATCTGAGAGCTATCTTTTTATGCTGTCGACACTACAAAATATGCCTCAATCCACATAAATGTGTGTTTTGTGTTGGTTCTGGTAGTTTTCTTGGATTCTTCATCTCAAAAGAAGGAATTCGAATCGACCCATTGAAGGTCTAGGCCATTCTTGATTTTCCTACTCCCTCAAATTTGCTTCAGATACAGAAACTTCAAGGAAAGGCTACCCAACTATGCTGAAATGGCTAAAGGATTTACTCGGCTCTTGAAAAAGGAGGTTCACTTCCATTGGGATCAAGTTGCACAAGCTTCTTTTGATGGTATCAAGGATACTCTTGTTTGGGTGTCATTCATGTATCCCCCCAATTATCAGAGTGATTGTTTCTTATATATGGTCTTGCTAATACGACCATTGCTATGGTATTGGTCCAAGTATAAAATGGGATAGAACATCCGATCTATTATTTGAGTCGTAATCTCAATGATACGAAAGTGAATTATTCGTATGTAGAAAAGCTTTCCTTGAAAATTGTTCAAGCTATCCAAAGATTTCGCCACTATATCTTGTTCTAGAAAACCATTGTTATTTCGGATTGCAACCCCATGACTTATATTTTATCACGTCAATCCATAGGGGGAAAGTATTCAAAATGGATTGTCATTTTGCAGGAATTTTATTTATAATTCATCAAATCCAAGTCAAATAAGTCTTTAATTTTGGCTAAGCTTCTCTGTGACCTTCCCTCTGATATTAATTCTACTACGTCAGAACCATCTATTCCTGACAAGTCTCTATTTCTGATTGCATCATCTGATCCTTGGTATGGGGATTTTATCATTTATCTCCAGACCCAGAATTTTTGGCCTGATACCTCTCACTATGACCAGCGATGTATTCGATACCAAGCCAAATATTATCTAATCGTTGGTGATACACTTTATCGTTGTGGCATTGATACAATTATGACAAGGTGCCTCCCTCTTGAGGAGGCCAAAATGGTTTTAAATGATTGTCATGCTGGGTCTTGTGGTGGACACTTGTCTAGATACGCTACTGCATAGAAGATACTCCACACTGGTTACTTTTGGCCTACCATATTTTTCGACTGCATCCTCGCGGTTAGAAGTTGTCATGCGTGCCAGATATTTGATCGTAAAATCTGCAAACCTCCAGCGCCAATTCATCCTGTTGTCTTTGTAGGACCATTTTCAAAATGGGGCATTAACTTCATGACCTATAACTCTTGCTCGTCTGGAGGGCATGGTTATATTATTGTCGCAGTAGACTACTTTACAAAGTGGGTCGAAGCAATGCCTACATTCAACAACACAGGACAAAAAGCTGCATTGTTTTTCTTTAATCATGTCATTGCACTTTTTGGGGTCCCATAGGCTATAGTCACAGATCATGGCAAGAATTTTCGCAACCATATGAAGACTAAATTTACTACCAAGTTAGGATTTTCACATGATAATTATACTCTTTATTATCCACAATCAAATGGACAAGTTGAGGCTATCAACAAAATTCTTAAATGTATTCTTCAACGAATGATAGGAGTTCGTAAAAGAAACTGGCATTTGATCTTGTACTCGGCCTTGTGGGCATACCGAACCTCAGTGAGAAATGCAACTGAATTTACTCCCTTTCAATTGGTGTATGGTATGGAATCTATCTTTCGAATCCAATGTGAAATATTGTCATTGGAACTCACAATCAACTTCTAACTTAACACCTCAGATGAAGAAGCGTGTCTTTTTAACCTCATCCATCTTGATGAAACGCGTCGTGAAGCCCAATTGGCCAATGAAGCGCATAACAAATGTATAAAGGCACAATACAATAAAAATGTCCAGCCTCGCATTTTCTCATAGGGCGACTTGGTCCTTCTTTATGATCAAGAAGCTGATGTAATAGGTACAGGGAAATTTGAGCCATTATGGCATGGCCCCTATATTGTCGAAAGAGTTCTTGCTAAGTCTGCCTACGAGTTAGTGGATTACGATGGAATTCCATTGGCACAGCCCCGAAATGGGTTCTATTTGAAACGTTACTATGCTTAATCATGAGCATAGTAATTTTTTGTATTATATTATATATATATGTTGATTTGCATTCAATGTCTTAGTTTGTTTTTTAGATTTTTCTTGACGTTAGTAATCCACTTTACATTTCATCGCACATGTTTGAATCTTTGGAACCATTTGTTGGATATGTTGATGGTGCTAGTCGTAGTACACATAATCTATCTTCTGCAGCGTGGGCTATTTTCTCTATGAATGACGAGTTAGTGAGTGTTAAATGGATATTGTATTGGTAGGTCGACAAAAAATATCGTTGAGTATAGCACGTTGATCAAGCTTCTCTCTGATGCCATTTCATTTGGTATTAGCCACATCATCATAAGGTTAGACTCACAAGTTGTGGTATTACAACTTACTACATCGTTAGAAATCCAACACTACATCATTTGTTCCTAAGAGTTCGACTTTTGGAAATACACTTTGATTTTATTCAATATCAACACATTTCTAGAAACTTGGACACATTGACTAATTCTTTAGCTAATCATGTTATAGATATAAATTTGCAACACATGTAAATATACATTCAAATAATTGAATAGTAATGTGCAATAAATATAAGAAAACACTGAAATCAAATAGATAGATAGTTACAGGTTTTTACAAAAAAAAATTCCCATGGCACATTGGTCATCTGAACTCAAAAATGTATGCAACATGTCAAAAGTAAACTAGTGATGCTCATGGTAACATGCTATTGATCTAGTTATCCTACGCAGTAACCACATCCCGCAGTTATGAACACCAATAGTATGATGTTGCAGTCGCATGGATAACTTTTCGATGTTGCTGCCAAATCTTAGTAAGAGTCTCAGCCATGTCTAAATATTGAAGGACTACTCTCCCAGCAACCCTTTCTGCTAGCTCATCCACTCCATGCTCTGTTTCCTCTACTGGTTGAACTCGACCAACATCTACATTACATTAAAAATTTAGTTTAGTCTTGGGAAAACATCAAAATATAAAAACATTGTATAAACCTTATAAAAATAAAAAAACATGGTCAAAACATTCTTACCCATTGCACCCCATTAACAACCTTCTGGTAAAGCTAAGTTTGGATCTCCTTGGAAATCAACACCTGCATATGCATACTCATCGATGGCGATAACTTGTCGCCTGAACTAGGTGAAGAATGTAGTCAAGAACACGATGGACGATTGTCCTCCATGTCTAACCATCAGCTCTACCCATCTCTGCATCCTCGGATTTCTAAGGTTAGGCACACCCAGTGTCACATGCTAAGGCTGCATCAGTGGAATCTTCTCTAAGGCAAAAGAAATGAGGATTGAACCATAACTAAATTTTTTCTTCCTTCCTTCCTTTTCCTTGTTCATTTTTTCTTTTATTTGAGAAATTACAGCTTCAGACCAGTTGAGATCGTGAAAAGAATGGTTCTCAAAGGAAAATCACAAACGTCATGGATGTTGGAAAGCTTTGAGATTGTGAAAATAATGGTTCTCAAAGGCAAATCACGAATGTCACAGATGTTTATTTTCCCATCCTTGCTTGGCTCTGCCCCTCGATAGAAATACTGCAAAACATAGTCTATCATAGTCTCTCCTCCGAGAGCAGACCCTGAGAGAGAAATGGGTAAGCCTCTCCTCAACAAGCCTGTCAGAAAATATATGTCCTCCACTGTAATAGGAACCACTTTGTTCCTAATATGAAATGCCTCAATTTCCGGATCCCATGCACAAACTAGGAACTCCAAAAATTCTATTTTTTGCCTCATACCTAACAAGCAGAAGTACTTTAATAACCCAAATCTCCTAGGGCTCTTACACTACCTAGATAATTAAGGGAAATCATATTATGTTCTTTATTCTCTCTTTCTCTCCATGTAATCGTCACTATAGTCTGATGAATCCCTGAAACATAACCATAAGACTCATTATACTCCTTTGCATGCAAACAATTAGGCAAAATTTGGGTACAATGCAAGAATCAAGACTGTGAATTGTGCCCAACGTAGTCTTGAACAATAGACAGTGTGTTTCATATGCATCTAGGCTTCATTTGAGGTGCTCCACAATGTAGTTTTCGAAGCTCAATGGTGCATTTCCCTCTTTGGAAAAATAATTTACTCTAAGGAGCCTAAATCCCTAAAACTTTTCACTGAAATGAAATGAAATGACTATAGAAATAAACTGGGGATTTATGGCACCAACCAAGATCAAATGGAAATGAAAATTGTCCACAAAATCGATCGCAATCAACGGCTGAAGTTCAAGGGAAAAAACAGGTTCAGAGCTCCAAAAATGAAAATGGTAACTTTCAAATGGTAAAAAATGAATGGTAAAACTCTTTTAATTAGTCATTTGATTATTTTAAATTCATATTTATTGCTGTGACTATGGTTTTATTTAATTTTTATCATGAAACATGTATTTTTAATCCATTTGAGGTTTTTCTAAACAGGTTTGCAACTGATGAATAGATTAGCCGTGCACATTTTTTTCAAGAATGATTTGACCACTAAGCATACTTTTATCCTTATTTTTCAAGATTTGATAAAATCCAAAAAGGACTTGAAGCACACTTTTATCTCTTTTTAGAGCTTCAATAACAGCGAAAAAGGAACCCCTGGAGTCTTCTTTTAGCTCTTTTCAGACTCCGATAATGTGAAAATATTGCCAAGAACTTGTCTTTTCGAGCTAGTAAAAGTAAACGAATTGATATCTACTCAGTATAATTTTAAATCTTTTCCAATCTGAGATAGATTATTTACGAAAAAGGAATGCCTTAGTCGAACATGGCTAGGAGGTTCTCTCAGATATTATTTTACACTTTTTCGGATCTGAGCAACAACTTTACGAAAAAGTACTTATGGAGTTTTCTTTCATCCTCTTTTTCAAACTCTCTAAATATGAAAAAGGACCGGCCTATCATTGTTGTTAATCTCGTTAAAACATAAAATAGTGATGGGCTTGTCGATCATGGAAAGAATCGAGTTTCATTCATCACTAGACTTGTTAAATTATTAAATAGCGATACATTATTCACCGAAAGGGTTGAATTATAGATCAATCATATGTTATCCTCCTCAAGCTTGTTAAAAAATAAAGAGGTACTAGTTGAAAAATAATTGGGGAAAATTTGGGAAAGTGAACAAAACTTTTACGGTAGCAGGTCACTCTTGAACATGACGCTTCACTCCATCATCATGACTGTTTGGGTTGGGTAATCTTCTTGATGGTTCATTCATACCTATGGTTCATCATACCTTCACTTCGGTTTTGGGTCAATGCTCCCAAATCATCTCAGTGTCACCGATATGTTCAAGAGAATTCATCCAGTGAATACTCATCCTTTTGCAATACTCATAAACCTCCATTCTCATGACAGTCATCCCTGAACATTGCTACATCAAGTCATATTTTGTCTCTGAAATCAATAACTCTCGTTTCGCAATAAAGTGGTTTCCTGTCGACATCAAATCATCATCCAAGAAGTTTACTTAGAAACGACACGATCCTTTCTTCTAGACTTTTGATCGAAATATTTTTTTGTAGTTCAACATCAAATAATATATTCACGCCTTACAAAAGGTAAAACAGTACCTTGAGAGCCATTAACATCAATGGTGGTTCTCTCATGTTTGTTAACAACTCACATCATTGGCTGGTAATCAAACGATGTCTTACCATGTTCAACTACAAATCATATATTCGCATGGTTATACTTGTACCCAAACAATCGAGTCAACGAGATAAGAAGACCCTGGATCTAGTTTCATCCATCTGGGCTGCGATTTCAGGATTTTTGTACACATCATATGTATGGTGACCTTACATACAGATTGTCATCTGAACATGGGCATATATCTGTAGGCATGTTTGTAATGGGAAAATTTCCAATATAGATGACTTTTTGCACTATGTATATGTTATTAAATAGTTTATGTGTTGAGCATGGGAATGCCTTCCCTCAGAAATTCGTGATCAAGAGGATGTATCATGATGTAATGTATTGTAATATTGATGCAAGTTCCCACTCCGCTTCAATTCCAGTCCATCACAGTGTAAAGCATCTCATTCAAAAAATATTTTTATTTTGACTTCATGCCTTAGGGGGTAGCTGTTATAGGTCAATTTGGGCATTATTCCCAATGACCTGGTTAAACTGGAAATCATCCCCAGAACCAATGAAATAGGGTCTATCATCCCCTATCATTTCAGTGTCTACATGCCCTAAGAAAAGAACAAATAATCCATGACTTCCATTGCAAGGTTTCCAAGATTTGAAGTAATGTTATATCACCTATGAGATCACCAACGCAGTCTCTCAAGGGACTAACTCAGGGAAAATTTTAAGGATGGAAATTTATCTTAAAGTTTAGAAACCTTGGTGAATCATACTAGTCCTTAACATGCAAACTGTAAAATATTTAGCTATATCTTTGTAAAAATATTCAAATTTCTAATGATTTTATATATTCTCTATAAAACTTTGGCAATTTTTAAGGAAAAATAATTTTATGATATAAAATTTGGGCAAATCAATTTTAGGAAAAATGGAAATTGGCGAATCTTTTTTTTTGGAAAAAACATAGAAAATTAACCCACTTGCGAATATTAGCCCCTAAAATTTTCCCTAGACTAACTACTTTGAATATGCAGTTTCCTCCATTCAAGGGTGCTCTACAAAGAACTTCTCGACATTCAAGAGTGCGTTGGTCAAATGGGAGTGAAATTCTCATTGTTTCGGAATCTCCAAATGGCCAGTGCCTTCTAGAAGAGTCCATATGTGTTAAACTTCGAATCCATGTGTCAATATAACACCTCTGAACTTGGGAACATGTCTTGCCTATTATTAGAAAGTCATTGATTGAGAAACTACCTTCAGTTGCCCTATAAATTGAGCACAGATCCTAATGCTAGGGAAGGAAGAAATTTGGTAAAGAAATGTTGCTTGATTCTCAATTGAGTGTGATAAAAGTGATATGCTGTTGGTGAGATGTTTATTGTGATAAGGCTGGGATGAATGCTAGAGCTGGTGAAATCAAATCAATCACTGATTGTAACCTCCCCCTTCTATCTATTAATAAAGATTGATGTTCATTTTCACATATATGTATTTTTTTACGTTTCTATTTTCCATATCATGGATTCTTAACTGATATATATGTTTCATGTTTCATTGATTTAACTGATTAAGATAAATAATCATTTGTATATTGCAATCTATTTGTTGTTTAGTGTTTATACTTGCAGGAACTAGTCTGGCGATCAAAGTTGGATTGGAAGCTACAGCAAGAGCAACAGAAGGAGAATAGGAAGCACTTGGTTCACAATTAAGTTCCTCTATCTTTCTGTGTGTCTATTTACTCTTAGAAAAAGTGTATGCAAAGTATTTTGATCTATTGTTCTAAAGACATAGCACCACATTTAGGGAATTTGTTTTATCCGTAATCCATAATTCCACATAACAATGGGCAAATTTTGGTCTAGTACACACTATGACATACATCAAAACAATACTTGCATAATTAACTTAAGACATGTTCAAAACAAACTCTTGTGGTTTAATACATTATTTTATAGATAACTTTAAGTTGACAGGAATAAGATTATTGACATGTTTACATTTCTCCATTCTAAACCTATATTAAATCATCTCAAATATATACTTTCGTTCAACTAGATTTATTTGCAAATGATGTGCAAATTGTCATATACATTCCAGTATAATAGTTCATAACAAAAAATCTGAAATATTTTGAAATATTTTATTATTCAATTTATTTCCTTAGATCCCAAATTTATTATTACTAGTGCAGTGCTCAAATTTATGAAAATAACTAAATTATGAAAATGAAAGGACGAGGAAATAAATGCACCAACCACACAAATCAACACAATACATATCCTCAGAAACTTGATATGTGGGAAAGCCTAGAAGGTAAGGCATGTGCTTTTCTCTTTTTTCTTCAGTTATGAATATACAAATACGAAAAAAGGGCATTCACAATGGAGTTTCCTATGACATTATGTCCTAAATGATTGCTATTACAACACCTATAAAATATTATTCCTCTATAATTGTGCTACCAAATCCCACTCCTAGATGTTCTCATAAACTATGGAACAAGTACAATGCTAAAGAATGAAACCCCCTCTCTTCCTAGTGGCCCAATATTTTACATAGCTTGATAATCATCTAGGATTAGGGTTTTTTAGTGCCTCAAACCTCAATCATTGTTAGGTTTTGAACCTTCTAGAATATTCTTAAAATTCCGCAAATTTCTAGTAACCCCACATGTGTTGTAATGGGATTTAACATAGCATCCATTCAGTACCACAATGGTCAATAAGGTAGGTTTACTTATGAGAGGCTTAAATTTCACATATAAACTCTTATTGAGGTGATTTTCACATAGTTAAAAATCTCTTGCCGTGTAGAACAACATTGAGGAGCTAGGAGCTATGCTTATAGAGTTTTGACCCCAAAAAGTGTCATTTGATTCCTTAAAATGGATTTGGAAGGTTTCATATCCCAAATTTCCAAACTGGGATCTCCCACTAAAATGGGTGTTGTAAGCCAATTCCTTAAAATTTTCTACCTATAAACTACCAAGGTAAATGAAAAATTATACAATGATCCATTCTAAATGAATTAAAAGATAAATCAAGGTCATTTCTTTACAATGATTAAAGACAATTAATAATTTCTAGGCTTGTTAAATTTCTCTCTTTCCATAACATCACATCATAAAGATATATTAAAGGTTGCAAAAAAATGTAAATATCTTACCCATTCATGAATATGGTAATGCATAATACTAATAGCATAATTTCAACTCTAAACAACAATATATTTTCATGAGAAATATTAATAAATACTATAATGGTCATGATTAAAACCAATATCACAATCTTCCTACAAACCTACAACCTTATACCAAAATGTAGATGAAATCCAAAACATATTTCTAAATTTATGAAAAAACCAAACTATAGAAACTATTACCATGGTATACTTCTCATATTGTAAAGTTAATGTCATAATGTCAATATTTCAACGTAACAACTTTAATATTACCTAAATTTATATCAATTCATTAATTTATTTTTTATATTGCTTATACAAATATTTATATAATTTATGAATTTTCAAATAAATTAATTTTGATAACATTAATCTATTACATATCCCCGTATGACATATTCTCTTACACTTTTTACCTATTCACTTGTACTTTATGACATATGACATATTCTCTTACACTCTTCCATATTATGACATCTCTCCATGTATTAAAATCATTTTCTCTCAAATTTATTAGTCTCACATGAAATGCAACACAAGGTTAGTGAGAAAATCAAGTTATATAAATTATTATCATGATATATGTATCATACCATAACGTGTTAGCGTGATAATGTCAATATTACAATATATTAACTTTAACATACCATTTTATTAATTAAGAATTAAGTTTTTATATTATTTATGTAAATATTTTATATCATTTTATTAATTAAATCTTTATAGTATTTATACAAATATAAATATTTACATAATTTATGAGTTTTAATATTCTTTAATCATTTATTAAATTTTATGAGATTCCTCAATGTTAATGCCATATTTTCTTGTCTTACCCATTTTACACATTTATTTGTACCTTGTGACCTATGACATGTTCTCTTACAACTTTTACATATTGTGGCATCTCACTCTATGTATAGAAATGTTTTTCCCTCACATTCATTACACTAACATGAAATGCAATGTTTTTTACTCACAACACTTTTTTTTTTTTTATTATTCACTTTTGTTTTTTACATATCAAGTACAACGTGGTTACACTAAAGTAACCATCAACATTATAAAATTGATTCCTAACCATAAGCATTTTATAATGATTATCAACCATCAATAGATTTTGGAGAAAAAATGAAATAGTTTTAGAGCAAATCCAAATAAATGTTTTGGAGAAAAATAAAATAGTTTTGGAGCAAAAATGAAATTGTGCAACAGGATAAAAATGTTTTGTCTCTTGATATAATACTGAAGTTTAAAGCTAACATTGTTAATATGTAAAAGATGAGTATTTTATATATAATATTATAAATAAAATTGTTGTTTTTAATTTTATTTTTTTTAATAGTGAAGATCAATATTTCGTAAGAGCTTAAGATATTTACAGTAAATGGAAGTTTGGAGAAGGTGAGAAAGGATAGTTCACCTAAAAAAACGAAGGCAAAGAAGGATAACTCACTTGAGCGAAGGTGAGAAAGGATGGTTTAGGTGAAGAATGAAAGTGAGGAAGGATTCCTCACGTGAATGGTTAGTAAAGATTTAGGATAAAAATTGTGAATGATTTAAGTGTAGAGTGGTTTAAGGTTAAAAAAAAATATAAGATGTAATTTAGATTTATGAGTAGTAATGATTTAGATGAATTAATTTTTTATTTTCAGAATTGTGATTTTTAAGTTTAAAAAAAAAAAAATTAAATTAAATTAGTAGTTAAGAATTTATTTTATTTAAAAGTGAAAAGGAAATAGTTTAAAAAATAAAATAATAATTAAAATAAGAGTTAAGGTTAATTAAAGTTTAGATAGGATAATAGTGAAGGTTTTAATAAGAAATGAGTTTAAGGTTAAGTTAAAATTTTGTGAATTAAAAAAATTATGGCTAAGTTTTAGTTTAAAAAATTTAAAAAATTGAGTTATGAAAATTGTTGTTGACCATTAAGTTTATGACTAAATTTTATGTATGATTGAGTCTAAGGTTTTTTTAAACTTTGCTGTGGCGTGGTAAAGGTTAAACAACTCTAGGTAACCAAGGTGATCCCACACCTTCACCTCTCACTAAAGTTTGTTTGTTCAATGTTGTTGTTTTGTTTTGATTATTTTGATATTCTATAGCCATGTTTTAGTAAGTCATGGATGGTAAACCTTGTAGTCGTTTGGAAATTTTTAGACAAGGTGATTATTTGGTCCTTTTCAAAACTCTCTATGATTTTTAGACATCTATTCTAGTATTGATTAACTCACAAAAAAAAATTTCTAAATTTATCTTTGTAAATAGTTTTTTTCAATTTTATTTTTTTTCCCAAGTGGAAGGTAAAAATATATATGATATTTAATGTAGTTAGAATATTCAACTATGATAAATTTAGTAATGCAAGTGTGACTAACATTAATAATGTGTTACAAAATCTTGTAAGTATAATTGGATTTTGGACTTTTTGTTTTGTAAGGTGGCCAAAGTTTGAAACTCCTGCTAGTCAAGAAGACACACCAAAAAATTTGACTATGTTAAGGGTTAGTGTAGCCGATACCAAGTGTGATCTCTAGGTGATTTTCACCGTTTAAATACTCTTGGGTCATGATTTCTTAAACAAAAGGCACAAAAAAATTCCATGTATGTTAAGGGTTGGTGAGACTCAAGCCAAGTGTGATCCCTAGATGATTATGACGGCTTAGATGTCCCTAGGACATATTTTATAATATCTGGAGCTAGTTCCATAAGTCACAAACATGCTAACAAAAAGAAAGTGTTTTTATTTATTTTTAACATGAATACAACCAAATTCTCAAATGGAGTAGATATCAAAAGAGCATGAAATCGTATATGTCTCCATAAGAGGGTCCATGTGCATGTAATTCCCTTTAGAATAAGTTTGAATATAAATAGTTAGAAATATCTTGACATGTAGAACAATACAATGAAATAGTTCTTGATGTCTAGAACAACATTGAGGGGCTAGGTGTTATGTTTAGAGAGTTTTGACTCCAAAAGTGTCATTTGATGCCTTAAAATAGATTTGGAAGGTTCTATACCCTGAATTTATAAACTAGGATTGCCACTAAAATGGGTGTTGCAAGCCAATTCCTTCAATTTTCCCACCTATAAAGTACCAAGTTAAATGACAAATTATATAGTGATTCATTCTAAATGCATAAAAAGATAAAGTAAGGCCATTTTTTTACAAATACTCAATAAGACAATGCATAATTTCTAGGCTTCTTAAACTCCTCTCTTTCCATGACATCAAGTCGTGAAGATATATTTAAAGGTGGAAAAAAATACAAATATTTTACCCATTCATGAATGTGGTGACGCATCATACTACTACCATAATTTCAATTCCAAACAACAATATATTTCCGTGTGAAATATTAATAAATATTATAATGGTCATTATTGAGAGCAATATTACAATTTTCCATCAAATATACAATCTGCGGCTCTAATCTAAAATGTAGATAAAATCCAAAACATGTTACAAGATTTATGAAAAAACCCAATTATAAAAATTGTTATCATGACTGGTATATCATTGTTAGCCCTATGAATTTTTTGACAAGCGAACAAGGGGCTAAAATGTTTTTTAGCCTTCAAGGAATGCATTTCCCTCTGAAAACACATCATCCTTGAAGCCTCCTTATGCCCTTGTCCTTTGATAAATCCCTACTGCTGTTTCCAGTTATAAAGCCTCTCTGTTTCTGAAGAAATGCCCAAAAGGCCTCCTTTTTTCCCCTTATATCATCCCTTCTAAACCTCTGTTTTCATCCCCTTGTATCCCCTTCTAATTCCATTCTTACCCTTCGAAATCATCCTAATTCCCCTTTTAAACCCTTCAAATGCCCTTTGTTTGGCTAATAACCCCTTTTTCCTCTACCGTTACCCCTCTTTGGCCTTAAAATGGATTGAAAATAGGCCCAAAATCACTCATTTTACATATAAGGCTTAAGCCCCTTTCGGCTAGCCCCTTAACCACTTCCCCGCCATATGCCCCGCACCCAGGACCAAGCGCTTAAGCCCCAGGCGCTTATCACAATTGGAGGTGTCGGGCGAGCGCATTTCTTTGTTAACTTAAAATCCCCGATGCGATTGGGCTTTGGTCTATAGACCTCCGCCGCGATCCCGATCGTTGATCGGTTAGGATCCGATGGCCCGACGTTAATCACATCGCGCCCATCGCTCCTCCCCTTTTGCCCCTCCGATCATGTTTGAACTGTCGATATTCCCGCCAGATCCGACGACTGGCGCTTAATCACTCCGTCGCAATCGCAAGTTCTTAACTGTGCCACCCTCCGCCCTTTGCAATTACGATCCCTGATTTGATCTCCCTCGTTGATCTCTCGAGATCCAACGGCCTAGATCTCATCGCCTCCCACTCATTGCACCAACCTTCGTCCCCACCGATTTAATCTCTGCCGTCGATCTGGCTCCAGATCCAACGACCCAGCGCTAATTGCATTGTCGCTCCATCGCCCCTCTCCATCTCCCTCCGATTGAATGTGGGCCATTGATCTGGTCCCATGATCCAACGGCCAACGCTCAATCGCATAATCACAATCACAATTTTCAAACGGTGCCACCCTCCACCCTTTGTGATTGCGATCCTCCGATGCTATCTACACCATTGATCTTTTTATGATCTAGCGGTCCGTAGTTAATCGCCCTCTGCCCATGCCGGGTACCACATCATAAGCCCCGCTTCTTTCATTTTTTGTGTTTTCCATTGTATTTTCCCAAGGTTTAAGCTTTGGTGCTTTAGCACTAAAGTGTTATTTCTCCACCACTGTCCGTCTCATCCACCGTTTCCACAGTTGCCACCACCGTTCCTCCAGGCCTCCACAACATTCCTTCCACCCCTCCCCGTAATTTATAATTGGTTCATTTTTACTGTGCAAGGTATACAGAGTGATTAATTCACTTTTTTTGCTGTAATCACAGCCATTGTGATTCGGAGCACAGAGAGGCCGTTACAGCAGCGACAAAGTGAAACAACAGAAGCGTTTTTGAGGGATTTGGGCCTGTCAATCAAATATTTAGCGCCTAATCCCGAATTCAAAGGATAAAGTGAAATTCATAGACCAAAGAGCACACCAGTAAGTCATATCAGTGCTACATAACAACAGAGCCCGTTTTCTCTAGAGGTACACCTTCCTACAGCAGTCTCCATGCATCCTCGAGCCCAGAAACAGTTAATTACTCTGACAGAAAATTCTTAAAGATTGTCAGGACTGCAGTTATGGAAGCATGGAGACTTGAAGACATTTCAATCACCTTACTTGCTTCAGAAGATAGAACAGAGGGCCTTACAGCCAGAAGGACTTCATGAAACATCAGAGGTCAAAGCTGACCGGACAGAGACTCCCAGACCCTACTATAGAGTACTTACGGCGATGCAGATTGCCATTAAGGAGAGTGGCCATGAACTCTTTCTCCACTCTGTCTTAATGAGATCCATTTAATGAATATCATCTACTATTGTTATTCGCTTCTCCTATAAGAATCCCCAAGAACAATTGTAAAGGGTTGCTTTTCGGTTGTTGTTGTTTTAGTTAGAGGGTTTCATTTTGATTATTAGAACAGTTTGGGAGAGAGTAGCAGTGTAGTTTGTAATGTAGTAGGCTGGGAGGAGAAAGTTTGGAATGTAATCAGCCATTGAGCTTAGTGTATGTGACTGTTTTTGCATCAATTAATCAAGAAAATTTCACAGGATCCTGGTCTATAACTACAGGTGATGTTTCTCTCTTTGTATCTTTATTTACATTTTCATGTTGTTCATTTCTTCTGGCTCGCATCAGAAATCTGGCATAGGATTTAACCTTGTTAGGTACCCTATATTTCTGCTCTCCTTGCCTTTAATTTTTTCTGCTGATTGTGAATCTAAGAGTGAATTCAGCTAATTTAACCAGTGTAGCGATTCTATATGCTGCTAGTTGATGTATGAATTCGGGGTTTTCTACTTAGTTGTTCTTGTTGGGTTTAAGCTGGAAGATTTGGGAAACTAGGGATTAGAGTTAGCCCTGTCCACTAGGGTCCTTGTGTGACCAGCTGGCCTTCTAAGATCTCTTGCTGGTGTCAAAGCATTGAAGTTTCAAAGTCCTTCTCTGATCTATAGACCCTGGCTCTATTAAACTTATCTCTGTTTTCCCTTGGAGCATGCTAAAGTAGACTTGGAGTTAAATGACCTCTGGTCTAATCTATAAGTTTCCCCCTTGTGACTTCATTGAGAGCTGCCTTTGAGTATGTCCAAGCAAGCCTGGAGTTAAATGACCTCTGACCTGATCTATAGATAGAAATTGGGTTGTTTTCCTTCTTTCACTTTCAATCCTTAATGTTCCATTCCACCATCTATCTAAAAGATCCTTTAGTATAGATGACTTGCCCTCTGAAAGCCTTGGCTAGTTGTTTGCATGTAATTACCTTTCATGACTCCATAGCCCAATGGATGGCACATTCTTAACCTATCCTCTTTTGCCAAAACATCCTACTGCTCTGCTCCTTTCCTTCCATTACTTTCTCATTCTATGTTCTCTTACTCAACCCAACAACCAACCAACCAAATCATTTAAAACCCCTTGTGCTTCATAACTAGCCTAATATCTCATTTTGAGCTTCAAAGATATATATCATTCTTTGTTTTATGGAGAGATCCCTCTCCGAATCTAGGAGGTATAGATCCTGAGGTCCCAAACCGGTTTGATGTTGTCTTATCTTTTTGTATTTCCAAATCTTCCAAAACATAGGAACCCCAACATAATGGCGACTCCACTGGGGAGGAGACCACTTTGCCTTTAGATTGGTTTTAATTGTTTATGGTGGACAGCATTCTATTTCTAATGTCCAAACTCATCCACCTGGTGACTCCACACTCCATGTAATCCAAAGACCTAATGACTCCACTGGTAGAAGACTCTGAACTAGTTGAGAAGATACAGTGACCTCTTTCTGATTTACAAACATGCTTCCACGCATACAGAGAAGATATGCCCCAATGAGTAGGGAGCATATCCCTGGATTCCCACACAAAATGCCTAAAGTGGATTGGTTAGAAAAACTACCTACCTTTCAGGGTGAAAACTTTGATGACCCCTTGCTACATCTCATCAAGTTTCATATACATGTGTGGAAATTTAAAGTTCAATGGCATGAAGACTGCCTAATGAAAATGTTCATGGAAACATTAGAAGGAAATGCTAGGGTATGGTATGAATGGTTAGAACCTCAGAGTTTGTTTTCTTTAAGGGACATGCAACAAGTATTTTACAAGAATTATAAAGGAAACTCTCCATCCTTATCATGGGATTGTTGTGATCAATCTCAGAATATCATACAGTATCTGTTAGATATTGATGAGGATTTGGTTAATATGAATCCTGAAGATCTATTAACAGCCATTCAATATTTTCATATGCATCCTAGCTATCACAAAAACATGGATGAATCAGCTGAGGAATAAAACAATCAAGAGACCGTAGACATTCCTCAAGATATTCCCTTTAAAACTCGCATGTTGATCCATCATCCCTGCAACAGGCCAGATGGTACTGCTTCAAATCCAGTCTTCAAAGGAAACAGAGAGCTGTTGCACTTCTACACAAAGGAACACAAGACCATCTTCCCCTTTGACAGAAGTAGAAATAGATCAGATCATCAATGGACAGCTAGCCTCTGAATTTTATTACAGATCAGACATTCTTTTCCATTCATCTGATGAGCTTCATTGTACAGAGTTGGAAATCTCACATGTAAATCAGAATGAAGAAATATCACCTGATAATCTAGTATGTCTGATTGGTAGCATTACTTACATTCATGATTCTCCTATTTTTGATCTATCTGATGATGATGTTCTCTAGATAGAATATGATCTTGTAGGGTCATCATTAGTAAATTTATGGGAGGAGAATCAGTTCCCTTTAATTCCAAAGAGTAATGAGCCAATGCAGGCTATTTGTGATACTGATGAAGAAATCTTTAAGAGTGCAGAAGAGGGTGAATGATCTCTAGATATTTGCTTCACTCCATTATAACTCATTAGTAATGGTTTTCACATGATTGAAATTCAGTAACCTTTCATCTCAGAAGATGAAGAGGAAAACAAGGAAGATATCTTTGAGCAATTTGAAAGCAAGGAGTTTTATCTTGAAGAAGAGGAAGAAAAGGAGCATACCCCTACCCAAGAATACATGGATCTCTTCACAGAGCTCAGCCCACCTGATCAGAACATCCCAGAGCTCCAAGAGGACAGCACTGCCATATATGATGAGTCCTCTGATTCAGAAAATGAAGAAGATGAGGGAGATTCTCTTTCTCAAGAGAGTCTTGTTTTTGGTCCAGTGGAAGAAGAAGAAATCCTGGTTGAAGCCTGCCTGCTAAATATTCATAACCAGGTATCATTTCATGATCCTTATGTACATTTCCTACAAACATTTGAATAAGGATCAAAGGTCTTGTTGAGAAGCATGTTGCAGACAGCAAGAGAATTTTTAAAATCTGTTGTCATGGGACAAAAAGAGTGGGAGCAGCCCTGCCTATCCAGCATGCTCAAAGAGTTGAGCAAGAAAGACCAGTCATGGGATCACTTGATGGACTGGTTACATTGGAAGACAATGTTTGTGAGCTAGACTTGTAAATATTTGACGTAGAGTAGGGTAGGTAGGAAAATCTCAATAAAGCTCAGCCTGTGAGCATGTAGTTAGTTGTTTTTAATTTTTGCAAAGTCTAGCAAGCCAGACAGTCTAATCCTGGCTTGACTGTTTGTTTTTTAATTTCTGTCTTAGAATGTAGAGAAGAAATCTGCTAGACAGTGTAATCCTAGCAGATGTAGTTTAGGTAGAGGAATTATGAGGCCAATAGTTTAATCTGGCCTCATGGAGAAATAAGGGTAGAAATATAATAGGTTTATTTTCTGGTTTGTAAAAAATAAAATGATGTAAAGGGTCTGCTAGTCCAAATGCACCCTGGAAGAAAAAATGCTAGGATTGTAGGATGGGTAGGTAGATTGTTTGAGAATTTTTCTGCTGATTTGATGTCTTCACAATTTGTGGCAGCTAATCCAAGAAAGAAAATGGATGGGTCAAGTACCAGGCATCTAGCCTACACCAAAGATCACTATCTAAATTCTTGACTCCTTCAAGAAGAAGCCATCCCCATGTGGAGCCACTGTTAGCCCCCTATCAATTTTTTGACAAGCAAACAGGGGGCTAAAATGTTTTTAAGCCTTCAAGGAATGCATTTCCCTTTGAAAAAACATCATCCTTGAAGCCTCCTTATGCCCTTGTCCTTTGATAAATCCCCACTGCTGTTTCCAGTTATAAAGCCTCTCTGTTTGTGAAGAAATGCCCAAAAGGCCTCCTTTTCTCCCCTTATATCATCCCTTCTAAAACTCTGTTTTCATCCCCTTGTCTCCCCTTCTAATTCCCGTCTTACCCTTCGAAATCATCCTAATTCCCCTTTTAAACCCTTCAAATGCACTTTGTTTGGCTAATAACCCCTTTTTCCTCTACCGTTACCCCTCTTTGGCCTTAAAATGCATTGAAAATAGGCCCAAAATCACTCATTTTACATATAAGGCTTAAGCCCCTTTTAGCTAGCCCCTTAACCACTTCCCCGCCATATGCCCCATGCCTAGGACCAAGCACTTAAGCCCCGAGTGCTTATCGCAATCGGAGGTGTCGGGCGAGCGCGTTTCTTTGTTAACTTAAAATCCCCGATGCAATTGGGCTTTGGTCTATAGACCTCCACCGCGATCCCGACCGTTGATCGGTTAGGATTCGACGACCCGACGTTAGTCGCATCGCGCCCATTGCTCCTCCCCCTTCGCCCCTCCAATCATGTTTGAACCGTCGATCTTCCCACCAGATTCGACGACTGGCGCTTAATCGCTTCGTCGCAATCGCAAGTTCTTAACGGTGCCACCCTCCGCCCTTTGCGATTGTGATCCCCGATTTGATCTCCATCGTTGATCTCTCGAGATCCAATGGCCCAGATCTCCTCACCTCCCACTCATCGCACCAACCTTTGTCCCCGCCGATTTAATCTCTGCCGTCGATCTGGCTCTGGATCCAACGACCCAGCGCTAATCACATTATGGCTCTGTCGCCCCTCTCCATCTCCCTCCGATTGAATGTGGGCCGTTGATCTGGTCCCATGATCCAACGGCCAGTTCTCAATCGTGCAATCACAATTGCAATTTTCAAACGGTGCCACCCTCCGCCCTTTGCGATTTCAATCCTCCGATGCTATCTCCACCGTTGATCTTTTTATGATCTAGCGGTCTGCAGTTAATCGCCCTCCGCCCATGCTGGGTCCCACATCATAAGTCCCGCTTCTTTCATTTTCTATGTTTTCCATTGTATTTTCCCAAGGTTTAAGCTTTGGTGCTTTAGCACTAAAGTGTTATTTCTCCACCACTGTCCGTTGCATTCACCGTTTCCACAGTTGCCACCACCGTTCCTCTAGGCCTCCACAGCATTCCTTCCACCCCTCCTCGTATTTTATAATTGGTTCATTTTTACTGTGCAGGGTATACAGAGTGATTGATTCACTTTTTTTTCTATAATCACAGCCATTGTGGTTCGGAGCATAGATAGGCCATTACAGCAGTGGCAAAGTGAAACAACAAAAGCGTTTTTGAGGGATTTAGGCTTGTCATTCAAATATTTAGCGCCTAATCCTGAATTCAAAGGATAAAGTGCAATTTGCAGACCAAAGAGCACACCAGCAAGTCATATCAGTGCTACATAACAGCAGAGCGCATTTTCTCCAGAGGTACACCTTCCTACAGTAGTCTCCATGCCTCCTCGAGCCCAGAAACAGTTAATTGCTCTAACAAAAACTTATTAAAGACTATCAGGACTGCAGTTATGGAAGCATGGAGACCTGAATACCTTTCAATCACCTTAATTGCTTCAGAATACAGAACAGAGGGCCTTACAACCAGAAGGACTTCACGAAACATTAGAGGTCAAAGCCGACTTGACAGAGACTCCTAGACCATACTATAGAGTACTTACAACGATGCAAATTGCCATTAAGGAGAGTGGGCATGAAATATTTCTCCACTCTGTCTTAATGAGATCCATTTATTGAATATCATCTACTATTTTTATTCTCTTCTCCTATAAGAATCCCCAAGAACAAATTGTAAAGGGTTGTTGTTCGGTTGTTGTTGTTCCTGTTAGAGGGATTCATTTTGACTGTTAGAACAGTCTTGGGAGGGAGTAGCAGAGTAGTTGTTATGTAGTAGGCTGGGAGGAGAGAGTTCTGACTGTATTAGCCATTGAGCTCAGTGTATGTGATTGGTTTTGTATCAATTAATCAAGCAAATTTCATTGGATCCTAGTCTATTACTATGGGTGATGTTTCTCTTTTTGCATTTTTTATTTACATTACATGCTGTTCATTTCTTCTAGCATGCATCAGAAATCTGGCATAGGATTTACGCTTGTTAGGTACCCTATGTCTCTGCTCTCCTTGCCTTTAATGTTTTCTACTGATAGTGAAACTAAGAGTAGACTCTCGTGGTTTAACCAGTGTAGCGGATGTTATTTCCTGCTAGTTGATGTGTGAATTCGGGGTTTGCTGCTCAGTTTTTATTGTTGGGTTTAAGCTGGAAGACTTGGGATACTGGGGATTAGAGTTAGCCCTGACCACTAGGGTCCTTGTGCGACCAGCTGGCCTTTCTAAGATCTCTTGCTGGTGTCAAAGAATTGAAGGTTTAAAGTCCTTCTCTGATCTATAGACCCTGGCTCTGTTAAAACTTGTCTTTGTTTTCCCTTGGAGCATGCTAAAGTAGACCTGGACTTAAATGACCTCTGGTCCAATCTATAATCTGCCCCTTTCTTCCCCCATTGAGAGTTTCCTATGAGTATGTCCAAGCAGGTCTGGAGTTAAATGACCTTTGACTTGATCTATAGACAGAAATTGGGTTTCTTTCCTTCTTTCACCTTCTTTCCTTTTTGTTCCATCCCACCATCTATCTAAAGGATCCTTTAGTATAGATGACTTGCCCTCTGAAAGCCTTAGCTAGTTGTTTGCAAGTAATCTCCTTTCATGAATCCATAGCCCAATGGATGGCACTTTCTTGACCTATCCTCTTTTGCCGAAACGTCCTAATGCCCTGCTCCTTTCTTCCCATTACCTTCTCAGTCTATGATCTTGTGACTCAACTCAACAACCAACCAACCAAATAATTTTAAAACCCCCCCTCTGTGCTTCATACCTAGCCTAATACCTTATTTTGAGCTTTCAAAGATATATCATTCTTTTCTCTATTTGGAGAGATCCCTCTCCGGATCCAGGAGGGCTAGATCCTAGGATCCCAAAGTGGTTCTGATGTTGTCTCATCTTTTGGTCTTGCCAATCTGGCCAAAACATGGGAACCACAATAGATAGAACTAAAGAGCCTCCTCTCCTCCTCCTATAGCATCCTCATATGATAAGCTCCTCCAAGGAACAAGATGCTATCTCATCAATAAATCTCCAAGTTGCTCCTCCCAAGTATGCAAGTTAGCTTTTGGTGACAATCCCAAATAGCAACGATCATGAAAAAGTGGAATACCCATGGAGGTAGCAATATGATGTCTAGAGGCCTTCTTGAGGCATAGAATATAAAATATATTGGGAACCTTCATTCCCATGTGAATCTCCCATCCCCAAGCTATCATCTATACAAAATGAGTCACCCTCCAAAATGGTAACTCATAGAAATACTCCTCCACCTTAGGCTCCTACAAATAAGTTGGCTTGCATTGCTGAACTTGATAGACCAAATTTCCTATCCCATGTTGTCTCTCTCTCCACTTATGATAAGTGTAGAGTAGCTACTAATTTTGGGCTACAGTAATGTTTCCTTCAAGAGGCAAGAAGAAAACTGGATCTTCAAAGATCCTCTCTCTAGAGTCATGAATCATGCTGGCCCAAACCACCCCATATATGATGAATAGGACATCATCACCACATGGCATCCAAATGAGAAAGATATTGAAGGTTTCATGTAGTGCTGGAAGGTACCAACAGTTTCCCAAGTGGTGACAACACAATTTTTCTAATTGTTGTTTCAAAACATAATATGGCAAGCTGCCACCCAACAAGCTACTAGTTGTGCATGTCATCTCATCCACTAGTAAATAGTAAATGACATGGTTTATCAATTGAGAATATCAAGAATAGTACAAAACTTTCCCAAAGCCATGAAAGAGATCGTTGTCCCCATGACTGATGTTGGTCCCAAAATGACCATGAAGCCCAAACAGAGGCTTGCCCTCTTGTGAAGCAATGCACTATACATAAATGGCAAGAGAATGCAAATAATTTGTTAGATAAGAAATAAGTGAAAAAACACAATTCTTACCATGTACTGAGAGTAGGTTGATGCTAAGGTCCATAGAAGTATGACATATCTTCATGAAGAGGAGTGAACTAGGTGCTGCATGCAAAACCTTCTTCTTATACCTGGAGATCCAAGTCAAGAAGACCATACCATGGTAATAGATGTTTCCATCCACTACTCCATCACTCTCATGTCCTACTTGTACATCAAGTGCATCATATGTAAAGTGATCCTGGGAACACTCCATCAACAAACCCAAGCTCCCAAGTGATGTCACTGTTGGCCTTTGTAATAAGGCTCCTATCATCACATAGCCCCATCCTTTGACATGCCAAATGCCAAAGTCATCTACCATAATGCTGCTATATATGGGAGATTCCTTCCAAAGTGGAAGTACCTCCTAATCCTCTAAGGCTAAGGAGTAGCACCTTTGTACCATGATAGTGCCATCACCTACTTCCGCAACATCATGCAAAGTATGGGAGAAAATCAGTCCATACTCTCCCAAGAACTTCCAAAGCAATAACAACCCTTGTTGCCTCCCCACACCATCACCATATAAAATATGGAGAAACAACATGATGATTAATATGAAATATGTCACATCACCCAAAACCCTTTTTTCCATATGATGCAAGTGCCATGCCAAGTTCCATCCACAAACATACTCCTTGAAGAAGGATATGTCACATGATGCCCAAACTCTTTCAAGAGTAGCCAACGCAGCCATGCGTCCTGCTGCCCTGTGTCATATATATGCAAGTGGCTCACCAACCTCTTGCTCACCATCCACACCCATTCATCCAAATGTGGGTATCTCCTACCATGCTCCATCTTGGTACTCCTGTAATGGAGAATACCATCCTCCCAAATCAGATTTCTATCTTTGCATTTCATGGGATGTTGAAATTCTTGGAGATATCCAAGTGAAGACCACTCATCAATGACCATGTTGAATACATAAAGATCCAAGTATGATGAAGGCAAAGTCTTCTCATTGAGTTGTGTAATGCTCATCAAGAAAGATCCCTCACCATAATGAAAGATAATTTGTCTCTCATCAATCATTTGTCCATCCAATGTCACACAAGTATAATGGTCATCAGAATGCTCTAATAATAGTTGGCCCCCCAACTCATCACTTATGCTCAATGAAAACACTAATGATCTCCATAATGGTTCATTTTCTATCTCATGCTCATGCTCAATGCTGAACATATAGTTCTGCATTGGATTGTTTAGGACAATGCTCATCCTATCCTCCAAAAATATACACTTCAAACCCAAGAGTTGTGTGCAGCTCAACAATGACACACTAGGATGAATGTATATCTCATCCTTGAAAAAATCAAGGCTCCTCAGCCCAGTGATATTTTGTTGTTTCCTTAAGGGGTCCTGACCCAGGTTCAAAGTTTGCCAACAAACCCCTATACTACTGGCCCTTTCAGAAGTAACCTGCTTGCGCAGGCCAAAGTCTCACCCGAAGTAGTATGGGAGGGTGCTGGAACTAGGTTTCCGCACATTGGGAGAGGGTAGGTAAGTCAAGCCAAGCCACGTTCAACTCTATAGCTATCAGATCGTATGATGCAGAATTTAGATCTACTAATATCCTTTGCATCCACGTGCGCAACAAAAATGATATTCAAAGTAATCAACAGATCATGAAATCACATAACGATAACACATCTATTCCAGATATTCTTGCATGAAGTGAAACAAAACGAATCCAGATCGTAGCATAAACAAGTAACACAAGTATGTTCGCAGCTTAAATCAATAATACAACAACATATATTAAGTAAACAAACATCACAGATTCATATCATAGTAATTCCAATGGATTCAGAAATTCAACAATACTTCCGCATTCATTAATCCTTAAAATCTACTTATAATACCCCAAAACCCAACCTGTGCACACAGCAGCAGGGTCCGCACATAGCAGAACAGAGGCCCTCCATGCACACAGTAGTAGGAGTCCTTACCCAAAAACCCTAACCAAATCTATCAATTAACACTTAGCATCAATCTCTTTTCATTCTTAGTCTGTCTTACAACTCAAAAAGGTTCAACTACTTATACTATTTTAGCCTACGCATCCAATGGTCCGCAAACCGTGTTTTGTGGACTCTTGGTCTACCCTTGACCCATTTACAATGCTTTAGGGGATTTGAACCACCCAAAAAACCCTATGCTAGAATAAATATAATAAAAAATACACAAAATGGACCCGACTCACAACTTTGTAGGAGACCCTATTCCAATAGTCCCCCAACACAATCTTGTGACTCATCCCGAGTCACTGTGATGGTAGGTTCACCATCTACGCCTGCACAGCTACTTCGACCATATAGTCATTTGATCCAATATGGTTTGAGCCGAATACCATTGACATATCCTGGCAGCACATCGCCATGCAGGGTGGCCAGCTGAACAACTCTGCCATCCGTGATATCCTTAACAAATTAGGGGCCAAGGCAGTGCTGTCGAAACTTCCCTTGATGTTTTGCAAACTGGCTATTGTATAAGAGGACAAAGTCATCCTTCACGAAGGTCTTGGCAAATATGTCGATCATGCCAGGCTTTATTGCGGACCTTTTGAACCTGCTGATGGAAATTAGCCAGGAACCGATCTTCCTCCAAAGCCATAAGCTGCGCTAATCGCTCCGCCATGATGTCAAGGTCCTCCATGTTCATAAATGCTACAATACACAGAATAGGAATAATGTACTCCATTGGCATAACGTACTCCTTGCCATAGACCATCCTAAAAGGAGTTTTCCCAGTTAGCTTCTTGCAAGTGGTTCGATAAGCCCAAAGAACTGATGGGACGCACATGTCCCAATCGTTGCCATCGACATTGCAAACCTTTGTCAGTGCTTGCTCCAAGATTTTGTTAAAAACTTCAACCGCACCATTTGCCTATGGGTGATATGGTGTGCTTTTTTCATGATGGATTCAGAACTTTGCGGTCAAGGCTTGGATTTTTTTGTTAACAAAGTGCATACCCCTATTGCTCATGAGGGTCTTCGAACACCTAAATCTAGTCAGGATTTTTTCAAATATGAAATGCGCAACGGTATCTGCATTACAATCCTTTACTGCTTGTGCTTTAGCCCACCTAATTAGGTAATCAGTGGCAGTGATAATGTAGCGTGCAATTGTCTTCTTTCCTGGTGGGTTGATAGGACCTATGAAATCGATGTCCAACTTATCAAACACTTGTAGAGCCATTTGTGGTTGAAGGGGAATTTCATCCCTGCGGGACATCCTCCCTGTTTGTTGGCATGTATCGCAGGCTTTACAATCATGAGCATCACGATGCAGTGTAGGCCACCATAACCCAGCTCTCAAGACCTTTTGCGCCATTGCTTTCCCTGTGTAGTGACCTCCTGCTACTTCATCATGAGCCTATGCCAAGATAGCATACCTTTCATGCTCCAAAACATATCTCCGCAATACTTCACCAGCTACCATCTTATATAATTGACCTGCAATGATGGTAAAATATGCTACCCAAGTGACTAGCTCTTTCTTCTGTTGTATTGAATACTTTGGGGGTGTCATTCCAGTATTCAAGAACTGAATGATATTAACGAAGTGGGAAT
Source organism: Pinus albicaulis (assembly GCA_034641835.2). NCBI lineage: Eukaryota > Viridiplantae > Streptophyta > Pinopsida > Pinales > Pinaceae > Pinus > Pinus albicaulis. The sequence goes on along the minus strand of CM076582.1, from coordinate 1,490,211,282 downwards.
CTACTACCTTAATAGCGAACAGTTGCGCATCAGGCAATCCGTCCTCTCGGTTGGTTGGCTCCTCGCCACTCTCTATTTGTGATAAGTGATCCGACCCAGCATTCAGCTTTCTCGGCTTAACGACGATTTCAAAGTCATACTCCTGAAATAGTAGTAACCATTAGCAGATTCCCCCCCCCCGCCCCCCCCCCCCCAAATAGGATTATTTACTAGGTACTTCAAGGCTGAATGGTCTGTAAACATTTTGAAGTGTCCTCCTAACAAGTAATGCCAAAATTTCTGCAAAGCATATACCATGCCCAACCCCTCCCGCTCTGTAGTGGAGTAATTACGTTCTGCGCCAAAGAGTTTCCTACTTGCAAAGGCAACTGGATGATCAATGTCTCCCTCTCCTGGCTGCGTAAGGACAACCCCTAGATAAATTCCTGATGCATCGACGTGGACATGAAAGACCTTCTCCCAATCAGGAAAGATGAGAATAGGTGCCGAGACCATATTTTATTTAAGTAAATCAAAGCTCTTTTGACACTCGTCATCCCAAAAGAACGAAACATCCTTCTTGAGAAATTTTTCCATAGGGGTCATGATCAGCGCATAGCCTTGAATGAATTTCCAGTAGTAACTCGTGTGTCCAAGGATCGAGCGCAACTGTTTCTCCATCGTTGGTACTGGCAAGTTGATGATTACTACGATTTTGGAAGGATCCACCATTAGCCCTTATCGACAAACTATATGGCTGAGAAGGATACTAAAGGGTACACAGAAGATACACTTCTTGATATTTAAGGAAATCTAGTGCTTTCGACAGGCATCCAACATTATGCACAAGTTTTATACGTGTGCCTTCACCAGGCCGACGACGGTCCAATCATCAAAATATACTTCTAGGAACTTGTGGGTGAATTCCTTGAACACCGCAACCACGACCTGTGAGAATATAGCAGGGGAATTCTTGAGACAAAATGACATGACAATATACTGGAAAAAGCCCGACTCTGTGGTGAACATGGTTTTGTTGCGGTCCTCAGGTGTGATTCTAATTTGATGGTATTGTTGAGCCCCAAAGATGTCCTTTCCTTCCACCAAATTTCACTTCATTCCATTTTTCCTCTATTATTTATAGGCTTAAAAGATCAATAGGATTGATTAAAGTCACTTTAATAATGCATGCAATGACTGACTTACTATACTTTTGTGGTTTTGTTGTTGTAGTGATTTTTGACTAGACTTAGCTACAGAATGCAGCCATTCTGTAGCTAGTTGCATATTCCGCAGCTATATTTACGTTCACATAAGTTACTGGTGTCACTTAAAGGAAAAATTCATATGATTGAATTCCAAAACTCACCTACATCATTCCTTTCCCTCTACGAAGTCTGAGCAAAAATCTGCAAGTGGTTATGCATGTGGAGGAAACCAAAACTAAGAAGTAGACTTCTACCAGGACAAGGTCTCTGTAGATGTCTTCAGCAAAGTACAAGGCCTCAACAGGAGTTCTAATTCGATTTTGATTGAAAAAGACACCTATCCCTATTTCTTCTCAATGACAGTTATGTATTTTGCTTATAAAAATAACAAAGTGAACCGAGAGACAGTTAGTTAGTTGATGTTTTGTTGTTAATTTTTCCAAAACTGTAATACTCTGTTTCTGAAGCGTTCTCCTTTAATGAAAGAAGTACAACTTTAATGCATGATCTGAAGTAATCTTGAGGAGAATCGTGTTCCAATCTGATGGTAGAGGGCCCCTACTGTCTGAAAGGCTTTGTGCATATTTTCTAGATAAGTGATTTTAGCTCTGTTTTGTTCCTAATTTAGGCAGTTTTCTGAACTTCATGTTTTATGTTCACTTACATCGAATGTTACAGTCAATCTCATTCTTATGAACTGTTCCAATATATCACTAACATGTGAATGAGATAGAGCTATAATACTTCAGAGGTTAATTGCATTCTAGTTCAGTTCTGTTCATTGTATTTCAAGTTTTATTAATTGCATTCTAGTCCTGTTAAATTAGACTTAAAAGGCCTTCATTATTTACAAACTACTCTTGTTCTTAATCTCTTCTAACACATCATTATCATATGAAAAAGAATTAGCTATATCATTTTGAGTCCTTGACTATTTTTCAATTTCTCATAATTTTACAAACAACCTTTTTCCAAAGCTATTCCAAGAGATCTCTGTAGAAATTATATACAATATGCATGTATATATCTGGACTCTCCTGATCTAGCAATATTTATCTTCTTGCTAAATACAGAATCCTTCCACTATAATTCTTTCGGAAATTTAATCAACAATTGCAAAACACATGAAGCAATAAAAAATACACATAACACAGTTGTTTACCGGGAAAGCCTAAAGCTGAAAACCCCAACTATCATATTATGTATCATGGAGATCATATGAAAATCTCATACAAACATACAAAGCTTATCACAAGCTCTCAGTACAGTACAGTCTTCATACACTAATCAGGACCAATCTTGCAAATCCATGCACCAATCTTTGCCTCCTACTAGCCTGCCTCCACTACGCAATCCAAGCGGATTACAAAGACCAATTAAATGTAATCCCACTCTCATTGACTGCGTGATTATCATTGGCAACTCCAATGTATATGTAGATGCAATTCATGCATCACTATAGTCACAACAAATAGTTCATCTTTCCCTTTCACCTATCTCTCCACTGGTCTCCACTGAAACTGTCCATGCACTGAAGTTAACTGATGTATTCTTCAGTTGATTAATGAGTTATTATTTATGAATTAATTAATAATTAATTCAAACCACTTTCACTATTGTGTTAATCAGTTATACTAGATACAACTAACTCAACTGTGTCTAACTGAGTTAAACTGAACACAACTCCATTAACTTCCTCAATCAACTCCACCAAACTCTGTCACATGAGTTCTAACTGAAGTATCCATGCAATAGCTCCACATAACCCTTAGGAATAGCGTAATTCCTTCTATCAGCTTCTGTGCCACATCTGTGCACTTAACTGAAGTGCTCCAAGAGAATAAGATAATGTTTAGAGTCCAAATATTATTAAGAGCTAATAATATTTGACATATCTATTTTTAGACTGGCAGTCTAAAAACAGACTCTACCCAATATGTCCAAAAATAGAAGTCCATCTATTTTTCCAACTTGACCAACCATCCACAATTAGCATCCCGCAACTCATAGAATATGATCGACATGTCTAAAAATAGGCTTTGCACCAAAAATCACTTGTGTGGGCCCCACCTAGTTTAGGTGATCATTTTCCAACTAGGATTAGGAATGATGTTTGAGGATGTCTCCTTCACTGTTTCTTGTTGCAATAATCAACACTCCCTCTCAACAAGAAAGGATTGTCTTTGCATGCGACATGCAACTCCATACATTCGCCCTGCAACCTTCACAAGCGCCATGCAACTCCATGCATCTACTCTTCAACTCTTCCAAAACCGAAAAGGCTCCAAAAAACTCAATCAATCTGATGCATCTATCATCAAAGTCTTCGAATTTTGCTGGTAACAACTTCACATGTCTTCAGGAACCATTGCACTATTGAAATCTGCACCCATGCACTCTGCACTTGCTGTCAACTCTGATCCGCGCTCCAGTATCTGACACTGTTACTTTGATCTGCCTGCATCAATCCAACTGATCATGCTACTGCTGTGCTGTGGGTACCTCGTAGCCAGGTTCAACTCATGAGATCCACACCATCTCATGAATCCTGCCCAGAAATATCCTCTTGGGATTACTCATGCATGTCACCTCACCTCTCACCTGGTGGTATAGCTGCATGCACTCCTTTTGCCCATCTGGCATGAAATTTCTCTGCATGAGTGGTTGCTCCCACTCCATGATCCTCATCTTGTGGTTGCTCCACATCCCGAGGTTCACTCTTACCTGCATGCAAATCCAGCTCCCTCTCAAGCTTCAATTGCATGGCTTTCTTGCACTTCCCAACAGTAGGAAGCTTCGTAGAAATCCCATCTACAGCAAATCTATAAATATTCTTCTGCATCTCCAGTTGTGGCTGCTCAACCTTCTGAGACTGCTTCTCACGCTGCATGTTGAGAGATTCCCTCTCAACCACCAAGTCACTAACCTCTACTTTGCTCCTCAAAGCTTTTCATGCATCTTGTACCTCAGTGCATGTAGATTCTTGGCTCGCGCACATTGCAATTGTCCCGCCGTCGCAAAATTTTCTAACAAAAAGAGTTGATTTTAAATCGACGACATCTCCCTCATCCGAGCTCCGATTCGACCGATTTTTTTTTTTAAATTTGGGTGTTTTTTCGCAAGGAATCAAAATATGCTATTTTTTCTGAAAATATTACACCAAAAATTTCAGATATTCTCTGCAAACTCGCGCACCCAAAAATTCATGCTCTCATTCCATGTAGAAAATCTATAACACAGCTCCGAGACCATGTAGAAATTATATACAATATGCATGTATATATCTGGACTCTCCTGATCTAACAATATTTATCTTCTTGCTAAATACAAAATCCTTCCACTATAATTCTTCGGAAATTTAATCAACAATTGCAAAACACATGAAGCAATAAAAAATACACATAACACAGTTGTTTACCAGGAAAGCCTAAAGCTAAAAACCCCAACTATCATATTATGTATCATGGAGATCATATGAAAATATCATACAAACATACAAAGCTTATCACAAGCTCTCAGTACAGTACAATCGTCATACACTAATCATGACCAATCTTGCAAATCCATGCACCGATCTTTGCCTCCTGCTAGCCTGCCTCCACTGCGCAATCCAAGATGATTACAAAGACCAATTCAATGTAATCCCACTCTCATTGACTACGTGATTATCATTGGAAACTCCAATGTATATGTAGATGCAATTCATGCATCACTATAGCCACAACAAATAGTTCATCTTTCCCTTTCACCTATCTCTCCACTGGTCTCCACTGAAACTGTCCATGCACTGAAGTTAACTGATGTATTCTTCAGTTGATTAATGAGTTATTATTTATGAATTAATTAATAATTAATTCACACCACTTTCACTAGTGTGTCAATCAGTTAGACTAGATACAACTAGCTCAACTGTGTCTAACTGAGTTAAACTGAACACAACTCCATTAACTTCCTCAATCAACTCCACCAAACTCTGCCACATGAGTTCTAACTGAATTATCTATGCAATAGCTCCACATAACCCTTAGGAATAGCGTAATTCCTTCTGTCATCTCCTGTGCCACATCTGTGCACTTAATTGAAGTGCTCCAAGAGAATAAGATAATGTTTAGAGTCCAAATATTATTAAGAGCTAATAGTATTCAACATATCTATCTTTAGACTGGCAGTCTAAAAATAAACTCCGCCCAATATGTCCAAAAATAGAAGTCCATCTATTTTTCCAACTTGACCAACCATCCACAAATAGCATCCCGCAACTCATAGAATATGATCGACATGTCTAAAAATAGGCTTTGCACCAAAAATCACTTGTGTGGGCCCCACCTAGTTTAGGTGATCATTTTCCAACTAGGATCAGGAATGATGTTTGAGGATGCCTCCTTCACTGTTTCTTGTTGCAATCTTCAACAATCTCTAACCCTTGAATGAGGTTTAATAGTAATATTTTGAGTGGCGAAATGGGTTAATTTTAGTGTCATAAGTCATTTTAGCATAGGGTTCCTCACTATGTTGCAGATAATCTTTTCTCAAATTGTTCCAACAAATTTCTAACTATGGATGAAATTTTCTCTGTAATATTGTAAGTTGTTGTTTACTATAGAGAACTTCATTGCATCAAACTTATCCTTTTCTCAAGTTATTCCAACATATTTCTAATAAAATGAATTGTTCTGAGTTAATGTTATGAGTTACTTTCCTTTTCAAGCTTTGCAATTTGTGAATTAGCATTTTCTGTTCTTAGGTGTCATACACAGTTTAGAGTAGATTTTGTTCTGTTTTAGTATGATCAGTAACTTCTCTTTGCCAACAATTTAATTCTTTTCCTCTTAGCACAAAAATACAAAACCAAAAACACTAGAAAAACACTAAACACAACGAAGTAGGAAGAAGATACCTAGGCACATATAGTGCACTTCACTTCAACAGTTTACTAGCCCTGGTTGACAATTTATGACATCAATTTAGGAACATTAAGTTGAGTAGACATTTTGGCGCCGTTGCCGGGGAAGTGTAACTAGGTAGCCTTGTTTCTTACCTCCCAAAAACAATGATATGCGTAGAGAAAGAGACTCAAGGGGTAGATTCATAAAAAGCAGAAGCTTGATTCCTAGAACACCACTTGTTCCACCAAGACCAAGAGGAAGCACACCTCCAACTCAAACCCACATCCCATCCTATACCGACCACAGACTTCTAGAAGGCTTAAGATCATATATTCCATCAGAGAGACCTTCCACTTCATCCACTGAACTTGTCTTAGAAGAAGATTCAAGGACCCCTACTAGAGACCTAAACTTTTCCACTTCCACAGGAGAATCAACCATGGCCGAAGGAGGAGGAGGAGGAGTCTTTAATGGAGAACATACACTGTTTGGAGGGGGTAGAGGTAGAGGTAGAGGAGAAGGAGGTAGAGGTGTAGAAGGAAAAGGAGGTAGAGGTGAAGAAGGAGGTAGAGGAAGAGGTAGAAGGGAAATGGGAAGCTCTTTTGGGTTTCCTATAGTAGATGAAGAAACCAATGCAACTATGAAAAATATTTCACCCTCTGTCCTTCCAAACTTTTATGGACTCAAAAGTGAAGATCCTGAAACCTTCCTATTTGAATTTGAAGTCCTATGTAGAACCTATGATTACTTACAAGATTCCCAAAAACTTAAACTATTCCCTTCAACATTGAAAGGAGCAGCATTAAAATGGTTTATGAGTTTGATCAACAGTTCTATTAGGACATGGGAAGACATGAAACAGGAATTTCTAGAGAGGTATTTGGATTACTGTATGCCATTCAACCATAAGGAGGAAGTTTTCAAAATGTTACAAAAAGAGGATGAAAATTTGGAATATTTGTTGGAGAGGTTTAACTATAACATCAAGAGAGAAAAAATGGAAAACTTAGACCAAGATACTTTGAAAGCTCTCTTGTTGAAGACAATTAGGGATGAATGGTTAGATATCCTTAATATGATGGGAAAAGGGGATATATCTCAGCTCACATTACCTGAAATAGATGAATTATGTATCAACCTTTCAAGAGGGAAATCTAAAACTGTAAAAGGACCAAGAGACCCTGCTCTTGCAAGGGCAAGTAAGTCTGCTTCTGGGACAGTAAGTAGGGCAGAAATAGGACATATTCTTGATGAATTCAAATCTGATATTTTAGGGAGTCTTAGTGAACAAATAGACACCCTTAAGTTACAAAACAAGCAAAAAGCTGAATCTGATGCCTTAGCAATCTTTTGTCCCAAATGTAGAAAGAAGCATGCCTTGAGAGAGTGCCCTTTGGATGCAAAAGTAGTAGAGACTTGTGTAATTTGTTCAGAAAAACATGAGACCAAGAGTTTTCCTTCACTTCCTAGTCTTAAAGTTGTATTTCAAGAAGAAACCCCTACAAATTCCACAGAATCTCTCAATTTTGTCTCTAGGAGGCCTTGGCAAGGACCTCAAACACAAGGATTCCATGATCAGCTATATAATCAACCCCCACCAAATTGGAATTCTTGGTAGCAACCTTGGCCCCAATTCCGAAATCAATCTCAAACTTGGGCACAAGGAGCACAAAATCCCTATGGAAGATACTCTCAGTACTATCAATATCCACCATCCTATCCACCATATCCACATTTCCCTCCTCAAAAAAATCCTCAAAATCCACAACATCAAAATCCACCACTTCCATTACCATTTCCTTAGAAAACAAATCAGTTACCTGCCCAACCCATACCAAACCCCAACAATAAAAATCTTCAGAACACATACATGATAGAAGGCCAACAGTTTCCAACCTATTTGATTACTCCTTTAGACCTTAATGATGTTCAACTTAGGTCTGGAAGAATACTTGAAAAGAAGAAACCTTCTATAATCATACAAGAGCAAAACAATTCTGAGGAAGATTCTCTACGGGTAAATAAAAGTCTTGAAGAGAACACATCTTTTCAAGCCCCAAACATTGAAAAATCAAAACAAAAAGAACCAATAATTTCAACTCCTATATTACAACAGCCATTAACATCCACCTCTACACCTCCCTTTCCAGAAAGATTACAAATTGATAGGGGTGTAGAAAAACAAATTATGGTGCCTAATTATGATTTCCTAGATGAGCTAAGGAATGCTTGTATTAATATCCCATTATTACAAGTTATCAAGGAAATTCCAATCTTAGCAAAAACAATAAAGGAGTTGAGCATGAAAAAAACAGGAAAAAGAATCAAAGAGATAAAGAAAATTCAACTGGAAAGAAAAATAGCAGATATCATGATGGCTAAGATTGCCATTCCAAAGTATCTAGACCCAGGAAATCCAGTTGTTAAAATACACATCAATGGAACTGAGATCCAAAACACACTTATTGATTTAGGAGCAGAAATCAATATCATGAGTAGACAAATCATGGATAAACTAAAGCTTCTTAATCTTCTTTTTACACCCACATTATTACAATTAGCAGACAGATCTGTGATCAAACCTGATGAGGTAATAGAAGACATTCTAGTGTCCCTAGATTCTTGGGAGTATCCCGTGGATTTTATGATCCTAACTCTTAAGAATAATCTAGGAGGACATCCTATTATATTAGGAATACCTTGGTTAGCTACAGCTGATGCTTTCATTAGCTGTAGATCCGGTGATATGTACATCTATGATGGTAGTTCAACCAAGAAATTTACCTTGTATCCTCCAGCAAAAACAATTACATAATTAGATGACACTCAATGGATTGAGGATGAGGAAGACATACAACCTCTCTTCACAATTTCAGAAATTAGTGAACATAGCCAGATTCTAAATACCTTAGAAAATTTTGAATCCTCTTCGGAATACAAACATGAACAATTTCAAGAAGAATCCAACATTTATTTTTATCATCAAGACATATGTCTCTTTATTCCATGGATAAATTTTGCAGCTCTGCAATTGAGATATTTCCAGGTAAAACTTTAAACATAAACAAGAACCTAGAGAAATATCAACAAGAAAAGCTAGTCAAGATATTACATAGACATTCTTCTGCATATGCATGGGAGTACACTGATATGAAAGGGATAATCCCTAAGACTTGCACTCATCACATCTACATAGAGGAAAATTGTAAACCAATCAGACAACCTCAGAGACGGATGAATCCAAATCTTAGGGAGATTGTTAAAGAAGAATTGCAGAAATTTTTAAATGTCAACTTTATCTATCCCATTTCAGATAGTCAGTGGGTTTCTCCTTTGGTAATTGTGCCAAATAAAAATGGTAAATGGAGGGTATGTATTGAATACCAGGAATTAAACAAAGCTACTCTTAAAGATCATTTTCCCCTACCTTTCATAGATCGGGTATTAGATACATTAGCTGGCAAAAAGTACTTCTCATTTTTAGATGGGTTTAGTGGTTATAACCAAATTCAAGTAGCACTTGAAGATGAGAACAAAACCATTTACCCATCGCCAGGGTACCTGTCATCACCCAGGGTATTGCCATTTGGACTATTACGGTACACCACCAACATTTAAAGGCGGTACTAGGAATCTTTCGAGATCTAATACATGATTGCGTAGAGGTATATATGGATGATCTCATAGTTTATGGAAACACATTTGAAGAAGCCTTGGTAAACTTGGAAAATGTCTTAAAAAGATGTAAAGAAGAAAATCTTTTACTTAGTCATGAGAAGTGTTTTATGATGTTTATTGAAGGAATTGTTTTAGGACATCACATTTCGGGGGATGGGATTAGAGTTGATGAGTCAAAAGTTGAAGTCATCTCTAAATTATCTATTCCAAGTTGTCAAAAAGATGTTAGGATTTTTCTAGGATTTACAGGATATTATCGAAGATTTATAGAAAACTTCACCAAGACAGATTTTGCACTTTTCGATGCCAAGAATCTGTGAATTCAAGTGGAATCACGGTTCCTAATTACAATGAAGGACCTAAACAAAAATTTCCGAAGCACCTATTTTAAGATGACCCTATTTTAAGGGACCTGTTGATACCTTTTCATGTTTCAACGGATGCCAGATACAACTTTAGGAGCAGTATTGGGACAAAAAGACCTCATTCCTTATGCCATCTACTATACAAGTAAAAATTTGACTCCTTGAAAGTTAAATTATACTGTAACTAAAAAAGAGTTCTTAGCTATTGTTCATGCCATAAAAAAATTTAGAAAATATATAATAGGCTATAAAACTTTTGTTCACACAGATCACTCTGCAATTAAATATCTAATGAACAAATTAATTACTAATGGCAGAGTCATCAGATGGTTATTTCTTTTACAGGAATTCAACATTACCATTCTAGATAGGCTTGGGAAGAAAAACACAGTAGCTAATTTCCTATCTAGACTCCAAGAGTGAACAACCTCCCGATTTGAATCGTTACTGATGAAAATCTTTTCCAATTTCTCTCGAGGACTAATTATTTAGTTTCAGGGAAATTTCCTTCAATAATGAATGAAAGAGACAAAATAAAGATCATTTATGATAGTGAAAAATATTCATGGGTTGCTAATGAGTTATACAAAACAGGTCCAGATTTTATCATTAGGAGATGTGTTCTGAAAGATGAGATGCCTGAGATCCTCAAGGCATGTCATGATGAACCTTGTGGCAGACACTTTGCTAATAAAATGACAACTTATAAGGTCCTTCATTTAGGATACTATTGGCCATCCATTTTTAAAGATACTAAAGAGTATGTCAAAAGGTGTGACAATTGCCAAAGGGTAGGGAAACCTTCTCCTTCAGGTGAGATGCCATTGCAGCCTTAGGTACATATTGAACCTTTTGAGAAATGGTCTTTATATTTTGTAGTACCTATTAGTCCTCCATCAAGAAAAAAGAAATATATATTAATTTTCACTGATTATGTTACCAAACGGGTAGAGGCCAAGCCACTACTTTCTACTACTAAATTATCTGTAGTTAATTTTCTTTTTGAGGATATTTTTACTCATTTTGGTGTCCCAAGAGAAATTGTTACAGATCAAGGATCTCAATTCACATCAAGGCTAGTGGATCAGATGATGGAGAGGTAAAAAATCAGACACAGAAAATCTACTCCCTATCATCCACAATAAAATGGTCAAGTGGAATCTACTAATAAGGTCATTGAAGGGATCCTAACAAAGTTATTATTTTATAGAAGAGATTGGGCGGACAAACTTCACCTGCAGTATGTGAGCACTATAAAGACTATGAACTGTGGGGTCATACTCCTTATGAACTTGTTTATGGAAAACAATTCTTGTTTCCCATAGAGTTAGAGATTCAAACTTTTAAAATGGCAGTTCAGCTAGGACTTGATTTAACAAAGGCACAAAAGCATAGATTGGAGCAGATTAATGAATTGGATGAGATTAGACAAGATGCAGTCCAGAAAACAAGTATAGTCCAGCAACAAAGGATTAGATGGCATGATAAGTACATTAAGGAAAATAAATTCAAAGAAGGAGACTGGCCCCTCTTGTTTGATTCAAAGTTCAAAGATTTTCAAGGTAAATTCCAAACACATTGGCTAGGACCATATGAAATTGTGAAATTTTTTGACAATGGAGCAATAAAAATTAGGACAATAGATGAAGAGAAGGTCACTTTTCTTGTAAATGGTCATAGATTGAAGCTGTATCATAAGCCACTTTCAAGAGAAGAATTTGTCAAGAGATTCCAAGAGAATAGTGATGTGAAGTTAATGAAGAAGAATCCTTCTTCTTCATCAACTTAATTGTATTTTCTGAAGTCAGATGATGAAAAAAAAAAATAATAAATAAATAAATAAAAAATAAAAAATAAAGTATAAACATGAAAACTAATCATTGATTATCATGTTTATACGGAAAAGATAAAGTGAAAATCAGAATCTTTCTGACACTTTACCTTTTCAAAATTGTTTTTTTTCCTGCAAGAAACTATCATAAAATCATAAGTGCAGGCCCACTTTACATATCACATTCCACTTATGATCTATTTCACTTCATCATATCTCACTTCATTCATATTTCATTCACTCCATTCATCCATACTTCATTCACTCCATTTCATGGACCATCTCATTTTTATTTCAAATTTGATCTCTTTCTGCAATTGAGTATTACAAATCATAAGTTGTAGGCCACTTTTCATATTTCATTCCACTTCACATTTATGATCCATTTCATTCCATCATATTTCACTTCACCCATGCTTCATTCCACCATATTTCATGATCCATTTTATTTCATTTCATACTACATTCCATCCATGTTTCAAATCATTTCATTCCATGTTTCAAAGCTTTTACAAGTATATTCTGCAGCCAGACATTCTGTAGCCAGACATTCTGCAGCCAAATATCTTGCAGGCAACTATCCAGCAACCACTTGTTCAGCAGAAAATTGATCCTGCACACCTATGTCAACAAGCAAAATAAAAGGGATTATGAAGACTGAAAGATCAATGATTTTCAAAGAAAGACAAAGCATATTAAAAATCACAAAAAAAAAAAAAAATCAAAAGAAGGGCTAAGGTAACTTGTGAAATTATTATGATAACAGATTATGAAAGTTATAGTATGGTTAAGTTATATGTATGTTTCATAAAGTTATTTTGATTATTCGTATTGATCAAGCCTATCAAGCCTATCATAAAATTCATGGAAAAATCCATTCCATTCTGCCATATCAAATCATCATTTATTAAAAATTAATGGTTAGTACTTGAAGTGACCTATTAGGTCACGTCACTAACCCGAAGAATTCAGTGATAATTTTGAAATTCTCACGAGATTTTTCCATGGTCTTTCACTCCATGACAGCTCTCAAAATCATGTATTCGTGTAATTTACCCTCACCGTATTTCACTCATTCCATAATCACTTCATGTCATTTTTCTGTAGCCAGTTCCTGTCTGCAAAAATAGAGAAGTCATCTTTGGGGTGAAAACAACTCTCTACAACCATTTTTACCTTGAATAGGAGAGCAATAATGGAGCAGTAAATTGAAGATAGAGAAAAGAAGCCATGGGACTCATTGTAAGGTCCAAACCAGTCGGAACCAAATACCTAGAGGGTTACCCACAGATTAGAGAGATGTTATAGCAGGTTGGGTGGCTACAATTTTTGGAAAATTTCAATGGATTCCACAAGGAGGTTACCAAGACATTTGCTCGGTCCTTCAACGGGTCAAAAGTTGAAATAGGTAATGTCAAGTTCATTATCACAGAATCCTTCATTGTAGAAGCAGAAGAATTACCAAGGCAAGGTGAACGATGGTTCAAAAACAAGGAATTTCACAATGAAGCATGGAGGCAGATGCTCAAAACACCAGGTATGGATATCTCAGTTTTCAAGAAAGGCATTCCTAGTTCAGCCTTAAAGAATAAGTGGCGAAATATGCTGTTAATTCTGCAAAAGTTTATAACTTGTGAGGGAAGGTTTGGTACCCTATATGTTTATCAGATTCAACTTATGATGCATTTCTTAGATGAAGAAATCAATTTACCCTTTTTCTTAATCCATAGCCTAAAGAGAATGGCTTCTAATGTCCAAAAGAGGGTTTAGTTCTTGGAAACCACCCTATATCACCATGGCCTAGTTAAAATCTTAATTGAGCATCATTTAAAAAAGGTGGGAGACAGTTGGGAGGAGTTCCTCTTGAGGAATCATTTTGAAGAACCTAGAGAAACTCCATCTGAAGGAAAAATTGTAAGAAGAAGCAGGAGAAGAAAAATTTCCAAATCTGTTGAAATTAAAACTGGTAAATCCATACAAGAAGACAGTGAGGAGATTATCTCTGAAAAATTGGCTGAAATCAAGAAACAACTTAAAAAGGAGACGATAATAAGGAAGTATGCAAAGGAGAGAGGTGAGGGACCATCTAAACTAAGAAGAAGCCATAGGCTTAGAGGCATATTGAAGAAAACAGGGGTTAAGCAAATGGGAATCATAGATATTAAGGATGAAGAGACACGAACTGATAGATCTCCTGAGTACCAGTATGAAGAGGATCTTGATAGAGGAACTCCAAAGGTAGACCCAGCACAACAACAAATCTATAATTATGTTGAGTCATTGGAAAAGAGAGCCTCAGAAAACAGAGGAAGAACTCCTAGCCCACAAGAATATTCAATTGAAGTGCTGATGAGAGATAAATATGAATTGGAAGTACTTAATAGGCACATAAAAAATGAAAATGAAATTTTAAGGGAACAAGTCAAGCTGAAAAGTAATATGAATACAACTCTCTCTCTGCAAATGGAAAAATTGTACAAGGCTAGTGAGAAGCTGAAGAAGAAAAATAAAAAGTTGAGCAGGGCACTTATAAACCTGAGGTTCAAATTGGTCATAAGGAAGCCTAGGATGCCATTGAACACCAAGAAAAGCAGAAAAAGGAAGTTAGATGTCCTAGAAGAATTTTCAAAATACATGGATTGATTGCATGAGGACATGCAAAAGCTTTGCAGTGGGGGTATGTTGAGCCCCAAAGATGTCATTTCCTTCCACAAAATTTCACTTCATTCCATTTGTCCTCTATCAGTTATAGGCTTAAAAGATCAATAGGATTGATTAAAGTCACTTTAAGAATGTGTTAGCCACCTATAATATTTTGTTATACCAAAAGGTGGCTAAGATCTTTTTTGAGCTTCCAAGGAACAAATTTTATCACTAAAAATTTGTTGGCTCTTGAAGTCTCTTTAAGGCCTCGTGCCTCTGTCCCAAATCCTCATTACTGTTCCTATTAATTCTGCTGATTTCCTGTAAGAAACTGCTGAAGAAACCATCATTTTTCCCCTTTCTCCCACTCATAGCTAACCTTCATTTTCTCCCCCTTTTTTCTCCATATTATTCCTCTACTTTTCATAAGTTTCTCCCTCCATTCATGAAAATCCTCCTGACATGGTTTAAAACTTCTTCTTGAGCTGTGCCGAAACCCCCAAATCCATTTAAAACCTTGAAATTCTTCATAAAAAACAAAGTTTTATTGCTATGGACCTAAGCCCCTTGAGCTAAGTCCTAAACCACTTCCCCCCACATGCCCATGTGTCAAAACCAAACGCCAAAGCTTTTCGGCGCTAATCGCATCGCAAATATCCAAGGGTGCATGTATTTGAACCATTACAAAACTCCGATTGTGATTAGCCTTTCATATAAAACCCCCGATCATATTATTTTCTCATATAACCATAGAGCCTGCCTTGGCGCTTAAAGCTTGTAATATTCCATTCCCAAGTACAGATTTCCTTTATAAACCCAAAAACCCACTTCCCGAAGTTTTAAATTAAAAACTTAAAATCACGTGACAAATATAAATGGGTTGATTGAAAAGAGCTGATCGCGCAATCGCAATCGGAAACAACACAATGGGTTGATCGGAAAGACCAGGCTCAATGGCCCGATTGCGATTGGCCCTTGTCTTTATACTCCCGGGCATATTACATTCTGTGAAAACCACTGGCCCCGCAATCGGGCGCCTTTTCCCATTACTTATATATTTTTTCCGCCCGACCCATTTTTACTTGTTTTTATTAAAAACTTTGGTTTTCATATGAATGAAAGGTTTTCCCCCTGTTCCATCTCCACCGTCGATCACCGCCGATCGAAAGGCCATCGCTCAATCACATCGGTGTTTTCCAATCGCGCCCTTTGTTTCTCCTCTCCGATTGCGATCCCTCCAATTCATTCCCCGTCGTTGATCTGGTCCTCAGATCGACGGCCTGCGCTCAATCGCATCGGCGTTTTCCAATCGCGCCCTTTGTTTCTCCCCTCCGATTGCGATCCCTCCGATTCATTCCCCGTCGTTGATCTGGTCCTCAGATCGACGGCCTACGCTCAATCGCATCGCAAACTTTTAAATCGCATGAGTTTTTATTTCACTCCCGATTGACGATCCCCGATTGGTTTTCCGTTGTTGATCTCCTCTCCGCCTTCGAAGATCCAACGGTCCTTATTCCCTCCGATCACAAGTCTTGCCGCCGTTTCAAAACCCATCGATTCGTTTCCCACCGTTGATCTGATCCTTAGATCAACGGTCATCGCTCAATCGCTTTGACCCTCCCGATCGCGCAATCGCATCGGAGTTTTTCAATCGCGTCCATTTTTGTTTACCCCCCGATTGAAAACCCCGATTGCGACCTTCCGATTTAATCTGGACCGTCCACGTGTCCGGATCGGACGGTCCAAAAACACCCCGCCTTATTTCTTCTCCCCGCTCTCCTTTTCCTGTTTTGCGCTGATCTCCACCGTTAGATATTTTTATCCGACGGCTACGCTCCTCCCCCGCCATCTGAAGCAGTTTTAAACCTATTTTTCGCAGGATTTCTTAATTGTTTTGTGTTTGATGTAGGTGTTCTAAATGGTTTTCCATTGTATCACGAAGAAATGCCAAGGGCTGGGAATGACGATTCTCATGCCCTCGTTTCATTAAAGAGAAGCCATCCACGGGGCTCCATTCCATGTTTCATCAGTACTCTATGAGTATTGATGCCGTAAAGCCCAGTGCGGGTCTGCACATCGACAAGACACTGTTTTAATTCGAACACAGTTAAAGAGTATAAGTTTGAAGACAAAGCACAGCAGATGAAGATCAAAGACAGTTTACGGGGATTACGGCTAAGACAATTATCAAAAGCCTAATCCCCAATCTAAAACACAGTTTAAAAGAAAACCTAAATTGTTTTATCAGACATAAAGCCTCCACCGCTACATCTGAGGCAAATTGATTCCTCAGCTACCACCAAGCCACCTGTTGCCTCAAACCTTTCAAACGGAGGCCGTAGTTATTGAAGAAGATCAGATTTCGCCTCAGAGCAGCCAGGGAGTTACTTCTACGAGGTAATCAATGCAGAAATATCTGCAGAAGTTACTCCCCACATTACACAAGGCCCCAAAGTCAAAATAAAGCTCCCACCGAGCTTTTATATTTATTGTAAAAAGTTAATACAGTGATCCACCTGTAAATTTCTCTCTCAAGCCCCTCAAAGGGCCGAGAAGGCTTGAACCTGTATTAATTATCCTGAGAGATATTTTCTCAGATCGCCTCCTCATTCTTCTATAAATGCCTCAGAAGAAGATGAGAAATTGTTGGTTGCAGAACTTTGAAATACACTTGAGCTCGAGACTTCTATTTGTACATAGTGTTCACTGGCCCTTGAAGCTCTGTTTGCTCTAGAGTAGTTAGGTTGAATAGTGAAGATGATTGCTGAACTGAAACATTGGACTTGAAGATTGTAACTGGTTTGACATCAATATAAAAGCTATTTCTTGGGATCCTGGTCTTTATCATTGGTGAAGTGCTTCTTTCTTTGTTAATCGTTTTCCTTCTATGTATGCCATATTGTTCATTTTCCCTCTGTAAAGAACAGTTTAAACAGGGTTAGGATTTTCTGTATAGCATTAACCTTCTCTGGCTGAGAAATATTTATCTTAATGTTTTCTTGAGATTTGTTTATTTAAGAATGATTCAATACAGTTTAAACAGTTAGGAATGTTGGCGTTCCCTCGTCCTTCTGTTTGCTCAAACATTGTTCTCGAATGTTATTTCCATTATTTGATATTAAAGTTAGACTAGAGAAGATATGGTTTGCCCTGATTCCTAGATTCTTTTCTCCAAAGGCAGATTATGAAAGTTTCCCTTGGTGTTGACTGAAAGCAGACTAGGTTTAAAAGTACTTTATCTGATCTTAAGTTACACTCTGTTTTTCTTATGTGTTTTCATACTTTCTGAAGGTAATTATGTGGATTATTGGATTGTTTGTCAATTAAGCTGCTTTAATAAGAACTTGCCCAAGAAGTCTATGGTTAGCCCTGTCCTTGGTTGGTTTTAAAACAGTTACTTAAGAGGCTTTTCTTGTTTGGACTGACTATAAATCCTCTGAGAAATTATTATCAGTTTCCACCCCTCCAACATTTTAATGTTTCCATTTCATCATTTTAATTTCAATAATCTTGTGGTATAGATGACTTGCCCCTTGGATCACACTTGATGTTATTGTTCAATTAAAGCCCAGATATGACTGCATAGCCCAATGGACTAAAAACCAGCGTTATATCTATCTATTTGCCAAAACTGTTCTATTTGCTTGCAACTTCTCACTTTTGAAACTTTTTGCACTTAGGACTTTCTCCTCAAGTAACATTTCATGCTCAACCATCCAAAACAAAACAAAACCCTTCGCCTTCATAACTAGCCTAATATCATTACCTTAAGCTTTTCAAAGACAATATCCATCTTTGTACATATTGGAGAGATCCCTCTCTGAATTCAGGAGGGCTAGATCCTAGAATCCCAAAGTTGGTTGAAATGATGTTAACTCTGTGATTGGACTCTCCCAATCTTGCTAATAAATTACAGAGACCTAACATTTCTGGCGACTCCGCTGGGGAGTTGAGTGCATTTCACCTCAAACATTCTTAGGCACTCATAGACCCAAGATCTCTGGTTAGATTGGCATTCACATTGCTGATGGTGGACAGCATCCTACTTCAAATGTTCACATTCATCCACCTGGCAACTCCACACTCCATAATCCTCGAAGACTCCACTGGAGGAAGAACCTGAAAGATGGCCAGACCTCATAGAAGGGTAGAACATACTGGTTGGATTTGGTTTAAAGGATTCATTGTTTTTGTCTATCACTATGTTTTGTCCTGTTTTAAGCCTAATCAAGTGTACAAAGATGAAACCCACACTGAATGTGGGAAAAACCTCAAGCCTCAGTCTGCAGACCGTGAGCAGACCTGTACTTCTGTGAAGAAACTGGTGGAACAAGAAGCTCATGTTGTATCTCCCACTCTTCAAGAAGCTTCAAGCAGTCATGAGCCCATTGTTAAATCACCCGCACCTACAAAGGTCATAGAAAGATATAAGCCTCTGGTTTTACCTCTTTTCTTCCAACCCCTGCCTGCAGAATTAATAAACCAACTGCCTCATTTTGATGGAGAGAATAAAGGGGCTACTGCTGAAGAACATGTACAAAATCTTGAGGATTTACTTGAGTTGTATGAAATAGAAGAAGATGATGTGTGCATTAGAATGTTTGCCTTGTCATTACAAGGAAGTGTTAAGAGATGGCTCAAAGGCCTTCCAGAAGCAAGCATTTTCAGCTTTCATCAGTTTTCTCAAGTTTTCCTAGATAGATGGGTGGCCCCAAAGAATGCTCTTCTCATCCTAAAAGAATATCAGAATTTGAGAAGGCAGCCAGGGGAGACAGTGCAGAATTTTTCAGCTAGGTTCAATAAGGTATATGATGCAATGCCTTCTAATATAAAACCACCTTTGGGATGGGCTCTGTTGCACTATCCAAGTTCTTTTGACCCAGAGGTGGAATTCTATATAAGGGAAAGAGAACCTTCGAGCCTGGAGGAAATGCAGGATAAAGCCATCACTGTCGAATACAACATAAAGTGCAGGGAGGAAAGACTAAAAGCAACAATGAAGGACCGGACGGAGCAAATAGCGCAGATCTCTTTAGAAAACAAGCTGGAAAGACTGATAGAGACTGCCAAATCCTTGCTGAGTGTAAAAGAGGAAGAATATGAGGCCGAAACCAGAAATGATGATTGGGAAAGACCTGCTCCTTGTCCTCGAGAAAGACAAATCAGATCTCTACAAGACAGAAGTCGCATGCCAAGCATGCATGATGGACCAGAGTGTGAAACAGAAAATAAACTTGCAGATTATGTTGTAGAAAGACTCGCTGAGAGTCCTGAAGACTGGATTGGTGACGATGCTTGTAATTATGATTTCTCCGATGATGATCTGACTGATGATAATTTTTTCCAAAGGGAAACTGAGCTCGCAGGGCCATCATCAGTAGATTCATGGGAAGAAGATCGCGACCATCAGCTTCAGGAAAACGATGAGCTAATGCAAGCCATCTATGATACTGATGGAGAAAGCGTTGAAAGCATGATAGCAGGCGAAGATTCTTTGAATCTTATATCTGCTTCATATTCGAACATCAGTTTTACTTGCCAAGAGGAACGAAGCCAGCAGATTTTCAGCGTAGAGGACGAGGAGGAAAGAGATGAAGAAAATCTTGAACGGAATGAATGCCCAGAGCCTTCTCCCGAAGGGATTAAGGTAATCAAAGAAGCCCCCGCTCAAGAATATGTTGATTTTTTCACAGAGTTTAGCCCGTTGCAGCAGAACCGACCTGTGGTACTAGAGGACAACACTGTTGAATATAATGAGCCCTCTAGCTTAGGCTGCATTGAAGACGAGCGAGATCTCCTTCCCTGCAGGCGTCTCGGCCTTGATCCAGAGGAAGAGGAGGTATTCCTGGTTGATGCCCATATGCCAAATACTCCCAACCAGGAAGAAGGGGAGTGTGATTACAAAAGCCTCACTACAGATGCAGTGATTGAAGCTGCCCAGGACGCAAGCAGCCTATCAGTCATGGTAGGCTTTGAAGAAAAAAGTTTACATCATGAGTTTGTTGACCCTGTAGCAGACTACATGGAGGCCCTGATTGGCTCAGCTCCACAAGCATCAATCTTTTACAAGAGCCAAACACAACAAAATTGGTCACCACTGCTGGTGGCCTCGGTTTTGAAGAACCACATGTAGAGCACCCTGTGGTTATCTCTGACAGGTAGCCAGTGCTCATATCCTTTTTCACTACTGCTTGATTGGCTACATTGGCATTATTGTATCACCTAGAACATCAGAGATTTCCAGTTAGAGTAGGGTAGATAGGAATGTCAATAAAGCTCAGTTCCGAGCATGTAGTTAGTTGTTGTTTTCTGCTTTGGAGAAAAATCAAGAATTCAAAAATACAAAAACAAAGAAATAATGAAAAGAGGGCAAATTGACAAAAAAATAAAGGTATAGCCCCATACCTAAAAGAGAAACAAATCTGAAAGTGTGCAAGCTTAAATGCCACTCCTGCAAAACACACTTCTAGTTAGTCAAACAGCCTAATCTTGACTAATTAGCTTTTAAATTTTTCTGCTGATAGGATAGTGAATTCGATTTGCCAAATTGTTCAATCTTGGCTTATCAGTAGATGGATTAGGATAGAAATTGAAGGTTCAAAAAAACTCAAAATCTGAACCTAAAGTTCCCAAGAGAAAGATGACTCAAAGCTGTTTTATTTTCTGAGTCAAGAAGATGTAAAAATCTGGTTCTAATTAACTCAAAATCTGAACCAGAGAAAAAGAAAGAACAGCTCAAACAAAAGCAAAAACAGGGCTGTGAAGAAGAGAGAAGGCCGTGATGAGAAACTTTCAGATCCTAAGCCTTCCATTTTGATTTTAAATTTCTGCAAATAAAATGTGCAGCTTGTTCTTATGCCATAGATCATAGCAAGTCGAACAACTCAATCTTGACTTGACTATTTTTAAATTTCTGTTGTAGAATTTAGAGAATGAAAGTCTGTTGGACAGTTTAATCCCAACAGACAGTAGATTAGGTAGAGAAATATCTGATCTCAACTATTTAATCTGAGTTCAGGGAGAAATAAGGAGTAGAAATAGATTATATTTCCTGCTTTCAAAAGAATAAAATATTGTGTAAAGAGTTTGCCAATCCAAGTGCACTCTCATGAAGAAAAAATGTTAGATCAGTAGGATTGGTGTAGGTAGAAGTTGTATTGATGAAATTCATTTTTCTTTCATAACTGATATTATTTGTCAAAGAAAAACAAGAGCAAGCAATGGGTCAGGCACAAGTCAGCGTCCCAGAAATCAAGTCTGAATTCTTGATGCCTTCAAGAAGGCACCATCCCCAAGTGGAGCCACTGTTAGCCACCTATAATATTTTGTTATACCAAAAGGTGGCTAAGATCTTTTTTGAGCCTCCAAGGAACAAATTTTATCAGTAAAAATTTGTTGGCTCTTGAAGTCTCTTTAAGGCCTCATGCCTCTGTCCCAAATCCTCATTACTGTTCCTATTAATTCTGCTGATTTCCTGTAAGAAACTGCTGAAGAAACCATCATTTTTCCCCTTTCTCCCACTCATAGCTAACCTTCATTTTCTCCCCCTTTTTTCTCCATATTATTCCTCATCTTTTCATAAGTTTCTCCCTCCATTCATGAAAATCCTCCTGACATGGTTTAAAACTTCTTCTTGAGTTGTGCCGAAACCCCCAAATCCATTTAAAACCTTGAAATTTTTCATAAAAAACAAATTTTTATTGCTATGGACCTAAGCCCCTTGGGCTAAGTCCTAAACCACTTCCCCCCACATGCCCATGTGTCAAAACCAAACGCCAAAGCTTTTCGGCGCTAATCGCATCGCAAATATCCAAGGGTGCATGTCTTTGAACCATTACAAAACTCCGATTGCGATTAGCCTTTCATATAAAACCCCCGATCATATTATTTTCTCATATAACCATAGAGCCTACCTTGGCGCTTAAAGCTTGTAATATTCCATTCCCAAGTACAGATTTCCTTTATAAACCCAAAAACCCACTTCCCGAAGTTTTAAATTAAAAACTTAAAATCACGTGATAAATATAAATGGGTTGATTGAAAAGAGCCGATCGCGCAATCGCAATCGGAAACAACACAATGGGTTGATCGGAAAGACCAGGCTCAATGGCCCGATTGCGATTGGCCCTTGTCTTTATACTCCTGGGCATATTACATTCTGTGAAAACCACTGGCCCCGCAATCGGGCGCCTTTTCGCTTTAATTATATATTTTTTCCGCCCAACCCATTTTTACTTGTTTTTATTAAAAACTTTGGTTTTCACATGAATGAAAGGTTTTTCCCCTGTTCCATCTCCACCGTCGATCACCGCCGATCGAAAGGCCATCGCTCAATCACATCGGCATTTTCCAATCGCGCCCTTTGTTTCTCCCCTCCGATTGCGATCCCTCCGATTCATTCCCCGCCGTTGATCTGGTCCTCAGATCGACGGCCTGCGCTCAATCGCATCGGCGTTTTCCAATCGCGCCCTTTGTTTCTCCCCTCCGATTGTGATCCCTCCGATTCATTCCCCGTCGTTGATCTGGTCCTCAGATCGACGGCCTACGCTCAATCGCATCACAAACTTTTAAATCACATGAGTTTTTATTTCACTCCCGATTGACGATCCCCGATTGGTTGTCCGCCGTTGATCTCCTCTCCGCCTTCGAAGATCCAACAGTCCTTATTCCCTCCGATCACAAGTCTTGCCGCCGTTTCAAAACCCGCCAATTCGTTTCCCACCGTTGATCTGATCCTTAGATCAACGGTCATCGCTCAATCGCTTTGACCCTCCCGATCGCGCAATCGCATCGGAGTTTTTCAATCGTGTCCATTTTTGTTTACCCCCCGATTGCAAACCTCGATTGCGACCTTCCGATTTAATCTGGACCGTCCACGTGTCCGGATCGGACGGTCCAAAACCACCCCGCCTTATTTCTTCTCCCCGCTCTCCTTTTCCTGTTTTGCGCTGATCTCCACCGTTAGATATTTTTATCCAACGGCTACGCTCCTCCCCCGCCATCTGAAGCAGTTTTAAACCTATTTTTCACAGGATTTATTAATTGTTTTGTGTTTGATGCAGGTGTTCTAAATGGTTTTCCATTGTATCACGAAGAAATGCCAAGGGCTGGGAATGACGATTCTCATGCCCTCGTTTCATTAAAGAGAAGCCATCCACGGGGCTCCATTCCATGTTTCGTCAGTACTCTATGAGTATTGATGCCGTAAAGCCCAGTGCGGGTCTGCACATCGATATGACATTGTTTTAATTCGAACACAGTTAAAGAGTATAGGTTTGAATACAAAGCACAAAAGATGAAGATCGAAGACAGTTTACGGGGATTACGGCTAAGACAGTTATCAAAAGCCTAATCCCCAATCTAAAACACAGTTTAAAAGAAAACCTAAAGTGTTTTATCAGATAGAAAGCCTCCACCGCTACATCTGAGGCAAATTGATTCCTCAGCTACCACCAAGCCACCTGTTGCCTCAAACCTTTCAAACAGAGGCCGTAGTTATTGAAGAAGATCAGATTTCGCCTCAGAGCAGCCAGGGAGTTACTTCTACGAGGTAATCAATGCAGAAATATCTACAGAAGTTACTCCCCACATTACACAGAGCCCCAAAGTCAAAATAAAGCTCCCACCGAGCTTTGATATTTATTGTAAAAAGTTAATATAGTGATCCACCTGTAAATTTCTCTCTCGAGCCCCTCAAAGGGCCGAGAAGTCTTGAACCTGTATTAATTATCCTGAGAGATATTTTCTCAGATCGACTCCTCATTCTTCTATAAATGCCTCAGAAAAAGATGAGAAATTGTTGGTTGCAGAACTTTGAAATACACTTGAGCTCGAGACTTCTATTTGTACATAGTGTTCACTGGCCCTTGAAGCTCTGTTTGTGCTAGAGTAGTTAGGTTGAATAGTGAAGATAATTGCTGAACTGAAACATTGGACTTGAAGATTGTAACTGGTTTGACATCAATATAAAAGCTGTTTCTTGGGATCCTGGTCTTTATCACTGGTGAAGTGCTTCTTTCTTTGTTAATCGTTTTCCTTCTATGTATGCCATATTGTTCATTTTTCCTCTGTAAAGAACAGTTTAAACAGGGTTAGGATTTTCTGTATAGCAGTAACCTTCTCTGGCTGAGAAATCTTTATCTTAATGTTTTCTTCAGATTTGTTTATTTAAGAATGATTCAATACAGTTTAAACAATTAGGAATGTTGGCGTTCCCTCGTCCTTCTGTTTGCTCAAACATTGTTCTCGAATGTTATTTCCATTATTTGCTATTAAAGTTAGACTAGAGAAGATATGGTTTTCCCTGATTCCTAGATTCTTTTCTCCAAAGGCAGTTTCTGAAAGTTTCCCTTGGTGTTGACTGAAAGCAGACTAGGTTTAAAAGTACTTTATCTGATCTTAAGTTACACTCTGTTTTTCTTATGTGTTTTCATACTTTCTGAAGGTAATTATGTGGATTACTGGATTGTTTGTCAATTAAGTTGCTTTAATAAGAACTTGCCCAAGAATTCTATGGTTAGCCCTGTCCTTGGTTGGTTTTAAAACAGTTACTTAAGAGGCTTTTCTTGTTTGGACTGACTATAAATCCGCTGAGAAATTATTATCAGTTTCCACCCCTCCAACATTTTAATGTTTCCATTTCATCATTTTAATCTCAATAATCTTGTGGTATAGATGACTTGCCCCTTGGATCACACTTGATGTTGTTGTTCAATTAAAGCCCAGATATGACTCCATAGCCAAATGGACTAAAAAACAGCGTTATATCTATCTATATGCCAAAACTGTTCTATTTGCTTGCAACTTATCACTTTTGAAACTTTTTGCACTTAGGACTTTCTCCTCAAGTAACATTTCATGCTCAACCATCCAAAACAAAACAAAACCCTTGGCCTTCATAACTAGCCTAATATCATTACCTTAAGCTTTTCAAAGACAATATCCATCTTTGTACATATTGGAGAGATCCCTCTCTGGATTCATGAGGGCTAGATCCTAGAATCCCAAAGTTGGTTGAAATGATGTTAACTCTATGATTGGACTCTCCCAATCTTGCTAATAAATTACAGAGACATAACAGAATGCATGCAATGACTGACTTACTATACTTTTGTGGTTTTGTTGTTGTAGTGATTTTTTACTAGACTTAGCTACAGAATGCAGCCATTCTGTAGCTAGTCGCATATTCCGCAGCTATATTTATGTTCACACAGATTACATGTGTCACTTAAAGGATAAATGCATATGATTGAATTCCAGAACTCAATTACATCATTCCTTACCCTCTACGAAGTCTGAGAAAAAATCTGCAAGTGTTTATGCAAGTGGAGGAAACTAAAACTAAGAAGTAGACTTCTACTAGGACAAGGATTCTGCAGATGTCTTCAGCAAAGTACGAGGCCTAAACAGGAGTTTTAATTCAATTTTGATTGAAAAATACACCTATTCCTATTTCTTCTCAACGACAGTTATGTATTTTGCTTATAAAAATAACTCGGTGAACCGAGAGACAGTTAGTTAGTTGATGTTTTGTTGTTAAGTTTTCCAAAACTGTAATACTCTGTTTCTGAAGCGTTCTCCTTTAATGAAATAAGTACAAATTTAATGCATGATCTGAAGCAATCTTGAGGAGATTCGTGTGCCAATCTGATGGTAGAGGGCCCCTACTGTCCGAAAGGCTTTGTGCATATTTTCTAGATAAGTGATTTTAGCTCTGTTTTGTTCCTAATTTAGGCAGTTTTCTGAACTTCATGTTTTATGTTCACTTACATCGAATGTTATAGTCAATCTCATTCTTATGAAATGTTCCAATATATCACTAACATGTGAATGAGATAGAGCGATAACACTTTAGAGGTTAATTGCATTCTAGTTCAGTTCTGTTCATTGTATTTCAAGTTTTATTAACTGCATTCTAGTCCTGTTAAATTAGACTTAAAAGGCCTTCATTATTTACAAACTGCTCTTGTTCTTAATCTCTTCTAACACATCATTATCATATGGAAAAGAATTAGCTATATCATTTTGAGTCCTTGACTATTCTGCAATTTCTCATAATTTTACAAACAACCTTTTTCCAAAGCTATTCCAAGAGATCTCTAACCCTTGAATGAGGTTTAATAGTAACATTTTGAGTGGCGGAATGGGTTAATTTTAGTGTCATAAGTCATTTTAGCATAGGGTTCCTTACTATGTTGCAGATAATCTTTTCTCAAATTGTTCCAACAAATTTCTAACTATGGATGAAATTTTCTCTGTAATATTGTAAGTTGTTGTTTACTATAGAGAACTTCATTGCATCAAACTTATCCTTTTCTCAAGTTGTTCCAACATATTTATAATAAAATGAATTGGACTGAGTTAATGTTATGAGTTACTTTCCTTGTCAAGCTTTGCAATTTGTGAATTAGCATTTCCTGTTCTTAGGTGTCATACACAGTTTAGGGTAGATTTTGTTTTGTTTTAGTATGATCAGTAACTTCTCTTTGCCAACAATTTAATTCTTTTCCTCTTAACACAAAAATACAAAACCAAAAACACTAGAAAAACACTAAACACAACGAAGTAGGAAGAAGATACCTAGGCACATATAGTGCACTTCACTTCAACAGTTTACTAGCCCTGGTTGACAATTTATGACATCAATTTAGGAACACTAAGTTGAGTAGACAGGTATCCTAAGAATCCGTCCGTAAAGGAGTATGCTTCCTGTCCCCCCACACTATCCAAAATTTTGTTCGAGAATGGTGTAGGGAATGGGTCATGAACATAGGCATCGTTCAACTTACACAGGTCCACGCAGATCTGAATCTCCCCTTTAGACTTTTTCTCCTGAACCACCATTGGGTTGAGCCAATCTGACTATTCAACAGGTTCGATGATACCTATAGCGATCATTTTATCAATTTCTTCCTTGAATTTCTGCTTATACTTGGGGTTCAACCTATGGGGTCATTGTTTCATGGGCCGTGCATCTAGTTTGAGAGTGATATGCATGACCCCTAAGTCCCCCGTGATCCCCTTTAGTTCTATAAACTTTGTTGGAAATAATTCCTGGTATTCTATGAGTAACTCGGCCACTTTTCTTACTGTATTTTCATCCCAATAGTCCCCAATCTTAGCCAACTTAGGGTGCTCTTCCGTCCCAATATTGAGTTCGCACAGCCTAAGAGGATTAGTGACATCCACCTCTTGCAGTGGGGGTCCTACAATAGGGCGCTCTCCTTGCGACTCCGGGATAGAGACAGATCGCAGGTCTTCTTCACTTTCTTCCCTTTCCAACTGCGGTAGTTGACAATATCTTGCATTTGTTTTTCTCGTGTCGGCGCCCCAAATGCTTCAGTGGAGTTGGGTTCCTTAAAAAAAAATGTATCTATACAGTGTAGAGCTTCGTCAAGCACTTCTGACCCCCCTATGAGTCCAAATGTCCCGATGAATTCGTCCCTCAGAGTTTCCCAGTGGCGGGTGCATTGATGTAGCTCCGCATCTAGGTACCACGCAGTCGGGATTGGACCTAACACATGAATGAAAAAGTGAACCCATTCTTCCATAGCTCGGTCACCCCATGCTTTGATCTAGGCCAGCAAGTGTTTACGCGGGTCCCCTGGGCCAAGGAACATCTCCACCTGTACCTTTACTGGAGGCTCAAATCAGAGGAGAATCATGTACCGACAGTCCTCCCAGTCCTGGAATGCCCCTTTGTGCATCTCCCACCATCTTGCAGGCATTGCATGCATCGCTAGATTAAGGGTCCATATCCTTCGTTCTCTTGGAACCTCAGCTTCGAATGCTCGCAAAAATTCCTTAATGCTACCAGAACCATCAAAGTAGGGTAGGTATCTTACCTCTGAGGAAATGCAGCGAAAGTCCCTTGTGACTCGAAGACATCACAGTGCAGAGACATCGTGCAACCGGTTTTTCCAATTCTCCATATCCCCATCAGAGTCGGAGAAGCATTCACTATCCTTTTCCCAGCAGAGTGCTACACCCGCCATGTGGTTGATCCAATATTCGTCCTACACAGTCAACTTGTAAATGTGATCCACCTCCTCTTCATTGCGCACTAGCTCTGTGTATCGTTTTCCTTTCACAGGATCTAATGGTACTATCACCCTTGTACCATTATTCTCAAACACCATGCTTCTCTTTTTGAGGTTGATGATACCACCCATATCTATGGCCCATTCCAACCCTAAGAGCGCAGGGTAGGGGTCTGCATCCTCTACAAATTCAATTACCTCAAAGTCAGCATGGGCCTTTATTCTTGCGATATCCACTGTAATTTTAGACAACCTTCCTAGTGGGATGATTTTTTGCTGATTTTCCATGTGCAGCTGAATGGTGGAACATTCAAAATTAGGCTCTCCCATTCATTGCCAAGTCTATTTAGGTAACATGTTCGCATCTAATCCTAGATCCAAAATAACCTGATCCATTTCGTAGCCACCAATTTGCATAGTCAACCGCATTTCTCTTCTAGTGCGTTTCTTATACCTGTATAGCTTGTGCACATCCTTGACCTCTGGGGGTAGATTGGGTCGCACTGTGTAGCTATCTATTAATTCCTTAAGATTCTCCACAGCCTTTGGGTTGCACAAAAACTTCATACATGCCTGCAAAAAGGGCTTGACCTCCTCATCTGCCTTGAGGTTTGCAGGTGCCTGAGCAGTAGTTACCTCCGCCTCAGCAAAGTCCTTGTGAGCTGTGACAAATGTTTCTTTTCCATTTTTTAGGTCCAAACCTTCTTGTTTGATAACTTCTTGTCGGATTAGAGGTTCCATTGCAACCTCCCCCTCAGGTCCCTTGGTGGCCATCCCACTGTGTGTCACAACATTCACACTTGGATCTTTGTCTCGCATCTCAACCTTAACTCTCTACACATTCTGCGTAGGTGTCAGCTGATTTTCTTGCATTTTTGCTATCAATATTAGATGATCTTCAATAGCATAGTCCAGCTGTCTACAATATCAGCATGATTACCTTGTAGGGTTTGGACAATCCCTTGCAAAGTGTCCTGATTCTCCAAATTTATAACAGATTAGCTAACCTTGTCCCCAACCTGCACTTCCACCTCAGCCCCCTCCCCTACCCCTTGATGGGGAGCCACCTATGCCTGCGGGGGTTCTTAGTGACGCAGGGTTTGATTGTACTCTATATAAGTTTCCTCGATAAATCATCAAATCATATGTCTGGCAATTTTGTTCATCATGTCCCACCAATATGCAGAACTTGCACCATTGCTGCTTCACCTCTGGAACATACACGGCAAGGCGAGGACAGTGGTTGGTATCGTGCGGCCCCGCAACGTGACAATCATCGCACCATAGCACCGGCCCGTTGGGTCCCACAGCTTCCCTAGGGCGCAATGGGCTAGGTCCCCTAGGCTGCATATCGTCTGCTAACAGAGGGAAGTTATCCTTGGTATGACCATTCACCTGGAATCGTATGCACCATCTCTCAGGGCTAGCCCCTGCCCCTCATTCCTTCTGCAGATTCTAGATCTCTATGTGCATCGCTTCCAGCTGTTCCTGGATTTGTTGGATGCCTAGTTGAGTCTCATCCCGAGGCGTAGATTCTAACTTCATGGCACCCTCCAAGGCTTTCTCCTGCGATTCAAAAGTTTGGTGCCCCATAGGTATGCGCAGGTGAGGTAGAAACAAAGCGATGAACCATTATGTGTGTTGTGTATCATCATATTGGAATCCCCCTTCTCTGATCACCTTATTCAGTCGTTGATCAACCTTCCACACCGATTCAAAAGGCCCTTGCTTAAAATCCTTTAGATCAACCAAGATTTGAGAGTAGGACTTAGGTTTCTTGAACTGCTGTTTCAGGGCATTCTTAATACCTTCAATGGTTGCATTTTCATTTTCCCCAATGTATCCCATGTACCAGTACAAAGCTCTTCCTTCGAAGGCAAGGGACAGCTATGCCCTTTTCACCGCATCACTAGCTACATTCTACGCAGTCCATACCGATCCCACAACAAACTAGAACTGATCCATGTCTTCATCCCCCACACCCTTAAAGGTCGGCAATTTCATGTGCACATCCATGTCGTCTTCCGGTGGTGGCGGAGGTGTAGGTGAATTCTTACCCCTAGGCTAGTTTGAAAGTGGTGTGGCTGGAGGACTCTACAAAGCTGATTCTCTTACCAGACTGTAGACTGATCTATCTCCTTCTAGGTTGGTTCTATAGTATTTGCCACTTCGCGTTGTGCTCCCGTCCAGATCAAAGGTCATTCGCTCAGTATGGCTACACAGAATACTATTTTCGCACAATAATATCTTGATCAGAAACAATAAGGTATTTAGAAACTTAACTCAGAACCCCTTGAAGAAACTTTTCTCTCCTTCAGAGTAGGAGACAAACTGATCGATGGAAAATTCTATCACAAATCCTCCTAACACATTGTCTACCCACTGGGCCACCGTGTGAGTGATGGTGTTATCAGGCTTTTCTAACTACTGGATTAGTTCGGGGGTCCACTCCATGACTCGCTTTTCCTTCCAACACTTTTGAAATTCTACAAACCTTGTGAGCCACTCCTGGAGATTGATCGCAATTGTTACAAAGAAGATCTCATAGATCTCCATGAAAATGTACTTGTTCTTCCACTCTCCGGTGGTCAACCTCTCACTACGGTTTTCTTTTATGACAAATTACTGAACTTGCTGTTCAAACCATTCATCAATTTCCTTTCTTTCACTCTTCTAGTATGATCTTGGCATCACCCGATCCCTCTCTCAAAATGCTCCCGGTCCTAGCAATGGAACCATTTGTTGGCTTGAGGGGTCTTGATCTAGGGTCGGAGGTTCAAAGTTTGCCAAAAAACCCCTATAATACTGGCCCTTTCGACAGTGACCTGCTTGCGTAGGCCAAAGTCTCACCTGAAGCAGTATGGGAGGCTGCTGGAACCGGGTTTTCACACCCTGGGAGAGGGTAGGTAAGTCAAGTCGAGCCGCGTTCAACTCTATAGCTACCAGATCGTATGGTGCAAAAACCAGATCTACTAATATCCTTCGCATACACGTGTGCAATAGCAATGATATTCACAGTAATCAACAGATCATGAACTCACATAATGATAATGCAACTATTCCAGATATTCTTGCATGAAGCGAAACTGAACAAATCTAGATCACAGCATAAAAAAGTAACACAAGTATGTTCGTAGCTTAAATCAATAATACAGCAGCATATATTAAGTAACCAAACATCATAAATTCATATCACAGTAATTCCAATGGATTTAGATATTCAACAATACTTCCGCATTCATTAATCCTTTAGATCTACTTATAATACCCCAAAACCCAACCCACGCACACAGCAGCAGGGTCTGCACATAGCAGGACAAAGGCCCTTCGCGCACACAGCAGTAGGAGTCCTTACCCAACAACCCTAACCAGATCTATCAGCTCACACTTAGCATCAATCTCTTTTCATTCTTAGTTTGTATTATAACTCAAAAAGGTTCAACTACTTATACTATTTTAGCCTACGAATCCAATGGTCTGCAAACTGTGGTTTGTGGACTCTTGGTCTACCCTTGACCCATTTACAATTCTTTAGGGGCTTTGACCCACCCCAAAACCCCTGCGCTAGACTAAATATAATAAAAAATACACAAAATGGACCTGACTCGTAGCTTTGTAGGAGACCCTATTCCAACATTTACTGCTCCAAATTAGCAATGTGTCTTGACCCTAGGTCATGCAATGGAATATTCCCACAACTCTCCATAAGATGTTCTGAAATAATAGAAAGTGGAAACATTTGCATACCTTGGTTATGCTTGGGAACATCTTGTATTGATACAAGTGTTCCTTCCTCTGGTGTGATGACTTCCCCAACTACTGATGATAATGGTTTCTCCTTTACTGCTACATCAACGTTGGTACAAGTATCCTCCTCCTCGTGCATCTCCAGAATAGTGCATGGGACTCTATATGTCAATAGATCAAGACCACTTTGCAAAGATGCAATGGTTCTTTCTCTTGATGCAAGTGCTCTTGCAACAAGTGGTGGTGAAGGCCTCTTCCTCTCTGATTTCTTCTTGTCAAACCTTTTGATCAACCTTTGAGTAAAATCTTTATATGCGGTCAATCTTGCATGACTCAAATGGCTGAACCACCAAATGTTTGCTTCACCTTCAAGGTGCAACGCTACAATATCAATAGCTTCTCTTTCTACCACTGAATGTAGTAGGAAGAATGCATCCAAATTCATTCCCCAAGCTCTTGCTATACATGTGGATGACCCATCAAATGTAGGAAATATGAATCTATTGCTACAAGGTCTCTTTTCTTCTTTGAGCTGAATGAACTATGGGAGAGTTAGATTTTCCTTGAAAGCTCTAGGTTGAGACTTATATTCTGTAAGGTATTCACTTAGAATCTCATGATATAAGTGTCCTCCATCTCCATGCCTTTTGTCTTCTTCCTCAAAAGAAAAGGGCATAGTGTATTTATTTGGAGCTCTCTATAACACCAGTTCTTTCTTATGTTGATAGGAAGTACATGGACCTTCCTCTTCTTGAAACCCTTTTGAGGTCTCATTGCATCTCTCCTCTTTCATCTGCTTGACCTCCTTGGAGAGATTCTTCATAGATCTAAAAAGTGATGAGGCAAAGCTCATTCCTTCCATCATTTTAGATATCATTTTCTTCTCTTCTTCCTATAACATATTGGCTGAAACTCACAGGCTGAGCCAATATTATGATTCGATACCACTGTAATATTCCAAAATGGAAAAGATAGAAATATAGAACATATGCAACATTCCAAATAAATCAAAACTGGAACATAGCACTAAAATCGAGAAAATGCTGGAAATATGCTGCAACTGGAAATTACATTAAGACATCATAATCTATGAGCAGAAAACAACGAAACCATATCATTATATATAACATCAAATGAAATTACATAGTGCTCCAAAAGGAATGCACTCAAGCCACAAGATGGCTAAAATACTGGAATTGTTGTGCTGCTACTGCTACTGATACTGCTGCTGGAAATTGTTGCTACTAAGGAGGAGAACCATGTTCGGAAGGCTGTTCGAGTGCTCAGAATGATACGCACTTTTAACCATAGTGTTACACCATTTTTTGGTCATCTAACCTATTATCATTAGATGGACCCAAGTACACCATGTAAGACCAATTTTACCCTAAGTAAAATTGCCTTCACTATGTTAAATAACTTAATAAACCACATTTATTAGATTGTTTATGGTCCAAACAGGAAACCCCAAAAGGAAATATTAAACAAACCTATATTTGTTTGATTTTCCTCATGGAATAATTAATTAAACCATAATTTAATTATTATTCCCGGTCATGTTTAACCCAAAATCAAAGAAATTAATTAGATAAACCTTTATTTATCTTATTATTTTCTAGGAATAATCATTTAAACCTTATTTAAATGATATTCCTTGTTAAATATGACCAAATCACCCACAAATAATTAAATAAATCACTATTTATTTAGTTATCTTTCAACCACCTCCTTAAATAATTAAATAAATCATTATTTATTTGATTATCTTCTAACCGCTTCCTTAAAAAGATAAATAAATCATTTATTTATTTATTTTTAACAAATTAAGTGATTTGACCCAAGTCAAATACCTTTTCCCTCCAACAAATATAATAAAATATTCCATAAAAAGTGGATCTAGATCTGGTTAACCCATGCACCAAGATCTAGAATGACCCAATATTTTGTTATAAATAGGAGGGTTTTCCCCTACCATTCTTCACCTTTTGTTGCCTATTAGATCACTCTGGATCTATACACTTGGTCACATTTTTCCATCATTTGCTGTGTGAGCTCCCATTGAGCTCTATTCTTTGCATTGGGTTTTCTACACCAACAAGAGAGAGAAATCTTAGATCTGAAGTGCGAGGACTTCCAAGAACCCATCCCACTGAGGAGAATTGGATACGCCTTCTTGTTTTCCTCCCAGGTGCCCAATTAATACAAAAATTCTTTCAAAAATTGTTCTTGTCTTGTCTATTGGTATATGGAGCAAACCCTTGTTTTTATTGCTTAATGTCTTTCCATGCATAGATCTGGTTTTTTGCAGCTCTTTTCTTGTTCAACTAACCGCAGATCTGAAGATATTGGCAGCCACTTTTGTTGTTAGGGCTATTAGTTATGCGTAGCTAAAGTGGTCCCTTTTCGTACACTTCGACAAAGGATTCATACTAACAAATGGCGACTCCACACGGGTTTTAAATTACGACCGCTGTCGTTTTTCATATTCCTGCATATCCAGCTACTTCAGACCCTAGGTTTTCTTTTCAGCTGTTTATTTTTCCTATTTTTATGTTGTTTTTCTCACATAAAACCCTAAAACATTAAAATTTTTAACTTCCGCGTGTTTCTGGCCCTATTGCGCAGGTGACCGACATCAGCCGCAACTGAGACGACGACTTTTCCGAAAATCTGCCGCCGAGACAACCGGAGCGGGGGGTCGCACTTTTCAGCCCAAAAACTGCGACCTGGACCTCCAGGTTGCACTTTTCTGCCCTTTTTCTGCGACCTGCACTGAAAACAGGTTAGAACCTGTGACCTGCCAGTTTTTCAGCTATTTTTCTGCACTTTTTTTGGGTTTTTCTGAAGCTTCTGTCAGGGTTTTCCAGCCTCTGTCTCAGCCCGTTTCGACCTGTTCCTGATATGTTTTGCTCACCTAAGTGGGAACCTAGCCCCCTAGGGCTTCAGTACCCTCCACTTTTGGTGGAAGAGTTTTAGCTACTTCAGGTGTCTGTTTTTTCAGAGTTTCAGCCTCCCCTTTTCCAGATCTGATACCTCCTTTTCAGATCCTTTTAAATCAACCTTTCTTCCTTTCAAATCACCTCTTGTCATTTTGTTTGGACCTCTCTTTAGGACCTCATCCCTGTCCTTTCTGATTTTTTCTGATTTCCTTCCTTTTTCCAGCCACCTTACCTCTGTCTCTTGGCTGTGATCTGCACCTCTTTTCAGCAGCTTTATCCTTTAGATCCCTGTCCCTTTTGACCTTAGATCTATTGGCCTCTTTTCTGTGTGTTTTGCCTAGATTTTTCCCCTTTTTTAGATTAGTTTTGAGAGACCCGCCTTCTTGGGTTAGATAGATGCACAAGTAGCTGTTAATTTTCTGTTATTTCAGCATTATATACTGTTCTCTGCAGATTTATTTTCAGTTACGCAGCACACTTTTTTCTTGCTCTCAAAACGAAAAGGGTTTTAAAAATTAAAATTAACGCACACCACACACTGACCCTAAGTGAAGAAGTGCCTGGTTAACACCGCCTGGCAAAGACTCTAAAATCAATTGTCACTGCACATTTTCTGCCCTTGACCTCACTTGATTCTGTCCCTTTTTTCCCTTGTCGGTTTCCTTCTTCCCGTCATCATTGTGCCCCCAAGGCGCCTTTCCCGGAGACTTCTTGGCCTTCACCCTTAGTTTCCGGTCGATCGACCTGCTCCGTCCCGCCGTCGTCGAGCCAGTCCTCCTCCGAGTCCGCACTCCGACTCCTCTTCTGATTCATTGGGTTCTCCTTCTCCTCCTGGTTCTCCCCCTGTCACCTTCACTATGTCTGGTCCAAGGCCTAACGTTAGCGGTGCTCCAGGCCCTAATGCTGGAACCACTACTAGCGGAACCGCCACAGGAACTACCTCGGCCATACCCTTGCTGCCGTACATTGCAGGCCTCAGCCTCCCCGATTTCAATCAGTTGATCAATGACCCTATCCGCCACGATGTTGGTTGGCCTGCTATGCCAACCAAGCTCCCCTTCGACATCCCTAAGTTCGAAGGCCTTGCTGCAGAAGATCCAACCAATCATGTCCGATCTTTCCACATGTGGTGTTCCTCTAATTCCATTACCAATGACTCCATCCGTCTTCGTTTGTTCCAATGCACGCTTACCGGCAACGCTTCTAAATGGTATGTAGACCAAGCCACCTCTTCCCATACCACCTTTGCGACCATTGCCCAAGCCTTCTTATCTTACTTCCAGCTCCCTCTCCGATACGATACCGGTACAGAGCTCTTGACCTCCTTTAAGCAAACATCTTCAACCTGCCTTTCTACCCATGTTCAGGAATGGCGACGGAGACGCAGCTTATGTCGAGCTCCCCCCTTCGAAGATCGGATCTATATGGACTGGTTCCTTCGCTCCCTCTTAGCTCCCATTGGCAAAGATGTCGCCTCCCATTTCCCTCAAACCGAAGAAGCCGCCCTCCAAATAGCCTTGAAATATGACCTGATCTACGCCCAGTCTGGTTATGTTTATACCGTCCTTCCTGACCTCCCCAGGCCTGGTGGCGCTAATGCCCTCGGGGCATCTCATTCCGCTGACGGTATCGTTGGAGCCCTTTCCCATCCGTATGCTCAACCTTTTATGGGCTACGGCCTCCCTCCCGGAGGGGCTAGCACCCCTAGCACTCTTCCCCCTCCCGGTAGCATGTATCCAGGATACGGCTTGCCTCCTCCTTTTGCCCAACCTCTTGCTTACCTCAATGTTGTCCAACCTAACCATTATCCTTATCCGCAGCCTGGTATGCCAGCTCCTCCAGCATATGCGCTTCCACCTCCTTTGCCTCCTCAACCCTAGCAACAGTACCTACAGCCCCCTCCAGGGCAAGTATTTGCACAACAGGGTGCGACTAATCCCCCTTCTTCCCAAAGAAGGCGGAGAGGCAATCAAAACCAATCTACCCCTGGTACTCGTGGACCCAATCCTCAAGGTTTTGACCCTAACACTGCTAACCAGCAACAGGGCACTCAGCCCAAGCTGGACAGGCCTCTTCGTACCAACAAGCCTTGTTCGTGTTGTGGTGTTTACGATCATTTCACCCACGATTTTCCCCTTTTACCACAGATGTGACAGATGTGGGAGTCTCAAGCCACATTTCGAGGACAACATGCCTCCCCTCATGCTCCCCCTAATGTGGCCACTACTCAACCAGCTGTGTTTACTGATCCTTTCCCTCAGCAAGGATTCGTGGCTACCCAACCACCTGATGGGCGGGTCTCCACTCCCCCTTCCATTTCTGGTTCCTCTGACTACCAGATCCTCATGATGAATTCTGATCCATCCCCCATCGTCGACCTTCACCTTCAAACTCGGTCTCGCCAGTACCCCAAGCCTCTTGCTCAGTCTTCCCTTGAGCCTCCTTCTTCAGGTTCTATAGAGCCTCTTTCGACATCCAGTGGCCCCTTACATATCCCTCAACCCAAAGTTGAGGTTCATACCAAGATTCCTAAGGGACCATTACGCCAAAATGCTGCTTCCATTCGAGCTGCTCGTTCGTATAGCATAGTAGATGATTTGGCGTAATCTCCTGCTGCCATTTCCACACTGGAACTCCTCCAGTTGTGCCCTTCCCAAAAGAAGGCTTTACTATCTGCCGTGGGCACTGTAGATCCTGCTGATGACCAAATGATTGTTTTCGACGCCACTCAATCGGACCATCCTCCTCTTCCTCCTTCCATCGCCTTCCAAATCCCAGTCAAAATCCGGAACGCCAACGTTTCCCGGTGTATAATTGAAGAGGGGGCATCTAGCTGCGTGATGTCCGCTTCGGTTTGGAAGCAACTCGGATCCCCTGAGCTGGCCCCTTCCACGATCACCCTTCGAGCGTGGGACAATCATGCCTCCCAGCCCATTGGCCTGTTCCGTAATTGTCTTATCACCCTCGCCGGTAAGACTGTTTGCGTTGACGTCGAAGTCATAGACACCCCGCTAGACTACAACATTCTATTGGGGTGAAGCTACACCTATGCTATGTCCGCTATCCCATCCGCGGTTTTCCACAAGATGTCTTTCCCTCATAATGGAAAGATAGTCACCCTTGACCAGTTGACATATCATGAGCCAAAATCTCAGACCTCACCTGAGACGATCATCTCTTCTGTAGCCAACAAGCAAACCGTCAATTCCTTGACCAGTGTCTCTCCTAGCGTGTACAAAGACTCCTCTTTGCTCGGAACCTTCCCTAGTCTTCCTCCTCCTCCCATCTCTGACCCCAGCTCATCAAATGTTTACATGATGCAATCTTCTCAGGCTGCTCTCAAGCAACCTGCTTTGGCTAGTCAGCAACCTTCCCCTCCGCAACCTGCTCCTAGCCCTTCACCTGCAGTTGGTAGTCATGAGCCTCTTTATCCTCCTGGCATGGTTCTTCCAAATCTTAGCCATTTAGGAGCCGTCCCACCTGGCCATTACCCCTCTGGTCAGATACCGTTCCTAGCTCCCCCACCAGGAGTGTACACGGTACTGGTCATGGCCACCCTCTCTCTTCCTAACTTGACCCTTGGGATTCCCATTTGGTACGTTGATCCTCCAGCCCCCACCTTGCCTGGTCAACCCAAACCTTATATTTCTTTGACCCCGGTTCAACTGGTCCCCATGAATTCTCCCACTGCATCAGTGCCTCAGTCACCTCAACAGGAACCACCTTCTGTTGCGACCGCTTCGGGTAAGAAGGGAAAAGCTCGCAAGGGGGCATCAAAGGACAAGGCTGCCCCGACAAACCCTACTCCTCCTCAGCCTCCAAAGCATACCATCTAGTGTGCTTTGTGTGATGTTGTCGGTCACGCATCCCATACCTGTCCTGAATTGCTTCATCTCAAGCCCATGATTAATGTCACGTTCCCTGAGTCCGCGGTCCCAGAAGCCTCTGTCCCTTCCGCGACCGCGGCCAAGAACCCCAAGACTATTCACACCAACCACCCCTGTGCTTTGTGTGATCTCCATGGCCATTACACCCATCTTTGTCCCCGCCTCGAGGACTTCCGCACCTCTATCGCCACGGTCCACCAATTCGAGGCCAAGCACAATGAGTCCACCTCTCCCCTATTTGTGCATTCTGCTTCAGCAGAACTACCAGATATGACTGCTCCCATCGACATTCCCCCTCCGGATGTCGAGATGACGGAGCCTTCGTCCAGCATTTTCTACCTATCATCATCCATGAGACCCTCGGGGAACATTCCATATGAATCCTCCCCTGTTGTTTCGCTTGAACTTCCTTCATCAATCATATTGGGCTCAACATCGGTAGATCCTTTATCTACTTACTCTTCGGTCACCCCTTGTGACGATGCGCATGTGAACCTCTCTTCTCATGATGATGATTCAGGTCACTTCACCACGTCAGGTGGTCTTTCTTCCACCAGTCACCCCATCTTCTATCACGATGACGACATTATGGTAAAAATCCCCACCCCTGACTTTATCTATTCCCCCTTACATTGAACCCATGCGTTCACACCACATCCACCTTGTGGCCATTACATTGAAACCCAATGTTTGGGTAAGGGGGCACCCACATTTGAGAGACCAAGAGAAGCAATTCTCCACAACTCTCCTAGTGTATCTGGTCATGTTGACTTTAGTCCCAGTATTCTTCCACATTTAGAAGAACCTCTAGAATCCCATATCACTTCAGATCACTCTAGGGATGATACCCCTTATCGTTCCCTCATCTTACATCAGCAACCCAGTCTCTTAGACATTATTGTTGACCAACCTATAGCTTTTCTACGAGATCATCAGTTCATTATCTCCAAATTCTCTTTTTGGGATAGTGACACCAGGTATGCCAACTCGAAAACTTAAAGTCCATTTGATCCCTATATGCAGTACCAAAAGAGATTGGTAATCCTCCATTTCCTTTCTCAAACTGCATAACCATAACAAGAACAAATGGCACACCACATCATTAAAATGTGTTTAGATTCCCCTTTTTCTAAATACATTTTGGCATGACCACACCATGCTCGGGGGCACCTATGCCCCTCAACCATAACCCTCCTCACCTCGTTTTTGGAGAGGACGCTGTCTTACCGATCGAGTGTGAAATCCCTTCCCTTCATCTGGCTGTTGAACTTCTCCCTGACACCCAACACCTAGAACAACGACTTATCATGTTTGAGCGTGCCTCTGAAGACCGCCGTGTTGCATTGCAAACCATGGAAGTGGCCAAGGAATGCACCAAAGCTCAATATGACCGAAAAGTCCAGCCTCGTCCTTTTCACGAAGGCGCCCTTGTTCTAGTATATGACCAGGCCCATGATGTCCTTGGTAACGGGAAGTTCGACTCATTATGGCTCGGCCCTTACATCATCAGTAAGGATCTTGGTAAGGGGGCATACTTTTTAGAGGACTTTGAAGGCAATCCTCTTCCTAATCCTCGCAATACACTCTATCTTAAGAAATATTACCCTTAGAATTTCCCTTCTGAGATGCGTGTTTTATTTTTTGTTAGATAGCCAGCATCTTTTTTGTACTTTCATCCTTCACCAGGACCTATTTTGTCCAAGAAGGATCACTTCACGTCTCCTTAAAATCGAACTTCCTCACTTACAACACTTGTACTTGGGGCACCATTTTGCCTCCTTACTTTTCTTTGTTCGTGTCGATTTTCGTCATGAGTTACCATATTGTACTCATGTTTTCATGGTCCCCCATTGGGCCTTTACTATGTGGCAGCACCATCGAGTTCCATGAACAGGGCATCCCAGGTCACCAGATTATTATGTGACTCCCTTAAGTCTATCCAAGTCACATTACTATACCAGCCTCCTCCATCATTCATCTACATTGGTCTCTCTCTTGTTGGCTCAAAGCATTGCTGTACCTGGTCCACTGTCCCCATCCACTTGCGTTGTTGTATTTAGTCACTTGCCATGTCATTATCCTTGCCACTTGCTACTACCTGCTACAGAGAAGCCGTCATTAAGCTGCTCAGTCCCTTCCTTTCACCATCATCTATTAGGTATACGTTGACCAAGCCCATCCTGCTTCTCTCTCGTCTGCACCCAAGTTGAGGTCTCTCCTTGCCTCCTTCTTGGGGACCTCACTCTTTCGACGATCAGCCTCATTCCGTTCCACGGCCAGGTCGGCGGGCGATTATTACCTTGGTTCCAGCTTCCACTCTTATTCGGTGCCTCGGATCGGGCAAAGGGATCTCTCATTTCCCTTTGACTTGATCGTTTCTCCACTCCAGCTCCTTTTCAGCATGATCGAGATCCGTATACTTGATGGTTCGGTGATACAGCAGCAGCTCTTGATGATTCACGGTGTGTGTGAGATGTCTCAACCCTCATGAGGGGAGGTGGCCCCTGCGGGTAGCCCCCACATGCCAGTGAGCCTCTCCTCCTTGCGGCCTTCGATGTAGCTCCGGATATTTGATGATGTTGACGCCACTTGCAGCGCCTCTTTGCTTTGCTTGTATCAGTCAGATTTTGCAAGCCCTTCCCCATTTACAGGGGGCATTTGGGTTGTATTTGTATCTCATGTACTCAGATATTATTGTATAAGTCCTGGCTGTTATCCCAGGCACAGCATGTATGTGGGATTCTTCATTGTATTTTTATCTAGCTCATGATTATGCTGGTTGTACTTTATGGTTCGGTCCCTTGTTTACTGGACACACTATTATTTTGTACTTTGTCTCGGCGGTCATAGGTATGCCTCCCCCGCCGCCTTTAGCACAAGTACCCTCTCATAAAAGAGACTTGTTGCACTTGTAAGTCTCGTCTCCTCAGGGTCTAGTTCTTCAGCACCTTAGTCTACCTCACATTTCTCTCTCTGACTTCCCTCTTGATGTCTGGTGATTGAGTTCTTACAACATACTTCGGTCATACGATTTGCTCCTAACACTCACACGCTGGGGGGGCAATCTGTTACACCATTTTTTGGTCACCTAACCTACTAGATGGACCCAAGTACACCATGTAAGACCAATTTTACCCTAAGTAAAATTGCCTTCACTATGTTAAATAACTTAAGAAACCACATTTATTAGGTTATTTATGGTATAAACAGGAAACCCCAAAAGGAAATATTAAACAAACCTATATTTTTTTGATTTTCCTCATGGAATAATTAATTAAACCATAATTTAATTATCATTCCCAGTCATGTTTAACCCAAAAATAAAGAAATTAATTAGATAAACCTTTATTTATATTATTATTTTCTGGGAATAATTATTTAAATCTTATTTAGATAATATTCCTTGTTAAATATGACCAAATCACCCACAAATAATTAAATAAATCATTATTTATTTGATTATCTTTCAACCACTTCCTTAAAATGATAAATAGATCATTTATTTATTTATTATTTACAAATAAAGGGATTTGACCCAAGTCAAATACTTTTTCCCTCCAACAAATATAATAAAATATTCCATAAAAGGTGGTTCTAGATTTGGTTAATATTATTTTAGTCATGCACCAAGATCTAGAATGACCCAATATTTTGTTATAAATAAGAGGGTTTTTCCTACCATTCTTGACCTTTTGTTGCCTATTAGATCACTCTGGATCTGGACTCTTGGTCTGACTTTGAGCCATTATCATTGTCATATTTTCCATCATTTTTTGTGTGAGCTCCCTTTGAGTTCTATCTTTGTATGGGTTTTCTTCACCAACAAGAGAGAGAAATGCTAGATCTGAAGTGCTGAGGACTTCCAAGAACCCATCCCATTGAGGAGAATTGGAAACACCTTCTTGTTTTCCTCCCAGGTGCCCTTAATACAAAAATTGTTCTTGTCTTGTCTATTGGTGTATGGAGCAAACCCTTGTTTTTTCTGCTTAATGTCTTTCCATGCATAGATCTGGTTTTTTGCAGCTCTTTTTTGTTCAACTAACCGCAGATCTAAAGATATTGCCAGCCACTTTTGTTGTTAGGGCTATTAGTTATGCGTAGCTAAAGTGGTCCTTTTTCGTACACTTCGACAAAGGATTCATACTAACACATAGATTCTACTCAAAAAACCTAGAAAATCTAGAAATGGTTTGGCCATATTTTAAGTTTGGATTTTTGGCCATTTTTGAGTTTCCCACTGCATTTTTGCTACCTGAATTACGCACTCCCTAGGAATGAACACTGATATGGGGCTGAAGGAATGATATATCAGCTACAACAACACCCAACCAACTCAATAGGTGAAGGGTGGTCCCCTCACTGGAAAATAAGTTCAGAAAATGGGTTTCTCAACCCTCCACTGCAACACCTTGTAACACCACAAATCTGAACATAAACTGCACTGTAGCTGAAGACTGAAGCTTTGATATATTTCTAGATGTGTGGAAATGATAGTAAAATACTCGTCCAAGAGGCTACCTCAAGGGAAGAGGTGGGATCCCCGCTCGGGAACACCCTATGCTAAATAGTACTGCAAGCTCAACTAAATAGCTGAAGTATGCAAGAAGTCATACAGACCACAAAATCAATAATCAATAACATAACCATCTATGGATGCCTTTCCCTCCTTATAAAAAATGTGAGCCTTCTCACC
The DNA here is from genome assembly GCA_034641835.2 of Pinus albicaulis. Lineage (NCBI taxonomy): Eukaryota > Viridiplantae > Streptophyta > Pinopsida > Pinales > Pinaceae > Pinus > Pinus albicaulis. Next base: position 1,490,167,387 of record CM076582.1, on the reverse strand, counting down.
TTGGGTCTCACTCATTAGGCTTTCCACTATCATGGAGACTTCCTCACATTCACACTGCGCTGTCTCCCATTAATGATCCACTCCCTCCATACTAGCGATGTTGATTTGGTCAAACTGGACCTTGTCCACATGCATTAGCCCCTGTTCACACATCAGGGTGCTTTATCCAACTATGAAGATGATCCGTTTTCACATTAAGAGGGATTTTATTGCTACAAAAGAGATTTATGGGTCTCCCTACCCATTTATTCATCTAACTAAATGACAAGAGAAAAATTAATATTCCAATTAGCTACATGCTAATTTAGGAATATTACAACTCAGAAAAGACCAAGCAACTCCTTTGTGATCTCCGACAACTTGTCAAACATAAGGCATAAATAATTTAGAAACTGGTCTCCGACACAGATCATCAGTACAGTGCAGCCTTTATATACCTACCGCAACCCATTGACGCCGCTCAGGATGATAAGGTGGTGAATGAAACGAACTCCTTGATGAAAACATGGCTGGAAGAAATCAGTAACTTCATGGATCTTAGAACAGAAGCGATGTAAAAGGTCCCGGAGTTTGGGCCTTTGTTGGAATAACAGGAAACAAAGCAAATGGAGTAAGAAAAAGAAGCAAACGAACAAGACTACCACAAGACCACAACATATGGTCACATAGGGACTGCAACACCAAGAGAAAAGTGACTCGGGGTGAGTCAATAGCTTGTGGTTGAGGCCTATTGGGGCCTTTGTTTTGGGGAAACTTTTTTTGAGTTGTGGATGGTTAGTTGCAGGCAAAGTGAGTGGAGGAGAGCCATTTTGGAAGAAAGAGAGCTATTACGGGTTGTAGAGAATAGGCAGGCAGGTGGCAAAGTGTGAACACGCGACAACACAGGTGGCAAGAACAATTGACAACGAACAATAAGAAAGACTCCCAGAGGAAGAGCCAAGCACGAAAGGAAATAATAAATGGTGGAGCGCAACAGACCAGCCGAGTGAAGAAGGGGCGAAGACTACCAGTGCCAGAAAGAGGAGATAGATAAGCAAGGAAAAGGAACGAGGCAACAATAGTTAGTTTGGTGATTTTGTGGGTTCTGTATTGTATTGAACTCTGTGTAGTTTGAGATGTAATGTATTGCCCAAGAAATCTAATATACAAAAGCTATTTTGTGGACCTGTTTGATGTGTTCAATGTATGAATTTCTATGTGTAATGTTTGATCAACTATTTTAAAATTTTGTCATAGCTTTCTTTGATTCTTGTGATATGATAATTATTCCCTTAACTAGTATGCAATAAGAATGTTCCTGCACGATGTCATGATAATATATTAGTAGTTTCACTTCGGTAGTATGGTTCTAGTTTTATTATCTCAGTAAGGTCGAGAAATGCCTCAGGTGAGACACCTTGCTCTCCTTTGAGTAGGGTGCATAAAATGTCGACGTTGTCGTAGACTACAACGAGATCTTGTTGGCCCCGAGTCTAAACCTGGATCTTGTTGAGAAGTCACCCATCTGTGCCAACAAATATGAAAATGAAATTAGTGCGGTCATGGCACCAGGAAGGGCAATGACCCAAGAAACTAGGAATTTGACCAAGTTTCTTCAGTAATATTCCTAGGCAATCTTCTTTGGATATTTAGGGGATACGTTAAATATTTCTTGATGGTGGAAACATTGCATAGGATCTTTCATGGGGCATTTCAGAATCAGGGACAGGTAAATGAGCATGGTGACAAATTACTGTGTAACAATTGTGCCAAGAATGCTTGGGAAGTCTGTTGTGACTTCAAAGTGGATATTCAAGATAAAACATGGAATCGATGGTAGCATTGAGAAATACAAAGTGAGGTTTGTAGCTCGAGGTTTATCTCAAAAAGAGGGAGAAGATTACAATGACATATCTGTTCTCGTGGCTTGATACACATCTATCGATCTGATAGTTTCCCTTGCTGCTAGTCAAGGATGGACCCTTCATCAGATGGATGTAAATACCACTTTCCTTCATGAAATTTTATAGAAGAAGTATATGTTGAACAATCAGATGGATTTGAAGTGGAAGATCACAGAACACATGTTTGCATGTTGAAGAAAGCATTGTATGGTTTGAAGCAAGTCCCCCAAGCTTGGAATGCCCACATTGATAACTATCTAATGAAACCAAGTTTCACAAGAAGAAAAAATAAAACCAACCCTTTATTTTAAGTCTGTCCAAGGCATGCCATTGATTCTGGTTCTATATGTTGACGATCTATTCTTAACATGAAGTGAACCGCTAATGATTGAATGTAAGAGGAATTTGGTCTCTGAATTCAAGATGAAAGACCTTGGTATTATGCACTACGTTTTGGGCCTTGAGGTGTGGAAAAGGCCTGGCAATATCTTTCTCTCACAGGGATAGTATGTAGTGAAGTTGATGGAAAGGTTTGGTATGATCGAGTGCAAATCGATGACTACTTCGATGGAGATGAATTTCACGAAGCTGTGTGGAAAAGAAGTTGGACCTGATCTAGAAAAACCATCCGAGCACATACAACTAATTGGGGCTCTGATGTTCCTTGTGAACACCCATCCAGATATATTTTATGTTGTTAACATATTGAGTCAATTCATGACTAAGCCCCTTCATGCACATTGGATTTCTGCCAAACATGTATGGAGATACTTACATGGGTCGATCACACTTGTTATGAGATATTATGCTGGATTTATTCAAATTCATGGATACAATGATGTTGATTGGACAGGAAATGTTTCTAACAAAAAGATTACATCTGGTTTTTGTTTCAGTCTTGGTTCTACCATGATATCCTGGAGGAGCAAGAAGAAAAATTCAGTAGCATTGAGCACCGTGGAATTAGAATACATTGTTGCTAGCACGACTAGTTGTGAAGTTGTGTGGTTAAGGAAGTTCTTTGGTGAGCTATTTGGTCAAGTCTTAGATACCACAACGATATACGGTGATAAAAAAATCAAGATCCATTTAGCAGATAATATCGTGTTTCATGACAAGTCCAAGCACATAGAGACTCGATATCACTTTATTCATGACATGGCACAGAGAGGAGTTATTAGACTCCACCACATATCAAATGATGAGAAGATAGAAAATATTATGTAATATTCCCAATTAGCCATGAGCTAGCTGGAATATTAATTTTTGCTTTTGCTTCTTAATTTTCTGAATAAGAGGGTATGGATACCCATAAATATCCTTAGTAGGAATAAAATCACTACTAATGTAAAAGGAGATCACTTTACTGGCTTGATAAAGCACCCTTGTGTGTGAAAAGGGGCTGGAGCACATAGACTGGGTCAACTTTGACCAAACCAACAACGATTTCATGGAGGAGTGGCATTCATTATGGGACAACGTAGTTTTGGAGGGAGTTTCGATACATAGAAGTAGTGGCTTTAATGAGTGGGGCCAAGGGTGAGGAAGTTCACCACTTATATAAGGAAGGGGATGGAAGCCATATAGAATATGTTGTTGATTATTATTTTTCTATGGTCTGTTAAGACTTGTTTTCTCTCTTCAATTGATTAGCTAAGATTTTAGTGCTGTTTAGCATAGGGTGTTCTTGAGAGGGAATCCCACCTTCATCCTTGGGGGACTTCAAGTGCCTACTCAGGAGAAGTGATTGCACTTCATTTCTACATTCTGGCATCAGGTCATTTCTACATTCTGGCATCAGGCCAAAGCTTCAATATTATGTGACAAAGCAGTTCCTGTTGAGGTTGTGTTTTGTTGTAGGGTAGAAGTTGTGGAGAGTTGAATTGGGTGATTTCTGATCTGTTTTTCAGTGGAGGAATGTTTCCTTCCATTGGGAGGCTAGTAAGGAAGGCCCTTGAGAATCATTGATATATTTGGCACCATGCCACAATTTTTTTATTCCCTACAACATAGTATCAATCTTGATCTATGTTATTCTAGGGAGGAGTTGCAGTGGGTGATTTGGGGAGTGATTCCTTCGGTGAAGGAATCAGCCTTTCATCCAGAGGATCCATTGGAGGAGAGCTACTTATTTCCATACTAGATTAATCCATAACTCTTTAGTTATTTTGTTTGTTACACCATTTTTTGGTCATCTAACCTATCATCATTAGATGGACCCAAGTACACCATGTAAGACCAATTTTACCCTCAGTAAAATTGCCTTCACTATGTTAAATAACTTAATAAACCACATTTATTAGGTTGTTTATGGTCCAAACAGGAAACCCCCAAAGGAAATATTAAACAAACCTATATTTGTTTGATTTTCCTCATGGAATAATTAATTAAACCATAATTTAATTATTATTCCCAGTCATGTTTAACCCAAAAACAAAGAAATTAATGAGATAAACCCTTAGTTATCTTATTATTTTCTAGGAATAATTATTTAAATCTTATTTAGATAATATTCTTTGTTAAATATGACCAAATCACCCACTATTAATCAAATAAATCATTATTTATTTGATTATCTTCCAACCACTTCCTTAAAAAGATAAATAAATCATTTATTTATTTATTTTTCACTAATCAAGGGATTTGACCCAAGTCAAACACCCTTTCCCTCCAACGAATATAATAAAATATTCCATAAAGGTGGATCTAGATTTGGTTAACATTATTTTAATCATGCACCAAGTTCTAGAATGACCCAATATTTTGTTATAAATAGGAGGGTTCTTCCCCATCATTCCTCACCTTTTGTTGCCTATTAGATCACTCTGGATCTATACACTTGGTCTCATTTTTCCATCATTTTCTCCCATTGAGCTTCATTTTTGCATTGGGTTTTCTACACCTACAAGAGAGAGAAAGCTTAGATCTGAAGTGCTGAGGACTACAAAGAACCCATCCCATTGAGGAGAGCTGGATACACCTTCTTGTTTTCCTCCCAGGTGCCCTGTAATATAAAATTCTTTCAAAAAATCATGTTCTTGTCTTGTCTGTTGGATGCATGGAGCAAACCCTTTATTTTACTGCTTAATGTCTTTCCATTTATAGATCTGGTTGTTGCAGCATTTTTATTACTAACCACAGATATGAAGATATTTGGCAGCCACTATTGTTGTTAGGGCTATTAGTTATGCGTAGCTAAAGTGGTCCTTTTTCGTACACTTCGACGAAGGATTCATACTAACATTGTTGCAGCATACTTTTAGCCCTAGGGATGTAGCTCATATTGTATTATTCGGTGTATTTCCCGGAAACCCTCTTGGGTTGTCTTGGAAGGTTGTTATAGAGCCTAGATCTTCATTTTTTGTACCTCTTGAGGCATATATCAGCCCATTATCTTTTGTATGTTCATTTTTTGTAGCAGTGCTCTTATGACTACGTTGTAGCAGTGTCTCCGACATTTTGATATAGTAGCAGCACCTTGTTCTTGAGGGATTTCTTTATTGGAGGCTTATTTATTCCTATTTTATGGTTTGTGGCCCATTATATTATACATGTTTTCTGTTGTTATGACGAATAAAGAGGCTCCATATTTGTCTCATGTTTTTATGTGATGTTTACATTGATTTTTCAAGTATTTTGTTCCATATTCCTTCTTTTCCCATTTGGGAATATTACAGTGGTATCAATGTTGAGATTTCTAATAATAATTTGGAGAAAATCTCATAAATATGACAACAATAGGATTTGTTTCTAAATTAATTGCATCTAATCCTGATGTGGAGTTATTGCATCCTATTTTGTTGTGATTGAATTTATGATTCAATTTCTATTCCGAACTATAAAATGTAAGCCCGTAGAGGCAAATGTGCATGAGGGATGTAAGGTAAGATGAAGAGAAGTGTAGATAAGAAACTTTGTTGTTGTATTCTTTTGTTGATGAATGAGATTGCTAATGCCTCTGTTTGGTGGATGTAGCCCAGATTGGTTGGGTGAACCACATTAAATCTGTTGTCTCTCATGTTTTATGTTGTGTGTGTTTGATTGTTTATTTTAGTTTCCGCTGTGATTTGCTCAACAATTGGTATCAGAGCAATTAGGTTGAGTCTATGTGCAGTCTAAATTCCATTGATCTATTTTTAAATTGGTAACAAAGCAGAGGCCGTGTTGGAGATCGTGAGAACGCCTTGGGAGGCTGGCGCAAACTCTGCGTTTGCGTGAGAACAACTCCACGGCATTGATCATCTAAGAGGTATTTAATGTTGAGTCTGCTGGGATTTTATAATGTAGAGCCACTGTGTTAGCGTTAATAAATAGCTGTGAATTGTGAAAGCTGAATCGTGACTGTGCCGAGTCGTGGTTGTGTAAGCCATGGGATTGTGTTAATACAGAGTATGAGTCTATGCGTTGAAGACCGTGAGACTGTTGAGTGTGAGCTAGATGTGCTCCATGCTTTTTTTGTTTTTCTGTATCTACGTTAAATGCAGCATCTCCAATTTCTAGATGGCCCGAGGATCAAAGCACTGTGAGCTGGAGAAAGGAGCTGTCAAAGGTGAAAGCCATGGACCGAGAGATCGTGGAGGTTAAAGGATACAGCAGTGTTGTGAGTTACCAAGCTACTAAGGGCTATTCATATCTACTGAGTGGACGTAGAGAAAATCTACTTGAGATCGTGGCATCATGAGCAAGTGGAGCCATAGGAAAGCTGTGAGATGATTGTAGCAGCGCCATGAGATAATCAAGCAGTGTAGTTGCTGGATCAATTTGCGAAAGGCTGAATTAACGTATGAGGGCCAGCATTCGAAGCCATGGACCATTTGATTGAGTGCTTGTGAAAGGTGAAGGCACAATATTCATTGAAGTGAGTCGATTGCAATATATCAATTTATATAGAATGCCATTAAGGATTTGAATGCCATTGATATCGATTTATAATGAAAGGAAATATGTTTAAATCAATTTTATTAAAATGCCTTTTTTATTCATTTGATATATGTATTTAAATCAATTGATTGTAATATCGATTTATTATATATCAATGTTATTGTAATATGCCATTATATTGAGCCAAGGGCATTTTTTATAGGCGAAGGGAATTTTTATTTATTTTTAAATAAAGTGCATTTTTAAGCAAAATTATTAATTTTGATTAAAAATAAAAATCTTCATTTATTAAGATTTTAAGTTGGAGATTTTTGGACACAAGCTACTCAATATGGCAAAAACACAAAGTGCTCGATTTGAGATCGAGAAGTTCAATGGGGAAAAAAAATTCGAGATCTGGAAAGTTAAGATGCATGATCTACTCGTGCAACAAGGCATGGCGAAGGCACTTTTGGGCAAAGCCAAACAACCTTTCGCCATGACGGATGACGAATGGAATGACTTCGATGAAAGAGCACTGATCAACATTCGATTGTGTTTGGCGGATGATGTTTTATTTAACATCGTGTTAGAAAAAACTGCTACTGGTTTGTGGAAAAAGCTTGAAAAGTTGTACATGACAAAATCCTTCACAAATAGGATTCTCCTGAAGAGACATTTGTACAACTTGCGCATGAAAAAAGGTATACAAATAATTGATCATTTGAATACCTTTAATACTCTTCTGGTGCAGTTAGATAGTATAGATGTAAAATTTGATTCAGAAGATAAAGCTGTAACTTTATTATGCTCGTTTCCCGAGTCATGGGATCATTTTTTTACTTCTATAAGTCTTAGTTCATCAGAAACCTTTGAGTTTGATGATGTTGTTGGAGCCTTGCTGTCTAAAGAAACCAGAAAGAAGTCAAATTCAGAAACCTCTACATCAGAAGTAATGATGGTTAGAGGTCGTTCTAAAGAAAGACGCTTTAGTAAGCAGAACAACTTGCAGTCAAAATTGAAAGGGAAGAAGAGTAAGGTAAAGTGTTGGTTTTGCGGCAAATTGGGACATTTGAAGAAGTACCGTTGGAAGATATAGAAAACATCCAAAGGAGACTCTTCGACAGAGAAGAAAGAAGCAAAAACGACAGATACAGGTTCGACATCCGTTTCAGGTATGAGTGATGAAGTGTTATCAGTTAGTTTGTATAATCATGATCAACATTGGTTGTTATATTCTGGTGTGCCAAATCACATGTGCATTCATAGAGAGTGGTTTAAATCTTATAAATAAATCAATGATGGAGTTTTTTACATGGGAAATGATGTCTCATGTAATATTGTGGGAATTGGAAGCATCCAGATTAAAATGTTTGATGTGACAAATAAAATTTTAACTGATGTAAGACACGTGCCTGAACTCAGAAAAAACCTCATTTCTCTAGGAGTGCTAGATACAAATGGATATAAAACCCTTATTCAAGGTGGAGTAATGAATGTTTATAAAGGAATTTCACTAGTAATGAAAGAAAAGAAGATTGGAAATATTTTTCAGTTAGAAGGAAGAACAAAGTCAGATCATGCTTCTACAGTATCTGAAAACGACAGTAATTCTATTCGTCTATGGCATCAACGGTTGGGCCATATGAGTGAAATAGGATTAAAAATTTTATCTGATCGTAAGTTACTTCCTAGTTTAAAATCTTCTAAGTTAGATTTCTGCAAACATTGTCTATATGGGAAACAAAGAAAGCAGAAGTTTAAAATTGGAAAACATACTAATAAGGGAATCCTTGATTATATCCATTCTGATGTTTTGGGTCCATCTCCTACAACCTCATATGGATTATTGTCATATTTTGTATCTTTTATTGATGATTTCTTTAGAAAAATGTGGGTCTATATGTTAAAGAAAAAGTCTGATGTATTCATAGTTTTCAAATAGTTTAGAGCATTAGTAGAAAACATCACTAGAAGAACCATTAAATGTTTAAGAATTGAAAATGGTGGTGAGTTTACTTCAAATGAATTTGATAATTATTGCAAGGAAGTTGGGATCGAAAGACATAAAAATAATGTATATACTCCTCAACAAAATGGAGTTGCTGAACGCATGAACATGACTCTTTTATAAAGAGAAAGAAGTATGCTTAGTAACGCCAATTTGCAAAAGGAATTGTGGATAGAAGTGGTTTCTATGGCTTGTTACTTGATAAATCGATCACCATCAACTGCAATTGGATGAAAAATTCCTCAAGAGGTATGGAAAGGTCACCCTTGTGATCATTCTAAATTGAAATTTTTTGGTTGTGATGCATATGCTCTAATTCCAAAACATCAGCGTTCTAAATTAGATCCTAAATCAAAAAGATATATCTTTGTTGGATATGGTGATGGGACTAAGGGATACAGGTTGTGGGATCCTACTACTCAAAATATCATCATTAACAGAGATGTTAAATTCAATGAATCTTCACTCCATAATCCAGATGTAGATGATAAATTGAAACGGGATAATGCACCTAAGTTTAAACATATTCAATTTGAAACCAGATCAAATACTGATGATAGTCCAGATCATGAAAAATTTTCAGATGCAGATCATGAAGAAGTTCCTACAGATAATAATCATCAAATTGTGGAAGAACCAGAAACATCTTTAAGGAGGTCCACTAGAATTAGACGTCCTCCTAAAAGGTATGATGATTATGTTACTTCAGTTGCTTTAACTGCTAATGATGATGAAAATTTGTGCTATCAGGAAGCTGTAGAAGGTTCTAAAAATTACAAGTGGAAAGAAGCTATGAAGGATGAGATGAAGGCATTAGACAAGAATGCCACATGGGATCTGGTGGAACTTCCTAAAGATAGGAAAACTATGGGATGTAAATGGGTTTAAAAATTAAAAAGGGGTGTTGATGATAAAGAAGACAGGTACAAAGCGAGGCTGGTCACAAAAGGCTCTTCTCGGAAAGCAGGAATTGACTTTCATGAGATATTTTCACCAGTTGTCAAAATTGTTTCAATTCGGATTGTCTTAGCATTGGTTACTTTACTTGATTTAGAATTACAACAACTAGATGTTAAAACTGCATTTTTACATGGAGATTTAGATGAGGAGATTTACATGGAACAACCGGAAGGGTTTGTTCAAAATCGCAACAAGAAATTTTTCTGCAGGCTCAAGAAATCATTGTATGGTCTGAAGCAGTCGCCTCGACAATGGTACAAGAAATTTGATTCTTTCATGATGAGTCAAAATTATATAAGAAGTGAATATGATCATTGTGTTTACTTTAAGAAATTGAGTAATGGCATGTTCATTATCTTAGTGTTATATGTTGACGATATGATTTTAGCAAGTGAAAGCATAACAGAGATCAATAGGTTAAAGGCTTAGATGGCTAGGACGTTTGATATGAAAGATCTAAGAGCAACAAGACAGATTTTGGGCATGGAGATTTTCAGAGACAAGAGCAATGGTAAGTTGTGGCTATCACAAAAGAAGTATATTGAGAAAATACTCTTAAGATTTGGTATGAACAATGTGAAGCCTGTTTCAGTCCCTTTAGCTTCCCATTTTAAGCTTTCTTCAAGTTTATGTCCTAACACAAATGAAGAAAAGGAATATATGTCTCGAATACCTTATGCTAATGCAGTAGGAAATTTGATGTATGCGATGGTTTGTACACGAACACATATTTCACATGCATTTGGGGTTGTTAGTAGGTATATGGAAAATCCAGGGAAAGAACACTGGTCAGCAGTGAAATGGGTGCTTCGGTATCTGAGAGGCACAAGTGATTACTGTATCAATTATAACAGAAGTAGTGAATTTGTTTGCAGATACGTTGATTTTGATTTTTCAAGTGATTTGGATATGATAAGGTCAACATCAGGATATGTATTTACTCTTGTAGGTGGAGCTATTAGCTGGATGTAAAAGCTACAAAATATTGTTGCTTTATTCACTACAGAAGTAGAATACATAGTTGCTTCACATGCTTGCAAAGAAGCTGTTTGGTTGAAATGTTTGTTTGGTGAGTTTGGTAGGTTGCAAGACAACATTAAGTTATTTTGTGATAGTCAAAGTGAAATTCACTTGGCTAAAAATCCGGCCTATCATAGTGAATTTAAGCATATACCTATCAAGTACCATTTTGTAAGACAGGTTATCACTAAACGAGGAGTCTCTCTTGAAAAAGTGCATACAAAGGAAAACTTTGCAGACATGTTCACGAAACCAGTTTTATTAGAGAAGTTATGATGGTGTCTGGCTTCTCTTGGCTTGTAGAAAAGACAAAAATAATATTGGAACAGGGTATCAAGCTAATTTTTGTCAAGGTGGACATTGTTGAGATTTCTAATAATAATTTGGAGAAAATATCATAAATATGACAACAATAGGATTTGTTGCTAAATTAACTGCATCTAATCCTGATGTGGAGTTATTGCATCCTATTTTGTTGTGATTGAATTTATGATTCAGTTTCTATTCCCAGCTATAAAATGTGTAGAAATTATATAAATTATGTGTTATATATCCAAGATTCTCCTGATCACACACTATTTTAACTTCATGCACAATACAAAATCTATTCCACCATTGATCATCACATGCGGAAATTAAATTAATTGCAATGCACACATGAAACCATTAAAATTCACACACATTAACAGTTGTTTAACGGGAAAGCCTGAAGCTGAAAACCCCAACTATATGTATATAATATATGTTAGGAGATCATATAACAATCCTCATACAAAGCTGATCATATCAAGCTCTCAGTACAATACAATTGCTCAACACTAATCAGGCCCGATCTTGCAAATCCATGCACCAATCTTTGCCACCTGCTAGCCTGCCTCTATTGCACAATACTTGCTGAAGAATGGCTCTGAATGAACTCAAATTCACCAAGCTTTCACTACGCAATCCTCATTGTCATCTTCACTAAGTGTTGGATGCAATCCATGCATCACTATAGTCACAACTGATAGTCACACTTTCTCTTTCACCTATCTCTCCACTGGCCTCCACTGAAACTGCCATGCACTGTAGTTAAATGATGTATTATTCAGTTGATTAATGAGTTATTATTTAGTGAATTGATTAAATAATTAATTCACACCACTCTCACTAGTGTATCAATCAGTTAGACTAGATACAACTAGCTCAACTGAGTCTAACTGAGTTAAACTAAATACAACTCCACCAACTACTTCTATAACTCCACGAAACTCTGTCACATGAGTTCTAACTGAAGTCCTCATGAATTAGCTCCAGTAAACCCTCAGGAATAGCGTAATTCATTCTGTCAGCTGCTGTGCCACATCTGTGCACTTAACTGAAGTGCTCCAAGGGAATAAGATAATGTTTAGAGTCCAAATATTATTAAGAGCTAATAATATTTAACATATCTATTTTTAGTTTGGCAATCTAAAATAGATTCTACCCAATATGTCTAAAAATAGAAGTCCATCTATTTTTCCAACTTGACCAACCATCCAAAAATAGCATCCTGCAACTCATAGAATATGATCGATATGTCTAAAAATATACTTTGAGCCAAAAATAGCCCGTGGGCCCACTTGGTGAAGGCCACTCTTTTCATTAAGCGCATCATATTTTTGAATCTCAACACTCCCTCTCAACAAGATAGGGATTTTATGCCACCCCGATCTTGTCTCTATGGTATTCGAATTTTCTCCTAGTGAGTGCCTTCATCAGAATATGTGCATCCTGATCCTCTGTAAAAATGTAAGAAAGTAACATGATATTCCGCTGCACACAATCTCTGATATGATGGTACCAAATGTCAATACGTTTATGTCTATCATGAAATACTGGATTAACCAAGAGTTTAATGCAACTCTGATTATCACAATATATCACAGTAGGATCTAAGTGTGAACTGAACAATCCAACTAGGATCTTCCTCATCCATATAGCCTTGCATGCAGCCAAACTTGCTTCCATGTACTTGGCCTCCGCTGAACTGAGTGCCATGGATCTCTGTTTCCTACTGTACCAATAAAATGATGTACATCTGATACTGAATATCCTTCCAGATGTGCTCTTTTTGTCCGTTGGGCTCCTTGCCCAATCTGCATCTGTGAAGCCATGCAGCTTCAACTCATCCGACTGTCTGTACCACAATCCATATCCAGATGTGCCCCTGAGATACCTCAGGACATGATTTCCTGCCTTCCAAAAGAGCTCGGTAGGCTTAACCATAGCTTGTGAAAGCTGGTTCACATCATAGCATATGTCCGGTCGTGTATTGAATAGATACATGAGTGAACCAACCAACTGTCGATAAATAGTGGCATCCACTACCTTTGCCAATGTAGCATCCTCTTTCCTCCAACCACCAGGAAGAGGATTGTCAATAGGCTTGCAACCTTGCATGTGAAACTTCTCCAGTATCTCCAAGGCATACTTACCTTGAGACACAAATAGTTCACCTTTTCGCTGCCAAATTTCCAATCCCAGGAAATAATGAAGGAGGCGCAAGTCCTTCATCTCAAACTCCTTGGCAAGATCTGCCTTGGATGAGTGTATCAACAGTTCATCACCTGTTAGTATAAAATCATCTAATTAAAGAAAAATGATCAACAACTTACCCTCCACCACAATCTGGTATAGGTTTGGATCCACCTCACTCTTGGCGAAACCAAGTCCAGTGAAATAACTACCTATTCGTGTGTACCAAGCATAAGGTGCTTGTTTCAGCCCATACAACGCTCTTTTGAGCCTGCACACATGCGACTCACTACTGAAGATTTCAAATCCTTCAGACTGCTCAATATACACCTCCTCCTTAATGACTACATTGAGGAATGCAGTGTTCACATCCATATGATGAATGTGCCAACCCATATGTGCTAAGAGAGAAAGGATGGTCCGTATGGAAGAATACCTTGCGACATGTGCAAAGGTTTCTTCATAGTCGATCCCCTCGATCTGTGAGAAGCCCCAGGCAAAAAATCTTGCCTTGTACTTCTCGACGCTCCCATTAGCAGCTTGCTTCACTTTGTAGATCCATCTCGAACCTACCACTAATTTCCCTTCTGGCCTTAGGACAATCTCCCATGCACTGTTTTGACAATCGAATCATACTCTTCCACCATGTCATCTACCCATGCGGGATCCTCCACAACTTCCTTGAAAGAAGATGGTTCTATCACGATACACTTGCTCATTAGAGCCATGTATCGAGTAAATCGGTCAAGTGACTGTTTCTGTCTGTGCTATGATGTAGGTGCTCCTACATTTTGCGTTGCATCAAGATTCAGTCGCTCAGCTTCTGTAGTGCACTTCCGCCCTCCGATGTTTGGTGCTGCATGATTAGTTTCTTCCACTCCAGGAACCTCCTCTTCTAGCTGATCCACATCCTAAGGCTCATATTTAGGAACAAGTAGCTCCTCATTTGCATGCAAGTGTAGCTCCCTCTCAAGAGACAACTTCATGGCTTTCTCCTCATGAAATTTGATATCCCGTCGCACAACAGTCATCCGACTATCTGGCAAATACACACGATAGTTGTGGGGTGTTTCTGTGTACCCAAAAAATATCCCAACCTTTTCGATCAGCTCCAGCTTCTTCCTGGCATCCTTCATCACATGAATGTAAACAAGTGAGCCAAAAATATTCAAATGAGAAATATCAGGCTTCTTACTAGAAAATTCCTCTTCGGGTGTACTCATGCCAAGTACTCTATGAGGACAAAGGTTTTGCACATAAACTGCAGTGTTGCATGCTTCAACCCACAAGTGTATGGGAAGGCCCTGATCATGCAGCGTCGCCTGTGCAACACCCACGATCGTTCTGTTCTTTCTCTCCGCGACCCCATTTTGTTGTGGCTTATGAGGCGCTATGAGTTCTCTTCGAATTCCTTCTGCGCTGCAGAAGTCTTTGAATTTTCCAGAGATGTATTCACCACCATTATCGCTCCTTAGAGCTTTCACCTGCTTACCCGACTCTTTCTCAACCAACGCCTTGAACTCATAGAACTTTGAGTATGTATCACTCTTCTTCTGCATGAAGAAAATCCAGCACTTATGAGAAAAGTCATCAAAAAATATCACATAATACCTGTGCTTTGCTGTCGAAGCTACTGAGAAAGGTCCACACACGTCTATGTGAATTCTCTCAAGGATCGTCATGGCACGACTATCCTTCTCATGAAAAGTGGTCTTCACAAATTTTCCCAAAGTACATCCCTTGCACTGATCTGACTGTGCAAGTGTACCCTTGGGAAGCCTGGTAGAAATCTGCTGCAAAATTTTCAAAGCGCCATGGTGAAGATGGCCCAATCTCCTATGCCACAATTTTCCCTCATCCTGACTCACCACTGCTTCTACTTTTCCTGCCATTGCTGTGCAACCATCTACCTGCAATTGATAAAGGTTCTTAACTCGAACCCCTATCCTCCAGGTTTCACCAGTTGTTTTATTATGCAGGAAAGCCTTTCCCTTGCTAAAAACAACATCATAACCCTTGTCTTCCAACATCGCCACAGAGATCAGATTCTTCTTCAATCCTGGAACATGCATGACATCCTTCAAGATGAAAGGTTTTCCAAACTCCCTCTCAAAGGAAATGGTCCTGATACCAGTCGCACTGTATCTACCATCATCATCCATCTCGATGTGCACTCTAAGATCCTTCTCATCTAGATCACTAAACAAATATTTTTCTCCGGTCATATGGAAAGATGCACCACTGTTAAGAAACCACACTGATCCCATCACACTTGAAACCAAGCATGCAAACAACAAAAAATCTAGCTCAAACTGTGAGGGTTGTTGGGTATGTGTTATATTATTTCCACGATTAGCCCCATGCACTGTACGTTGCGCTGGGCGCAACAGGGGGGTCACAAGGGGGGAGGCAGCCCCCACTATTGGGGTCCAGGGCAGCACCCCGGTGAAATTTGTTTTGGTGTGCGGACCCACTCATAGGTGGACCCACCCATGTTTTGTGCATGAGTTTGCACACGGTTTTGGGGTACAATGGTTTTCGGCCCCTGGTATTTTGTAGATCCAGTCAAGGGAACTACGGTTATGTTCTAATCCTGGGTTAATGGATTGGGGTTTATGTATGCTTTGACATGTTTATATATGTGTTGTAACACTAAAAATAATATAATGAAAAATCAAGCTGGTCGTCCCTATTTGGGATCCAGGGGAAAATCTCTGTGTTTATCTATTTTATGTTTTATGCTCTCACTATTTTTTTTTTTTTTTATAAGATTCGTGTGTAGATAATTTCTGTTCATGGTTAAAACCTACATTTGGTATCAGAGCCAGGTTTCGGCTTCAAGGGGACACCTTTGCTACTGAGGGTTTTTTGCTCGGGCTTGAGGTAGATCCTATTCAGTGGGAGATCTGTGGGATCGATTCTTGCAGTGAAAGAAGATGGTGAGTGGAAAAAAGATAGAGATCGAGAAATTTAATGGTCAGTTTTTTGAGTTATGGAAGCTCAAGATGGAGGATCTACTGGTGGATAAAGATCAGTGGATCGCGGTAGATCCAGGTACTAAATCAATGAAAATGTCAAATGAAGACTGGAAGAAACTGGATCGGAAGGCTAAGAGCACAATACGGTTGTGTGTCTCAGATTTAGTATTGTTGAATGTATCTAGGGAAGCTACGATGAAGAATTTGTGGGAAAAACTTGGGACTTTGTACCAATCTAAGTCTTTGGTGAATAAGCTATTCCTGCGGAAAAATCTGTATAACCTGAGGATGAAGGATGGAGACTCGGTGACAAAGCATCTGAATGCCTTCAATACTGTGGTAAGTCAGCTGTCATTTGTTGATATTAAAATCTCAGATGAAGATAAATGCATCATTTTTCTGTGTTCTCTACCAGACTTGTGGGATAGTCTGGTTATTGCAATAGGTAGCAATACAACTACCTTGAATTTTGATGACATTGTCTCAGCCTTGCTGTCGGAGGAAATGAGATGGGGAAATATGGAGGGCTAGAATGGAGATGCCTTATCTATACGAGGAAGGTCCCAAAACATAAACAAGAATAAGGTTTCTAGTGGGAGATCCAAATCTAGAGGGAGATCTAAATCTCCTGGAAAGTTTGTAAAGGTATGCTGGAAATGCTGAAAGGAAGGCACTGCAAAAAGGACTGTAGATCGAAAGCTCCTAAGAAAGGAAAGGGATTTGATGATGCTCCTTCTGCAGAGATAAAAAACACCTCGGATGAAGGTGGGGATGTGTATTTGGCTTCTTCTTCAAATACACATGTAGATCATGAGTCATGGTTGATTAACTCAAGTGAATCCTTTCACTTCACTCCCCATAGGGAGTGGTTCTGCGAGTATGAGAAATATGATGGTGATGTCTTCCTAGGGGATGATAGGAAGTCCAAAATCATCAGACGTGGAAAGGTCAGGCTGAAGCTGCAAGGTGGAAGGATTAGAACACTTCCTGGTGTTTTGCATATTCCTGCATTGGCCAGAAATTGGATTTTTGTAAGCAAGATGGATGGTGCAGGTGTAAAAACAGTTTTCGAGAAAGATGCTTGCAAGACGGTTCGGGGAGCACTGGTATTAATGCGGGGAGTTCGGACTGGAACTCTGTACAAGCTACAAGGTAGCACTGTTATTGATGGGTGTAATAGTTATGTGGTTCCTAAAAGTGGAGCGGAAAGCCTAGCTGTCTCTGGAGAAAAGACCATGCTATGGCATCAAAGGCTTGGACATATTGGAGAGAAGGGCCTTCGGATACTACATAGAAATGGTATGGTAGAAGGTATGTCTAATTTCTCTCTGGATTTAAATTTCTGTGAACATTGTGTATATGGGAAGCAGAATCGGGTGAGTTTTCCTTCTGGTGCTAAGAGGGCAAACAAGATATTAGAACTTGTGCACAGTGATGTGTTTGGGCCCGTGTCAGTTCCATCACTGGGAAAGTATGTGTACTATGTTCCATTCATAGATGACTTCTCAAGGAATACATGGATATATTTCTTGAGGAAGAAATCTGAAGTCTTTGACAAATTTAAAGAATTTAAGGCTCTGGTGGAAAACCAGACAGAGAAGAAGATAAAGGCGTTGAGGACAGATAATGGTGGGGAGTTCTGCAAGAAGGAATTTGAAGAGTTCTGTAAGAAGTGTGGTATAGCACGATAGAAGACTACTCCATACACACCGCAACAAAATGGAGTTGCAGAAAGAATGAATAGAACACTGATGGAAAAGGCAAGAAGCATGCTCAGTGGTACCGGGTTAGGACAAGAATTCTGGGCAGAGGCAGTGGAGACTGCATGTTACTTAGTTAATAGATCACCTTCATCAGTGTTGGAGGATAAGATTCCACATGAGGTATGGACTGGTAAGAAACCCTCTCTTTCACATCTAAGGGTATTTGGATGTGATTGTTGGGAAACCAGCTCCAAAAAGAGAAGAAAAGAGATATCAACGCCTTAGAAATAAGCCACTTCGAGGGGGCAACCTCCAATACATTACATAAATGAACAATTCTTGGATGATACAATTTACAAAATCTCCTTTCTATATATAGGAGTCCATGGGGCCATAATGTAATCCTAGTGGGCCACAATGTAATCCTAGCCGACCTAACAATAATAATTTAAGAGCACAATAATAACAAAATGGGGGTTACAAGGGTACAATAATAACAATAAGGGGGTTACACTAACAACAATAAGGGACTATACTAGTAATATAGGGACCTAACATGCCCCTCTCCTTGAAAAAAAGTGTTGTCCTCAACGCTTGAGTAGCTCTGGGTGCTTTTGTATAAAATTCTCATCCTCCCATGTAGAATCTTCAGTGGGTAAGTTCTTCCACTTGATGAGATACTCTGAAATTGATCGATTCCGTAGTTGTCGAGTTCTTGTTTCCGTGACTGCTTGAGGTTCCAATATGATTTTTCCTTCCTCATCAAGTTCTGGCAATATTGTTTGAACTGGAAGATTTTCACCTATAACCTTCTTTAAGCATGAAACATGGAAAACTGGATGTACTCGCGAAGAAGCAGGAAGTTCCAATTTGTATGCCATAGTACCAATATTTTGCAACACCTTGTAAGGACCATAGTACTTTGGTGATAATTTATTATCCTTCTTAGCTTGCTTGAGGGACATTTGTTTGTATGGTTGTTGTTAGTATGAATTCTTCGTCGAAGTGTACGAAAAAGAACCACTTTAGCTACGCATAACTAATAGCCCTAACAACAATAGAGGCTGCCAAACATCTTCAGATCTGCGATTAGTAGTTAAAATGCTGCAACAAACAGATCTATAAATGGAAAGACATTAAGCGGTAAAGTAAAGAGTTTGCTCCATGCATCCAACAGACAAGACAAGAACACGATTTTTGAATGAATTTTTATATTACAGGGCACCTGGGAGGAAACAAGAAGGTGTATCCAGATCTCCTCAATGGGATGGGTTCTTTGTAGTCCTCAGCACTTCAGATCTAAGCTTTCTCTCTCTTGTAGATGTAGAAAACCCAATGTAGAAGATAGAGCTCAATAGGAGCAAATGATAGAGATGAGACCAAGTGTATAGATCCAGAGTGATCTAATAGGCAACAAAAGGTGAGGAATGATGGGGAAGAACCCTCCTATTTATAACAAAATATTGGGTCATTCTAGATCTTGGTGCATGATGTTAACCAAATCTAGATCCACCTTTATGGAATATTTTATTATATTTGTTGGAGGGAAAGGGTGTTTGACTTGGGTCAAATCCCTTGATTAGTGAACAATAAATAAATAAATGATTTATTTATCTTTTTAAGGAAGTGGTTGGAATATAATCAAATAAATAATGATTTATTTGATTAATAGTGGGTGATTTGGTCATATTTAACAAGGAGTATTATCTAAATAAGATTTAAATAATTATTCCTAGAAAATAATAAGATAACTAAGGGTTTATCTCATTAATTTCTTTGTTTTTGGGTTAAACATGACTGGGAATAATAATTAAATTACGGTTTAATTAATTATTCCATGAGGAAAATCAAGCAAATATAGGTTTGTTTAATATTTCCTTTTGGGGTTTCCTGTTTGGACCATAAACAACCTAATAAATGTGGTTTATTAAGTTATTTAACATAGTGAAGGCAATTTTACTGAGGGTAAAATTGGTCTTACATGGTGTACTTGGGTCCATCTAATGATGATAGGTTAGATGACCAAAAAATGGTGTAACAGATTTCCCCCCAGCGTGCGAGTGTCAGGAGCAAATCGTATGACCGAAGTACGTTGTAAGAACACAATCACTAGACAACAAAAGGGATGTCAGAGAGAGAAATGTGAGGTAGATAGTGTGCTGAAGGACTAGAACCTGAGGAGACGAGACTCGCAGGTGCAACAAGTCTCTTTTTATGAGAGGGTACCTGTGCTGAAGGCGGCGGGGGAGGCATACCTATGCCCGCCGAGACAAAGTACAAAAGAATAGTGTGTCCAGTAAACAAGGGACCGAACCATAGAGTACATCTGGCATAATCAAGAGCCAGATAAAAATACAATGAGGAATCTCACATACAGGCGGTGCCTGGGATAACAGCCAGGACTAGTACAATAATGTCTGAGTACATGAGATAAATACAACCCAAATGCCCCCTGTAAATGGGGAAGGGCTCACAAAATCTGACTGATACATGCAAATCGAAGAGGCGCTGCAAGTGGCTAAGGCCAACATCATCAAAATCTGGAGCTGCATCGAAGGCTGCAAAGAAGAGGTCATCCGGGCATGTGGGGGGCTACCTGCAGGGCCACCCCCTCATGAGGGTTGAGACATCTCACACACACCCGGGGAATCATCAAGAGCTGTTGTTGGATCACTGGCCCGTCAAGTATACGAATCTCGATCATGCTGAAAAGGAGCTGGAGAGACAATCAAGTCAAGGGGAAATGAGAAATCCCCTTGCCTAATCCGAGGCACCGAACAAGAGTGGAAGCTGGAACCAAGGTACACCGCCCTCTAGACCTGGCTTCTGGAATAAATGTGTTGATGTCGACAGAAGGAGGTCCGCCATAGGTGAGGCAATGAGAGATCCTCAACTAAGGCACGAGAGAAAACAGAAGAGCGACGGACAGACTGACACTAATGACGATAATGGAAATGGGAAGGACTGAGTAGCGAATGGACGACTTCCCTTGTTAGAGCATAAAGAGCATGGATGACACGGCAGCGACTGACACAAGATCGTAAGGGATAGGGGACAGTGAGACTGAAGGTCATAATGTGCGACACAAGAGAGAGACCAAGCGATGAAGGATGGAGGGCGATAATGGGGTGCAAAGGGACGTGGTATAGACTCCATGGATGCAATGATGACTCAACTTGGATGCTCTGAACAAGGGTGACTCGATGGTGCTGCCACACAGTAAAGGCCCCAATGGGGGACCATGGAAGCATGAGTACAAGATGGGAACTCATGACGAAAATCGACACAAACATGGACAAGTAAGGGAGCAATATGGTGCCCCAAGTACAAGTGTCGTAAGTGAGGAAATTCGATTTTAAGGAGGTGAGTTGGCCCCTCTTGGACAAAATGGGTCCGGGGAAAAAAAAAAAAGAACAAATGCTGGCTATCTAAAAGAAAATAAAACATGCATTTCAGAAGGGAAATGCTAAGGGTAATATTTCTTAAGATAGAGTGCGTTGCGAGGACTAGGAAGGGGATGGCCTTCGAAATCCTCTAAGAGGTATGCCCCCTTACCGAGCGCCTTACTGATGATGTAAGGGCCTAGCCATAATGAGTCGAACTTCCCATGACCAAGGACATCGTGGGCTTGGTCATATACTAGAACAAGGTCGCCTTCGTGAAAGGTACGAGGCTGGACTTTTCGGTCATGCTGAGCTTTGGTGTGTTTGTTGGCCGCTTCCATGGTTTGCAAGGCAACACGACGGTCTTCAGAAGCACGTTCAAGCATGATAAGTCGTTGTTCTAGAGGTTGGGTGTCAGGGAGAAGTTCAACAGCCAGATGAAGGGAAGGGATTTTACACTCGATTGGTAAGACAGCCTCCTCTCCAAAAACGAGGTGAGGAGGGTTATGGTTGAGGGGCATGGGTGCCCCCGAGCATGGTGTGGTCATGCCAGAATGTATTTAGAAAAAGGGGAATCTAAACACATTTTAATGATGTGGTGTGCCATTTGTTCTCGTTATGGTTATGCAGTTTGAGAAAGGAAATGGAGGATTACCAATCGCTTTTGGTACTGCATATGGGGATCAAATGGACTTTAAGTTTCCGAGTTGGCATATTTGGTGTCACTATCCCAAAAAGAGGATTTGGAGATAATGAAATGATGCTCTTGTAGAAAAGCTATAGGTTGGTCAACAATAATGTCTAAGAGACTAGGTTGCTGATGTAAGATGAGGGAATGATAAGGGGTATCATCCCTAGAGTGATCTGAAGTGATATGGGACTCTAGAGGTTCTTCTAACTGTGGAAGAATACTGGGACTAAAGTCAACACGACCAGATACACTAGGAGAGTGGTGGAGAATTGCTTCTCTTGGTCTCTCAAATGTGGGTGCCCCCTTACCCAAACATTGGGTTTTAATGTAATGGCCACAAGGTGGATGTGGTGTGAACACCTTGGTTCGATGTAAGGGGGAACGGATAACGTCAGGTGTGGGGATTTTTTCCATAATGTCGTCATCGCGATAGAAGATGGGGTGACTGGTGGAAGAAAGACCACCTGACGTGGTGAAGTGGCCTAAATCATCATCATGAGAAGAGAGGTTCACATGCGTATCGTCACAAGGGGTGACCGAAGAGTAAGTAGATAAAGGATCTACCGATGTTGAGCCGAAGATGATCGCTGAAGGAAGGTCAAGCGAAACAACAGGGGAGGATTCAGATGGAATGTTCCCCGAGGGTCTCATGGATGATGATAGGTAAAAAATGTTGGATGAAGGCTCCGTCATCTCGACATCAGGAGGCAGAATGTCAATGGGAGCAGTCATATCTGGTAGTTCTGCTGAAGCAGAATGCGCAAATAGGAGAGAGGTGGACTCATTGCGCTTGGCCTCGAATTGGTGGACCGCAGTGATAGAGGTGCGGAAGTCCTCGAGGCGGGGACAAAGATGGGTGTAATGGCCATGGAGATCACACAAAGCACAGGGGTGGTTGGTGTGAATAGTCTTGGGGTTCTTGGTCGCGGTCGCTGAAGGAACGGAGGCTTCTGGGACCGCGGACTCGGGGAACGTGACATTGACCATGGGCTTGAGATGAAGTAATTCAGGACAGGTATGGGAGGCATGACTGACAACATCACACAAAGCACACTGGATGGTATGCTTTGGAGGCTGAGGAGGAGCAGAGTTTGTCGGGGCAGCCTTGTCCTTTGATGCCCCGTTGCGAGCTTTGCCCTTCTTACCCGAAGCGGTCACAACAGGAGGTGGTTCCTGTTGAGGTGACTGAGGCACTGATGCAGCGAGAGAAGTCATGGGGACCGGTTGAACCGGGGTCAAAGCGATATAAGGTTTGGGCTGACCAGGCAAGGTGGGGGCTGGAGGATCAAGGTACCAAACGGGAATCCCCAGGGTCAAGTTAGGAAGAGAGAGGGTGGCCATGACTGGTACCGTGTACACTCCTGGTGGGGGAGCTAGGAACGGTATCTGACCAGAGGGGTAATGGCCAGGTGGGACGGCTCCTAAATGGCTAAGGCCTGGAGGAACCGTGCCAGGGGGATAAAGGGGCTCATGACTACCAACTGTAGGTGAAGGGCTAGGAGCAGGTTGCGGAGGGCAAGGTTGCTGACTAGTCGAAGCAGGTTGCTTGAGAGCAGCCCGAGACGATTGCATCATGCAAACATTCGATGAGTTGGGGTCAGAGATAGGAGGAGGGGGAATATTAGGAAAATTTCCAAGCAGGGAGGAATCTTTGTAAACGCCGGGGGAGACACTGGTCAAGGAATCGACGGTTTGCTTGTTGGCTACAGAAGAGATGGTCGTCTCAGGTGAGGTCTGAGATTTTGGCTCATGATATGTCAACTGGTCAATGGTGACTATCTTTCCATTATGGGGGAAAGACATCTTGCGGAAAACCGCGGATGGGACAGCGGACATAGCATAGGTGTAGCTTCGCCCCAATAGAATGTTGTAGTCTAGCGGGGCGTCGATGACTTCGACGTCAACGCAAACAGTCTTACCGGCGAGGGTGATAGGGCAATTATGAAACAAGCCAATGGGCTGGGAGGCATGACCGTCCCACGCTCTAAGGGTGATCGTGGAAGGGGCCAGCTCAGGGGATCCGAGTTTCTTCCAAACCGAAGCGGACATCACGCAGGTGGATGCCCCCTCGTCAATGATACACCGGGAAACGATGGCGTTTCGTATTTTGACTGAGATTTGGAAGGCGACGGAAGGAGGAAGGGGAGGATGGTCCGATTGAGTGGCATCGAAAACAATCATCTGGTCATCAGCAGGATCTACAGCGCCCACGGCAGATAGTAGAGCCTTCTTTTGGGAAGGGCACGACTGGAGGAGTTCCAGT
Organism: Pinus albicaulis; assembly: GCA_034641835.2. Classification (NCBI taxonomy): domain Eukaryota; kingdom Viridiplantae; phylum Streptophyta; class Pinopsida; order Pinales; family Pinaceae; genus Pinus; species Pinus albicaulis. The sequence continues at coordinate 1,490,143,139 of CM076582.1, read as the reverse complement.
GTGGAAATGGCAGCAGGGGATTGTGCCAAATCATCTACTATGCTATACGACTGAGCGGCTCGACCGGAAGCAGCATTTCGGCGTAATGGTCCCTTTGGAATATTTGGATGAACCTCAAATTTGGGTTGAGGGATGTGTAAGGGGCCACTGGATGTCGAAAGAGGCTCTGTAGAACCTGAAGAGGGAGGCTCGGGGGCAGACGGAGCAGGAGGTGTGGGGTACTGGCGAGACCGAGTTTGAAGGTGAAGATCGACGGAGGGGTTGGGATCGGAGTTCATCATGAGGACCTGGTAATTGGAGGAATCAGAAGGGGAAGGTGGAGTGGCCACCTGTCCGTTAGGTGGTTGGGTAGCCATGAATCCCTGCTGTGCAACCACCGGCTTGTGAGGGGGTGGTGATGGCTGTTGCAGGGGTTGAGAAGGCAAGGGAGGCGAAAGCGCATATGCTGGAGGAGCTGGCGCACCAGGCTGCGGATGAGGGTAATGGTTAGGTTGGGCAACATTGAGGTAAGCAGGAGGTTGGGCAAAAGAATGAGGCATGCCGTATCCTGGATGCGTGCTACCGGGAGGGGGAGAAGTGCAGGGAGTGGTGCCCCCTCCCCCAGGAAAACCATAGCTCATGAGAGGTTGAGCGTATGGATGAGAGATAGATCCAACGATACTGTCGGCGGCATGAGGTGCCCCCGGTGTATGGGCATCACCGGGTTTGGGGAGATCAGGTAGGACAGTAGGATCATAACCTGTCTGAGCGTAGATCAGGTCATATTTTAACGCCATTTGGAGGGCATCTTCTTCGGTTTGAGGAAAATGCGATGCGACATCTTTCCTGATAGGGGACAAGAGAGATCTAAGGAACCAGTCCATGTAGACACGGTCTTCGAAGGGAGGAGATTGACATAGGCTCCGTCTTCTTCGCCATTCCTAGACATGGGTAGAAAGGCGGGTCGAAGAGGTTTGCTTGAAGGAAGTCAAGAGTTCGATACCAGTGTCATAACGAAGGGGAAGCTGGAAGTAAGATAAAAAAGCCGGGGCAAGAGTTGCAAAGGTGGTATGGGAGGAAGTGGGCTGATCAACATACCACTTAGAAGCTGCACCTATAAGCGTGTGTTGGAACAATCTAAGACGAATAGAGTCATCAGTAATGGAGGTAGATGAACACCACATGTGGAAAGATCGAACATGATTTGAAGGATCTTCTCCAGCACGACCTTCAAACTTTGGGATGTCGGAAGGGAGCTTTGTCGGCATAGCAGGCCAACTAGCGTCATGATGTATAGGGTCGTTTATCAACCGGTCCAAATCTGGGAGGCTGAGGCCTGCCAAGAAGGGGAGCAAGGGTGTAGTCGAGGTAGTTCCCGAGGTGGTTCTGCTAGTAGTAGTTCCGGCATTAGGGCCGGGAGCACCACTAGCATTAGGCCCTGGACCAGACATAGTGAAGGTGACAGGGGGAGAACCTAGAAGGAAAAGGAGAACCCAAAGAATCAGAAGAGGAGACGGAGGAGGACTGGCTCGGCGACGGCGGGGCGGAGCAGGTCGATCAACCGGAAACTGAGGGTGAAGGCCAAGAAGTCTCCGGGAAAGGCGCCTTGGGGGCGCAATGAGGACAGGAAGAAGGAAACCGACAAGGGAAGAATGGGACAGAATCAAGTAATTTCAAGGGCATATAAGGTGCAGTGACAATTGATTTTAGAGTCTTTTCCAGGCGGTGTTAACCAGGCGCTTCTTCACTTAGGGTCAGTGTGTGGTGTGCGTTAATTTTAATTTTTAAACCCTTTTCGTTTTAGGAGCAAGAAAAAGTGTGCTGCGTAACTGAAAAGAAATATACAGAGAACAATATAGATTGCTGAAATAACAGAACATTTAACGGCTAACTATGCATCAATCTAACCCAAAAAGGCGGGTCTCTCAAAACTACTCTACAAGAGGGTAAAAATCTATTCAAAACACAAGGAAAAGAGGCCAATAGATCTAGGGTCAAAAGGGACAGGGATCTAAAGAATGAAGCTGCTGAAAAGAGGTGCAGATCACAGCCAAGAGGCAGAGGTAAGGTGGCTGGAAAAAGGGGGAAATCAGCAAAAAGCGGAAGGGACAGGGATGAGGTCCTAAAGGGGGGTCCAAACAAAACTACAAGAGGTGATTTGAAAGGAAGAAAAGCTGATTAAAAGGGATCTGAGGATGAGGTATCAGATCTGAAAAAAGGGAAGGCTGAAACTCTGAAAAATCAGACACCTGAAACAGCTAAAACTCTTCCACCAAAAGTGGAGGGTACTGAAGCCCTAAGGGGCTAGGTTCCCACTTAGATGAGCAAAAGCAGATCAGAAACAAGTCGAAACGGGCTGAGACAGAGGCTGGAAAACCCTGACAGAAGCTTCAGAAAAACCCAGAAAAAGTTCAGAAAAACAGCAGAAAAAAGTCCAGGTCGCGGTTTTTGACTAGTTTTTCGCGCCGGTCGCAGTTTTGGGGTTTTTTTCTGCGTCCTGGGGCTTGAGGACGCACTTTTTGGGCCAAAAAGTGCGACTTGCACTTCCGGGACTCCCGGCGGCAGATTTCAGAAAAAAATGTCGTCTCAGCTGCGGCTGATGTCGGTCACCTGCGCAATAGGGCCAGAAACACACGGAAGTTAGAAATTTTAATGTTTGAGGGCTTTATGAGGAAAAAACCACATGAAAATAGGAAAACAAAAAGATGAAAAGAAACCCTAGGGTCTGAAGTAGCTGGATATGCAGGAATAGGAAAAACGACAGCGGTCGTAATTTAAAACCCATGTGGAGTCGCCATTTGTTAGTATGAATTCTTCGTCGAAGTGTACGAAAAAGAACCACTTTAGCTACGCATAACTAATAGCCCTAACAACAATAGAGGCTGCCAAACATCTTCCGATCTGCGATTAGTAGTTAAAATGCTGCAACAAACAGATCTATAAATGGAAAGACATTAAGCAGTAAAGTAAAGAGTTTGCTCCATGCATCCAACAGACAAGACAAGAACACGATTTTTGAATGAATTTTTATATTACGGGGCACCTGGGAGGAAACAAGAAGGTGTATCCAGATCTCCTCAATGGGATGGGTTCTTTGTAGTCCTCAGCACTTCAGATCTAAGCTTTCTCTCTCTTGTAGATGTAGAAAACCCAATGTAGAAGATAGAGCTCAATGGGATCAAATGATAGAGATGAGACCAAGTGTATAGATCCAGAGTGATCTAATAGGCAACAAAAGGTGAGGAATGATGGGGAAGAACCCTCCTATTTATAACAAAATATTGGGTCATTCTAGATCTTGGTGCATGATTAAAATAATGTTAACCAAATCTAGATCCACCTTTATGGAATATTTATTATATTTGTTGGAGGGAAAGGGTGTTTGACTTGGGTCAAATCCCTTGATTAGTGAAAAATAAATAAATAAATGATTTATTTATCTTTTTAAGGAAGTGGTTGGAATATAATCAAATAAATAATGATTTATTTGATTAATGGTGGTTGATTTGGTCATATTTAACAAGGAATATTATTTAAATAATTATTCCTAGAAAATAATAAGATAACTATGGGTTTATCTCATTAATTTCTTTGTTTTTAGGTTAAACATGACTGGGAATAATAATTAAATTATGGTTTAATTAATTATTCCATGAGGAAAATCAAACAAATATAGGTTTGTTTAATATTTCCTTTTGGGGTTTCCTGTTTGGACAATAAACAACCTAATAAATGTGGTTTATTAAGTTATTTAACATAGTGAAGGCAATTTTACTGAGGGTAAAATTGGTCTTACATGGTGTACTTGGGTCCATCTAATGATGATAGGTTAGATGACCAAAAAATGGTGTAACAGTTGTAGCCGTAAAAATACCCAATCTCCTACATCAAAACTTCTCTCGCTGCGATGTTGATCTGCCTGTTGTTTCATTTGATTTTGTGCCAAAGTCAAGATATCCTTTAAGAGTTGGAGAAATTCTTGCTGATGCTCGATGTGATCTTCCACTGCTTGAACCTTCGAATTTTCTCTTAAATATGATGTGATGGATGGTGGATGATATCCATAAAGTGCCATAAATGGGGTCATTTTTTCTACAGTACGGAAGGAAGTGTTATACCACAATTCAGGAAGAGGTAACCACTTGACCCATTATGTTTGTTTATCAGATACAAAACAACGAAGATATCCTTCCAAACATTTATTTACTATCTCATTTTGACCATCATATTGAGGATGATAAGATGAGCTATGAGCTAATTGAGTACCCAAACAAGAAAATAGCTCCGTCCAAAAATTTCCAGTAAAAATGGGATCTCTGTCGCTCACAATAACCCTTAGGCTTCCATGTAGCTTTTGAATTCTGTCCATAAATGTAGTAGCAACTGTACTTGCTTTAAATGGATGAGATAATGCAAAAAAGTGTGCATACTTGGTAAGTCTATCAACTACCACCATGATGACATTCTCTACTTCGGACTTAGGTAAACCTGTGATAAAATCCATTGAAATATCCTCCCAATGTTGACTTGGAATGCAGAAAGGTTGTAGAAGTCCCGGGGTCTTAATTGTCTCAACTTTATTCTGTTGGCAAACCAAACATTCCGTCACAAAATTTTGAATATCAGATTTAAGGCCATCCCAAAAAAATTCTTTCTTCACCCTGTGGTAAGTTTTTTTAAATCCCGAGTGTCCTCCTAAAGGATAAGTGTGCAATTCCAGAAGAATATTTTGTTTTAGTTGGGAATTATTACAAAGATATAAGCGATCTTTGTACCATAAGGAATCATTTTTCCAACTAAATTTATCATATGTACTAGGATCTTGTTGCAACTTTTGAATGAGTGTCCATACATATTTTTCCTTCTTCCATTCATCTCTTGCTTCGGTTATCCAATCTGGTTGGATAATAGAAATGGCACAAAGAAATGCTTCCACCTCTTCATTATTTCTTGAGAGTGCATCTACAACAACATTAAGCTTTCCTTTTTTTTATATTATTTCAAAGTCATAACCCAACATCTTTGTGACCCGTTTTTTCTGCTCCTCTGAAGATAGTCTTTGTTCCAAAAAGTTTTTAAGACTATCATGATCAGTTTTTACCTTTAAGTGTCTTCCCATTAGGTAAGTTCGCCATTTCTTTAGTGCATGCAGTATTGCTAACATTTCCTTCTCATAAATAGGTTTCTGTAAATATTTTCCTTTGATTGGATGACTTTCAAAAGAAATGGATCTTCCTTCCTACATTAAAACAACACCAATTCCATTTCCTGAGGCATCACATTCCACAATAAAGGTTTTTGTGAAGTCTGGCGTAGTTAAGACAGGCGCTAGGCACATTGCCTCTTTAAGATGTTCAAAAGCCTTAGTTTCTTCAGGAGTCCATGAAAATGCATCTTTCTTCAATAATGTTGTTAGAGGTGCTGCTATTCTCCCATAATTCTTAACAAACCTGTGATAATACCCTGTTAACCCGAGAAATCCTCGCATCTGCTTTATGGTTGTGGGGACTTTCCATTCCTTAATGGCTTTAATTTTGTTAGGGTCTACTTTAACACCCTCGTGAGATACAATATGACCCAGATATTCCACCTCTTGTACTCCAAAGAAACATTTGGATATTTTTGCATATAATCGTTTCTCCTGCAATAGTTTGAGCACCCTGTCAACATGTTCAACATGATCCTTCCAAGACCTGCTATAGATTAGTATATCATCAAAAAATACTAGCACAAATTTTCCAAGGAAGGGTTTGAAAATGGAATTCATCAACCCTTGAAATGTAGAAGGTGCATTGGTAAGACCAAAAGGCATGACCAAAAATTCATAATGACCCTCATGAGTTCGAAATGTTGTTTTTGGAATATCTTCAGTCTTCATTCTAATTTGATGATATCCCGAATGAAGATCCAACTTGGTAAAATAAATTGCTCCATGTAATTCATCCAATAATTCATCAATCACAGGAATGGGAAATTTATCTTTAATGGTGAGCTTATTGAGCTCCCTATAATCCAGACACATTCTCCATGATCCATCCTTCTTGTGTACCAATACTACAGGAGTAGAGAAAGAACTTTGACTAGGTTGAATTATACCTGCCTCTAACATTTCTGCAATCATACATTCAATTTCGCTCTTTTGGACATAAGGATATCTATAAGGCCTGATGTTTGGAGGAACAATTACTAGAATCAAATGAATAGCATGATCATGATAACAAATAGGTGGGAGTCCTTTGGGAGTTTCAAACACCTTGGAATGATTGTCCAAGACTTTTTGGAGATCTACAGGAATAGATGATTTTGATGTTGGAACTTCTAGTGAGCATAATTGTGCAATTATGCCTCGTTGTTCTTTCTTTAGAAGCTTTGTCATGACATTAGAGCTTATTATCCTTCTTGGCTTCCCCGCAATACCTCGTAATTCGACTTCCTTTCTTTCTGAAAAAAATTTCAAGAAAAGTTCTTGAAAATTAAAAGCTACCGTCCCCAAAGATTGTAACCATTGTACTCCTAGTACAACATCAGCACCTCCCATAGGAATGGAAAGCATTGGACTAGTAAATACATATTCCCCCATGGTTAGCTTGATATTATGGCATTTTCTAGAGCAATTTATAGTTCCTCCATTTGCAACCATCACTTGACATTCTGGTGCTGGGTATAGGAAACATTTTAATTCCTTGGCTACCTTATAATGAATAAAATTATGGGTGCTACCTGAATCAATCAACACTATTACCCTTTTCTTCTTTATATGTCCTTCTATCTTGAGAGTTTGAGGAGTGGTAATTCCTGCCAGTGCATTACACGATATGGTCGCATTCATTTCTTCCTCTTCTAGGGGTGGTTCCTGGTGTATATCCTCTTCTTGTTCATTTTCTTCTTCTTCTTCACAATCTATGTAAAATAATTTCTTCTCAGGACACTTATGACCTTTAGTGTATTTGCTATCACAACTGTAGCAAAGCCCTTTTGCTCTTTTTTCTTCCAATTGTTGTGGTGTCAACCTTTTAGGTTGTGGAAATCTAGGCGTAGCAACACTTCCTTCTTTATAGAATTGAGTGGTAGGCTTCCTTGTCGCCATTATTTTACATTCAACTTTTCTTGCCAACCCGAATGCCTTCTCCAATGAATCCGGTTCCAAAATGCGAACTTCATGTTGGATGTTATCCTTTAAAGTGCCTATGAAGAGATCGATCCTGTGTTCCTCCGGAATATCAGTTACCCTTATATTCAATTTTTGGAAGTCCTCAATGTGCTGCCCCACTAAACCCTTTTGTTTGAGATTTATCAATTGGCTAAAGAAGGTGTTGCTCCTTGTATCCTCATAATGTGCTATCATTTCCTCCGTAAAAATTGACCAAGTGACAATTTTTTTACGGGAGCAAAGCCATTGATACCATACAAATGTATTTTGTTCTAAATGTAAAGTTGCAATGCGTACCTTTTGTGTGTTTTGTACGTTATGGAGATCAAAATATTGCTCCATCCGTAGTATCCATGTTACAGGATCCTTTCCATCAAACTTCCTCATATCCATCTTTGGAATATGGTGGTTCTTCCTGCCAACATTAGAGTTTATGAAATCACAATTAATATTTATTTTGTTCTCATCATGAGGTTCTTCTACTATCTTTTCACCATTAGGAAACCTTTCTTGTATCAACTTTGTCAAACCTTCCATGTCTGCGTTTAGAACATTCTTCATGTTTTCCATTTTATCATCGATCTTAGCTTCCATGTCATCCATCTTAGATTCCACGCTAGCCTCCATGCCATCAATCTTAGATTCCATGCCATCTATCTTAGATTCCACGCCTTTCTTCAAAACTTCCATGTCATTTTTTGTTGCTCTTTGCGAGAGCGAAATTTGTTGCATTTGCTCTTGTAATTTTGATATGTCATGTTTCCATTCTTCGTCTTCATGAGTCATAGTAGAGCTTTCCAAAGGATTAATGGGTGTTGAATTCTTTTTAGGGGCCATTTTATAATCCGATACTGATATCTATTCTACAATATTCCCTTGCAATCAATTCAACTTGATTCTTCAAACAAGACTTATGCAATTCAGAAAAAAATACACACCTTTTACTTGCTTTTGAGGAGCTTGATATTGAAATTGTATTATCTCTGTGATTGTGGCTCTTCAATATCTGAAATTTAGCACTGAAGTATCCCTTTTAATTCTCTTTTGAATGCCATGGTTCTGAATTGATTTGGATTCTCCAAGACAAATTTATGTCCAATCTCCCACAATGACCTAATTATGGACTGGTTCAATATAGCAAACTTGTACGACTTGCCACATGTCACTGTTTCATCCTTCACCTCTGAAATTGATAGCCAAGAAACTAAAGTTCGTGTAATTGTGACCAATTTTTACGGCACTCCAATCTGATGCTCAGAGAGAGATTTATTGAAATTTTCCCACGATCACCTTTTTGAGATGAAATTCGGGAGCCTGAAAAAGCACTACCGTCCACAGATCATATCTCCAAAAATATTGCGAACCAAGCTCTGAAATTTTTTGACGAGTTTCCTTAGGCTTTCAGCTTCGTACCATAAAAATTTCAAATTCTCAACCTCAGTAGAAATAAATTTATAGTGAAAATTCCACGATGACCTGTTTAGGAGCCTGAAAAAAATATCTAACTTCCAAAGATCATATCTCCGAAAATATTGTGAACCAAGCTCTGAAATATTTATACAATCTTCCTTAGGATGTCAACTTCGCACCCTAAAAATTTCAGCTTCTGAAACTTCGTAGAAAAAAATTTATAGAGAAAATTCCACGATGACCTGTTTGGAGCAGCAAAATCCTAGAATCCAAACCTCTGATACCAAATGTTAGGAAACCAGCTCCAAAAAGAGAAGAAAAGAGATATCAACGCCTTAGAAATAAGCCACTTCGAGGGGGAAACCTCTAATACATTACATGAATGAACAATTCTTGGATGATACAATTTACAAAACATTCTTTCTATATATAGGAGTCCATGGGGCCATAATGTAATCCGAGTGGGCCACAATGTAATCCTAACTGACCTAACAATAATAATTTAAGGGCACAATAATAACAAAATGGGGGTTACGAGGGTACAATAATAACAATAAGGGGTTTACACTAACAATAATAAGGGACTATACTAGTGATATAGGGACCTAACAGTGATGCATATGTACATGTTCCAAAGGAGAAAAGGACCAAGTTGGATAATAAATCTGAAAGGTGCATCTTTATTGGGTATAAGGATGGTTTAAAAGGTTACAAGCTTTGGAACCCGGAAACAAGGAAGTTTTTGTACAACTGAGATGTAGTGTTTAGAGAGGTGAAAGATGTTGTTAAACATGAAATCATACCAAAGGAACCTGAGAAGATAGAGTTTGAGCTAAAGGAGGATGAATCAGACTCTACAGTAGAAGAAGATTCAGAAGAGGAAGAGCCACAAACTCCAGCTTTGAGAAGATCAGTCCGAGAAAGAAGGCAACCAAAAAGGTATAGTCCATCTGCTTTCTATTCAGGTTTTGCCTTAACTATAACTGATGATGATCCCGAACTATTAGGGAGGCAGTAGATTCCGAGGATGGAAAACTCTGGAAGGAGGCCATGGTTGATGAAATGACATCCTTGCACAAAAATGAGGCATGGGATCTGGTGGAGTTGCCGGCTGGAAGGAAGCCCATTGGGAGCAAATGGGTGTTTAAGAAGAAGATGAATGTAGAAGTCAAGGTGGAGAAATACAAAGCTCGGTTGGTAGCAAAAGGTTATTCCCAAGTGCCAGGAATTGATTTTGGTGATATTTTTTCTCCTGTTGCCAAAGTTACTTCTATTAGATTACTTTTATCTGTTGCTGCTGCATTTGATTTTGAGATAGAACAGATGGATGTGAAGACAACATTTCTTCACGGGGATCTAGAAGAGGAGATCTACATGAAGCAACCCGAAGGCTTTATGGTGAAGGGTAAGAAAGAACTAGTATGCAGGTTGAAGAAGTCTCTGTATGGGTTAAAACAGTCACCAAGGATGTGGTATCAGAAATTTGATACCTATATACGGGGACTTTGCTTCACCAAAAGCAAGGAGGATCACCGTGTTTATTTTAAATTAATTGGTGACCGTGTTATTTATTTGGTCTTGTATGTGGATTATATCTCGTTGATTGGAAATGACAAAGAAATTATCCAAGATTTGAAGACCCAACTGTTCTCCAAATTCGACATGAAGGATCTTGGTGCTGCAAACTATATTTTGGGCATGGAAATTAAGAGAGATCGGGCAAAGAGGAAGCTTTGGTTAAACCATAGGAAGTATGTCGAGACTATATTGCAGAGGTTCAATATGCAGGATAGTAAACCGGTGAATGTTCCTTTTCCTGTAGGTGTAAAGCTGTCTGCTGAATAGTGTCCCAAGACACAATAAGAAGAGGAGGATATGTCCCGTGTTCCATATGCAAGTGCAGTGGGTAGTCTGATGTATGAAATGGTCTGTACTAGACCAGACACTGAACATGCAGTGGGAGTATTGAGCAGGTTTATGTCAAACCCAGGGAAGGAGCATTGGACAACAGTGAAGCGGGTTTTCAGATATTTACGTGGCACTAGTGATTATGGCTTGTGCTACCAGGGAAGACCAGGATTGGAAAGAATGTTGGACATTCTTGGTTTTGTTGATGCAGATTGGGCTAGAGATCTGGACCAAAGAAGATCTACAAGAGGGTATGTGTTTAACCTATTTGGAGGCGTAGTCAATTGGATGAGTAAAAGACAGTCTGTAGTGGCTCTTTCAACTACAGAGGCAGAATACACAGCAGCCACTCATGCAAGCAAGGAAGCAATTTGGTTGCAGAGATTGTGTTCAAGTATGGGGTTGGTACAACAAGCTATAAGGATAGATTGTGATAGCCAAAGTGAAATTTTCTTGGCTAAGAACCCTGCTTACCATTCAAAGACAAAGCATATTGATGTTCAATATCACTTTGTTAGAGATATGGTTGAGGCTAAAAGGGTGTTTCTGGTAAAGGTGGACACTTTGAAGAATGTTGCAGATGCATTGACGAAGTCTGTGAGCACTCATAAGTTCTCTTGGTGTAGAGAAACAATGGGTGTTGAAGAATTAGCCCAATGACTAAGCTCTCCTGTGGCCCCCTGTGGAAAGAAAACAACAAGTGGGAGAATGTTGGGTATGTGTTATATTCTTTCCACGACTAGCCCCATGCACTGTACGTTGTGCCGGGCGCAGCAGGGGGGTCACAAGGGGGGAGGAAACCCCCACTTTTGGGTCTGAGGCAACGCCTCGGAAATTTTTTTTTGGTGTGCGGATCCACTCATAGGCGGACCCACCCATGTTTTGTGCATGATTTTGCACATGGTTCTGGGGTACGATGGTTTTCGGCCCCTGGTATTTTGTAGATCCGGTCAAGGGAACTACGGTTATGTTCTAATCTAGGGTTAATGGATTGGGGTTTATGTATGCTTCGACATGTATATATATGTGTTGTAACACTAAAAGGAATATAATGAAAAATCAAGTTGGTTTTCCCGATTTGGGATCCAGGGGAAAATCTCTGTGTTTATCTGTTTTATGTTTTATGCTCTCGCTATTGTTTATTTTCTATTATAAGAATCGTGTGCAGATAATTTCTGTTCAGGGTTAAAACCTACAAGGGTAAGGCCTCTCCAGCTGTAGATCCAGCAGCCTGCTTATTTTTTAAAAAACTTCCTGGATTATCCACATTACTAGAAAACGAGTGTCGACGTTTCGAATCCCAACGAGGATCCATCATCAGGACTTTCTTGAATGATGGATCCCCATTGGGATTCGAAACGTCAACACTCGTTTTCTAGCAATGTGAATAATCCGAGAAGTTTTTTAAAAAATGATCAACACACGAGTTTAAAAACCAAAAAAGCCTGCTTATTTTTCTTCTTCTGTGGACAATTAGTGGCGTAATGTCTGTGTTGGTGACAGTGAAAGCACTTCACCTTGGACAAGTCCTGCTTCTTGCCTTTCGCACCGGATTAAGAAGGATTTTTCTTTCCCTTCCCTTTCCTTGCTTTGGCAGCCAAAGCGCAATTTTCTTCATCTTCATTCTTCGATGAAGATCCATCCCTGGTACCCCGCCTTATCTCCTCCTGCACAAGATCTGACCAAAGTCGCACCCATCTCGGCAGATTCTCCCGACCATTGACAAAGTCCTCGTAGCTATGCCAACTCATTGGAAGCCCAAGGAGAGCCAAGTTCACCAAATCCTCTTCATCATAGTAACCCCCACAATTCCCAGCTCATCCTTGCAGTGGATGAACTTCGTGAGGTATTTTGGTATACTTTCGCCTTTCTCCATTTTTATTTTCCTGAGCTTGTCTTTAAGCACCAACTTCCTCTGGTCGCTTCTGCTTTGGAACAAGTCTGCCAAAGCTTTCCACATTAAGAATGGAGTAGCCTTACCGTGAAGGCTAGACACTATGTGATCCTTAACACCTTCCAACAAAATTCTTCGACACTTCGCTACCTTCTTTTGCCATGCGTCAAGTGTGGCTGCATCGCTAGAACCAGGCTTTAGAATATCAGCATCTATGAACTCCTTCAACCCATTATCATCCAGCACTGCCTCCATCCTGTCCTTCCATGCAATATAATTCGATCTGCCATCAAGGGCATACTCCAATCACAATCCATTGAAAGACATTTCAACGAATGCTCAACTTCGACACCAATAAAACACTGTAGCAAATTCGAATTCCACCAGCACAAAACTCAACCGCTTCAATAATTGCAATCTGCTCCAATGATCAACTGCTCCGATACCATGTATAAATTATATAACTTATGTGTTATATATCCAATATTCTCCTGATCACACACTATTTTAACTTCATGCACAATAGATAATCTATTCCACCATTGATAATCACATGCAGAAATTAAATCAATCACAATGCACACATGAAACCATAAAAATTCACACACATTAACATAGTTGTTTAATGGGAAAGCCTGAAGCTGAAAACCCCAACTAGCTGTATATAATATATGTCATATATATCATGTAAAAATCCTCATACAAAGTTGATCATATCAAGCTCTCAATACAATACAATTGCTCAACACTAATCAGGCCCAATCTTGCAGATCCATGCACCGACCTTTGCCACCTGCTAGCCTTCCTCTATTGCACAATACCTGCTGAAGAATGGCTCTAAATGAACTTGAATTCACCAATCTTGCACTGCGCAATCCTCATTGGCATCTTCACTAAGTGTTGGATGCAATCAATGCATCACTATAGTCACAACTGCTAGTCACACTTGCTCTTTCACCTGTCTCTCCATTGGTCTCCATTGAAACTGCCATGCACTGTAGTTAAATGATGTATTATTTAGTTGATTAATGATTTATTATTTAGTGAATTAATTAAATAATTAATTCACACCACTCTCACTAGTGTATCAATCAGTTAGACTAGAGACAACTAGCTCAACTGAGTCTAACTGAGTTAAACTAAATACAACTCCACCAACTACTTCTATAACTCCACCAAAATTTGTCACATGAGTTCTAACTAAAGTCCTCATGCATTAGCTCCAGTAAACCCTCAGGAATAGCGTAATTCCTTCTGTCAGTTGATGTGCCACATCTGTGCACTTAACTAAAGTGCTCCAAGAGAATAAGATAATGTTTAGAGTCCAAATATTATTAAGAGTTAATAATATTCAACATATCTATTTTTAGACTGGCAATCTAAAAATAGATTCTGTCCAATATGTCTAAAAATAGAAGTCCATCTATTTTTCCAACTTGACCAACCATCCAAAAATAGAATCCTGCAACTCATAGAATATGATCGACATGTCTAAAAATAGACGTAGTCTAAAAATAGACTTTGTGCCAAAAATATCTTACGGGCCCACTTAGTGAAGGCGACTCTTTTCACTAAGCTCATCATCTTGTTGAATCTCAACAAAATGTAAGCTCGTAGAGGCAAATGTGCATGAGGGATGTAAGGTGAGATGAAGAGAAGTGCAGATGAGAAACTCTACTGTTGTATTCTTCTGTTGATGAATGAGATTGCCGATGCCTCTGTTTGGTGGACGTAGCCCATATTGGTTGGGTGAACCTCGTTAAATCTGTTGTCTCTCATGTTTTATGCTGTGTGTGTTTGATTTTTTATTTTAGTTTTCGCTGTGATTTTCTCAACAATCAGAGCATAATCTTGGCTCAGCCTGTGCATATTAATCCAATATGTCATTAGAAGAAGGAGATCCTCTCACAGATAGAGAGAGGAGGTATCTCACAAGAAACTGGAAGTATGACTATACAGATGATAAAGAAGACAAGGGTAAAACCCTTTTATCAAGAGGAGATGAGGAGAAGGAGTTTCCTAAGCTTCCTCTTCAAACTATGCAAGACATTGCAAGAGAAATAAAGGAGATGAGGATGGATAGACACAAGGAATCCCCTAAAGGGTTTCTATAGGTAAAGGCTTTGGAATTTCTCATCACTGGAGTGATCAACTAGTGAAGAAGTAGGTTTCCCAACACTCTACAATGCCTACATTCTTAGCAGTGGGAGGTGGAGGGTTTCAAGAAAAAGAAACTCTTGAATACTATTTAATGGTGTATGAGTCTAAATCTCATAGATTCAAGGATAATTTGAGTTTTCAAGAATTTTTTCAGATCAAGGACAATAGGAGACCCTGACATCATAATAGAGGTGGAGGAGTCATACAGAATCATGATCTACATCGGACTATGGGAAGATTTTTCTTACCCAACTTTGATGGGTCATCTAAATGCACTTCCAAATCATGGGTAGAGAAGCTAGAAATCTACTTGTAGTTGAACCAAGTACCAGAGATGGAGGCCATTAAGATAGCAGCGCTGCACCTTGAGGGTGAGGCACATGACTTGCAGTTTCATGGTTTGTCTACATTGGGTCATGCCAATGTGACTACATATTCAGAGTTCATGAGGAGGTTGGCAGAGAGTTTTGATCGAAGAGACTCGGAGGCACCTTTCATGGGGCTAGAAAAGCTCAAACAATCAAGTAATCTAGAAACTTATATTCTTGAATTTCTAAAACTTTATGTTATGGTTCCTAATTTATTTGCAGCAAGAAGGGTCTATATGTTTATTGATGGGTTAGCAGAACCTCTACATGAGTTGGTGAAATCTACCAAGCCCACTACCCTTCAATATGCCATTGAACGAGCTAGAGATCTACAAGATGCCTTGCCAAAAGCAAAGGCAACATTTTAGCAAAAGCCCACTTTTCCATCCAAGGGAAAATATAAGAAGGCTCCTCTTTCCAAGGAGATCCAAAAAAAGGTACCTCTTAGTGGTGATATCTGAAGAGATTTGAGGAGAAGGAAGATTTTCTTCACATGCCAAGAATCATGGACACTCGGACATAGATGTGCAGCAGGAAAGGCACACTATATAGAGGTCTTTTCAGATGATGAGGAGGAGGAGGAAGAATAACCAGAAGGAGGTCACAACACTGAGATAGCAGGAGATGATCCACCAGCACTAGGAGGCGAGAATGGAGCAATTGATCCAATTGGAGGGACTCTTGCATCATTGAGAGTAGTACCCAAATATTAGAAAAATTCCAAATAGAAAATAGAGTTGGATATGCGTAGTGGAAGAAAGGACCTAACATTCCCATCTATTATGCATATGATTTTGGCCCATGAGAGATTACTGTTTTGTGGCAAAACACCTGATCAGGAGTTGGTGAGGAATGTCTCACAACATGTGGCACCACTCATAGATCCACTAGGAGTGGGAACATTGGGAGGTCATTGTACAATAGAAAGAGTCTTGGGTAGACTCAAGAAGGATGGAGACATTCTCCCACTATCATAATTACCCACTCTCACACCACATATTATTCTGAGAGAGGATGCTACAGAGATGGAGGATGGCACTATCATGGTGTAAGGAGAATAATCCTTGACTTTGGAGGCTCAGAAGATGTTCTCACTTGGAGGGAAATATTCCACACATGGTAGAGGATGGTGGCCACTCATGCATGCTTTGGCCAAACTCAGGAAGTTTTGGATAGGTGATAACTTCCCATGGAAGACTAACCTTGAACATCTTCAACCTTTACTTGAGCATGAGTAGCTACAGGAGGAGCAATAGAAGGAGGATACCAACATCCCTGTATGTGAATTTGGCATGGAAAATTTCAAAGAGGAGGGAAACCACATGAAATTTTTTTTATATGATAAATCATCAATGTTGTCACTATGGAGGATAGATCCATATTGGAAATCCTAGCTGTTGGTGGATTGTTCCAAGGATCTTTTTACTTTCATGATACTTGATGACCAACTACTAGAAGAGGGATATTCCGTGAGAGATGAGTTCATCTAATATCATGGTAGGATCTTCTTATCTATAGCTTCCAATATCAAGGAGAAATTTCTACAAGCAGCATGTGAATATTTTCTCTTCAACCACACTTATTCCATGAGAGCTGCCACACTATCATGGAGGGGTATACTTGGGAAGGATTTGAAGAGGAGATATATCAGCATTTGAGGAGATGCATGGATCATGTGGAGATGGAGGAGATACGTAACTCTTTGATGGAGTTATCATAGCCACCTCTTTCCTCTTGGGGAATGAGAGGAGATCTATCTATGATCTACTCCATTTGTATGAACAAAGCATATGGTAAGGATCATGTTTGTATTCATAATGATTTGTTTGATGAATATTTGCATTCCTTTACCATATATGTGTAGGCAATTGTTCCAAGGGGGAGCATTCTTCCTTACAAACTTCATGGTCAACTTGGGTCCATAAACTGTGTTGAGCATGGCCATCCTGAGGAGGATATAGGGAGATGATTTATCATTCAAGGTGTGCTCCAAAGGCACCCAAAATTTCTCACCTTCTCATAGCTTATGAGAAGACTATGGCAGAAAGTAAGTGGTGGGAAAACCACTTACCATATCAAGATCTGAGGTAGTAAGGAGATATACTGCGTTGGTTCCACATGTGGGACTATGATACACCTCCATTATTGCATATAACAACTTTTGTATCCTTGGTTTTGATCCCATACATTTATGATGTCCTTATTCTTTTTATGGGAATGTTTGGAGGGAGGATGGAAGGATTGCACATGCCCTTTGGGAGAGAGGATATCCATGTTTCTTATGCCACATGTTTCAAGGAGAACATTGGGCAAACCATGATTGCTTCAGTGGGTATTTTGCTTCCTTGTGGGATGAGTCATTTGCATCTCATGAGAACTTGGGAGGAGCATGTCATGGAGGGATTGATTGGGAGACACTTGGTATATGAGGAGATATTATTACATGGATGTGTCACCAATGGAGGAGGAGAAGAGTTGCATCAATCACCTTTATAGTTGCTTGGGGACAAGCAACATTTGGGAGGGGAGGATTGTAATATTCCCAATTAGCCATGAGCTAGTTGGAATATTAATTTTTTCTTTTGCTTCTTAATTTTTCGAATAAGGGGGTATGGAGACCCATAAATCTCCTTAGTAGGAATAAAATCACTACTAATGTGAAAGGAAATCACTTTAGTGGCTTAATAAAGCACCCTTGTGTATGAAAAGGGGTTGGAGCACATAGACTGGGTCAAATTTTACCAAATCAACAGCGCTGTCATGGAGGAGTGGCATTCATTATGGGACAACGTAGTTTTGGAGGGAGTCTCCATGCATGGAAGTAGTGGATTTAATGAGTGGGGCCAAGGGTGAGGAAGCTCACCACTTATATAAGGAAGGGGATGGTAACCATAGAGGATATGTTGTTGATTATTATTTTTCTATGGTCTGTTAAGACTTGTTTTCTCTCTTCTTCTTTTTAGCTCAGATTGGAGTGTTGTTTAGCATAAGGTGTTCCCGAGCGGGAATCCAAACCTTCATCCTCGAGGGAATTCGAGTTCCTATTCAGGAGAAGTGATTTCACTTCACTTCCACATTCTGGCTTCAGGCCAAAGCTTTAGTCCTATGGTACAATGTAGTTCCTGTTGAGGTTGTGTTGTATTACAGGGAAAAAGTTGTGGAGAGTTGATTCAGGGTGATTTTTGATCTATTTTTCAGTGGAGGAAGGTTTCCTTCCATTGGGAGGCTATTAAGGAAGGCCCTTGAGCATCATTGATATATTTTTCACCAGGCCACAGTTTTTTTATCCCCTACAGTGCAAGATCAATTTGGATCTGGATTATTCTAGGGAGGAGTTGCAGTGGTAGTTGCAGTGGGTGATTTGGGGAGTGATTTCTTCAGTGAAGGGTCCAGCCTTTCATCTAGAGGATCCATTGGAGGAGAGCTACTTATTTCCATATCAGCTTTAGCCATAACTCTTCAGTTATTTTTTTTCAGCATACTTTCAGCCCTAGGGCTACAACTCATATTGTATTATTGGGTGTATTCCTCGAAAACCCTCTTGGGTTGCCTTGGAAGGTTGTTATAGAGCTTAGATATTCATTTTTTGTGCCTCTTGAGGCATATATCATCCCATTATCTTTTGTATGTTCATTTGCTGTAGCAGTGCTCTTATGATTGCATTGTAGTAGTGTCTCCGGAATTTTGATATAGTAGCATCACCTCATTCTTGAGGGATTTCTTTATTGGAGGCTTGTTGATTCCCGTTTTATGGTTTGTGGCCCATTATATTATACATGTTTGATGTTGTTATGATGAATAAAGAGGCTCCATATTGGTCTCAAGTTTTTATGTGATGTTTACACTACTTTTTCAAGAATTTTGTTCTATATTCCTTCTTTTCCCATTTGGGAATATTACATATTATTACCAAGGCATTACCGAAAGGGAAGTTCTTGGTTTTCATAGAAAAACTTAGACTGATGGATGTAGCCCCTCTGAATAAGGGGTAACACTGATAGAGGACACTGAGAAAACTATTCCTACCCTTATTAAGCTCTTGGGGTGAGGAATTAAGATAGAGGGCTCCTTGGGTTGAGGGATATATGTAAAATAGGACGCTTTCATATATGTTACCCAAGGTTGAGATGATTCTCCCCTATATTCATAGGGTCAGAGATGCTGCTCCAAAAATCGACCTATAGATTACCCCAATTAGTTAAGAAAAATTAAATTATGAATTATTTTGTTTATTAATGAAATGGAATGGGTCGGCCTCAACACATGTGGATTTGGTCAAAGCCCCAAGAGGTCCCTCAAAAAAGCTATAAATAGAAGCGATCTCAATCTCATTCTCACACATTTGCTCATGAGATTTTAATCTTGCAATCTTTGTCTTGGATCATGTTTTCTGTTTTGGTTGTACAGGTTCGATAGAATAATCTCGCGCAAGGTTCCAAATTAGAGGTGAGAGGATCGCTAATATATAGGGCTTCTAGGCCATAGTTGTAGGCAGATAACTAGTGAAACCGATCCTGAGCCACAGGAACAACCTGGCAAGGTAGCGACCAAGCTTCCATAGCCGGGAACAGAGCGTGACAAGGTCTTGGCTGGGGTTCTAGGGTTAGATCAGGCTGATCTAGAGTAGAGTCATGGGCACAGTTTGTCTAGTAGAGACCAAGAGAGATTTAGCCACAGACACAATGTGTTGAGGTCACGACCAAGGGTTTTTCTGACCAGATCTAGGTGAGGTAATCTTCAGTGTCTTGCGCAGTGCTTCCAGAATTTAGTCACTTAGTCACATATGTTTTCAATCTATCTTTGAGAGTATCCTGGATTCAGATGTAGGATGTTACACCATTTTTTGGTCATCTAACCTATTATCATTAGATGGACCCAAGTACACCATGTAAGACCAATTTTACCCTAAGTAAAATTGCTTTCACTATGTAAAATAACTTAATAAACCACTTTTATTAAGTTGTTTATGGTCTAAACATGAAACCCCAAAAGGAAATATTAAACAAATCTATATTTGTTTGATTTTCCTCATGGAATAATTAATTAAAAAATAAGTGAATTATTATTCCAGGTCATATTTAACCCAAAACAAAGAAATTAATTAGATAAATCCTTATTTATCTTCTTATTTTCTAGGAATAATTATTTAAATCTTATTTAAATAATATTCCCTGTTAAATATGACTAAATCATTTATAAATAATTAAATAAATCATTATTTATTTAATTATCATTCAACCACTTCCTTAAAATAATAAATAAATCATTTATTTATTTATTATTTACAAATAATTATTCCGGGTCATATTTGACCCAAAACAAGGAAATTAATTAGATAAATCCTTATTTATCTTATTATTTTCTAGGAATAATTATTTAAATCTTATTTAAATAATATTCCCTGTTAAATATGACTAAATCATTTATAAATAATTAAATAAATCATTATTTATTTAATTATCATTCATCCACTTCCTTAAAATAATAAATAAATCATTTATCTATTTATTTATTATTTACAAATAAAGGGATTTGACCCAAGTCAAATGCCTTTTCCCTCCAACAAATATAATAAAATATTTCATAAAAGGTGGATCTAGATTTGGTTAATATTATTTTAATCATGCACCAAGATCTAGAATGACCCAATATTTTGTTATAAATAGAAGGGTTTTCCCATTTATTTGTCACCTTTCATTGCATATTAGATCACTCTGGATCTATACTCTTGGTCTGACTTTGAGCCATTATCATTGTCACAATCTCCATTATTTGCTTTGTGAGCTCTGTTACACCATTTTTTGGTCATCTAACTCTTCATCATTAGATGGACCCAAGTACGCCATGTAAGACCAGTTTTACCCCAAGTAAAACTGCTTTCACTATGTTAATTAGGAAACCCCAAAAGGAATAATTAATTAAACCATAATTTAATTATTATTCCCAGTCATGTTTAACCCAAAAACAAAGAAAATAATGAGATAAACCCATAGTTATCTTATTATTTTCTAGGAATAATTATTTAAATAATATTCCTTGTTAAATATGACCAAATCAACCACCATTAATCAACTAAATCATTATTTATTTGATTATATCCCAACCACTTCCTTAAAAAGATAAATAAATCATTTATTTATTTATTTTTCACTAATCAAGGGATTTGACCCAAGTCAAACACCCTTTCCCTCAAACAAATATAATAAAATATTCCATAGAGGTGGATCTAGATTTGGTTAACATTATTTTAATCATGCACCAAGATCTAGAATGACCCAATATTTTGTTATAAATAGGAGGATTTTCCCCTTCATTCTTCACCTTTTGTTGCATACTAGATCACTCTAGATCTATACACTCGGTCTCATTTTTCTGCCATTGTTGCTCCCATTGAGCTCTACCTTCTACATTGGGTTTTCTACATCTACAAGAGAGAGAAAGCTTAGATCTGAAGTGCTGAGGACTACAAAGAACCCATCCCATTGAAAAGATCTGGATACACCTTCTTGTTTCCTCCCAGGTGCCCTGTAATATAAAAATTCATTCAAAAATCGTGTTCTTGTCTTGTCTGTTGGATGCATGGAGCAAACTCTTTACTTTACTGCTTAATGTCTTTCCATTTATAGATCTGTTTGTTGCAGCACTTTAACTACTAATTGCAGATCTGAAGATGTTTTGCAGCCATTATTGTTGTTAGGGCTATTAGTTATGCGTAGCTAAAGTGGTTCTTTTTCGTACGCTTCGACAAAGAATTCATACTAACAAGCTCCCTTTGAGTTCTATGTTTGTCTGGGTTTTCTACACCAACAAGAGAGAGAAATTCTAGATCTGAAGTGCTGAGGACTTTCAAGAACCCATCCCATTGAGGAGAATTGGGAACACCTTTCTTTTTTTCCTCTCAGGTGCCCTTCAATATAAAAAATTCTTTCAAAAATATTGTTCGTCTTGTCTATTGGATGCATGGAGAAAAACTTCATTTTTATTGCTTAATGTATTTTTATGCATAGATATGGATTTGTGCAGCTTTGTCTTGATCAACTAACTGCAGATTTGAAGATATTGGCAGCCATAATTAATGTTAGGGCTATTTGTTATGCGTAGCTAAAGTGGTATTTTTCCGACAAAAGATTCATACTAACATAGGATTTGGAAGTTGATATCATAATGGTTTAGTGATCTATTGGATCTAATTTTCTTGTTTTTGTACATCTGTAGATATGTAGATCTTATCTATTTGTTTCCGTTGGATATGTGTTGGGCTCATTGTACTCTCTGCTAATTTTTTTTTATGACGTTCTATTGAAGAAAAAGATTTGAAAGGATTTCCCCTTTGTGGGGTTTTTCCTTGGTCTTGGACCGATTTGTTGTCTCTTATGGTTGTGTCGTTGTCTTCTTTATCACTGCATGTACTCTTCTATCTTCAATTATAGTTTACGATTAATTACATTGATTATAATTGGATGCATTTTTTATGACAAATTAATTTGGGCTAAATTAATTGATACAACATAACAAATCTGAAAATTTAGCATCATCATCGATGGGATTGATGTATTTGTAGTCTCTTGGAGTTTCCTATTGTGATTATTTCGAACCTTGTTCAGTGAACACTTCAGTCTCAACATTGGTAGGTATCTCATATACTAGTCATCTGTCTACTCTTTTTGATGATGCACATGTGAACCATGTCTCTTGTTGATCATTGATTAACAATAGTCATTCTTCCAAGTTAACTTTGGGATGGACAGGTATTGAATGATATGGCAGATGGTGAAACATTTAAAAAAATTTGATTGGTGAGAAACGATGATGAGACAAGTATTGCGCTCAAAGCAAAACATATGTACGAGAAAGGTCAAAATACAAGGCAAAAGGGGGAACGGTACTTCAAAAAGCGCAAGATACGGTGCAAAGGATGCAAAGTGAAATAATTTAAACATTGGTTGCCTTTCAAATGGGCACGTGAGGGAATTCTCCATACGGGAATTTCCGCAGGGGTTGAAAGGCGAAAGGGGGGACAGACCCATACCCCCACGGAGTTATATTGAAGCGCCATGGTGTGGGCCCAAAGTAAAGAGCTACGTGGCAGATCAAAGCATTGGGATTTTGGTAACGTGGCAAATCGGAACGTGGGCCCTAAAGACTGGTACGCAGTATATTTAACCTGGCTCATGAATAAGAGGTTTCGAGAATTGTATGGTTCATTGCAGCAGAAAGGTAAGGTATGTCTCTAGGCTAACTGGTACAGAGGCCCGTACCAGTAGTAAACCCAGCACACAGTGTTCACCTGTCCCCAGCTGACGCCCAACCCCTACGCGCTGCATGCTCCACTTTCAGTGTCCTTACGACACTTTCCCCCGTTTATTTTACCTATCCGTCATTTTACCTCAGAACGCTCAGTCGTAAAATAACAATATTCCCGTAGTTTACTCCAGTAAAAGTCGCAGGTCTTCTAGCTACGGTATAAACTAAGTGGGAATCAGAGCCAAGGTCTACCCAGTCACTATCAACACCTCCGCATCGTTTTCCTGAGTATATTTCCCTGTTGCACAGGTATTCTGTCCCCCATTTTCTATCTGCTTTCCTTTCATCTTTTAAAAGTTTTATATGTCAATCATGGGAAGGGGCACGCCCAAGAAATCCAAACCAGAAACCCCTCAGGTACGAGAAACCAGAAACCCTCCCGGGTTTGAGCCTTTCATCGACATGCAAGCCGAAATCCATGACCCCCAATACCCTTTTCACATCAGCAGCATTAAACCCTAGCTTTTTAGACGACATGTTGAGAATAGAGACCGGTATCTGGTGGTTGTATCTGGTTTATACCATCAAATTACTCCCCAAGTCTATTCTGTGGTTGATTTTATTTACTGGCTCAGAGATGCTTATGATGAGCAGCGAGGCACTTTTACCTCCCCTCAAGGGAATAAGATATTTTCTCTTTCCCACGACATTATCAAGCAAGCCCTCCGCTTTCCCACCAGTGACACATATATCAGTTTCAGTGAAGTGGCTTTAACCTCCTAGTTCACCAAACTTCCATTGGAGCGCCAAAACGACTTCATTTCCTCCATCACCATCAACTAAGCTGCTTCACTTCTCGCTGTAGACCCTTTCCCGCTGAGCCTGTTCAAAGAGGAAGTGCAGCCCATCCTTGCCCTCATTGCTGGTCTTTTAGGTGTAGGCGCTTTGGGGGGAATCACTAGGGTATGTGTTTATTTCTTGTGGTTAATGTCTCAAAGGGGGGTAGTGTTAGATATCCCTGGTTTCCTTGTGGCTAACATTCGGACCCAGTTCCGGGATCTTTCAGAAGCCAGTCACTTCCGTTTCTGTTCAATGGTCTTCTATCTTTTCTTACATCAGCACACTGATAAGTTTGAGGGTTTGGGTTTAGATAGGGTATATGACCTGAATTCCCAACCCCAACCAGTTTTTGACTGGAATTGTTCTGTACGCCAATTACCTAAGGGGGAGGGTTATTCCAGTTTTGTAAATAATTTCATGTCCATTGCCTATACTATTATCCACGATTCACCCTCACCTAGAGTTTTTCCTGAGATGAAGAGCTGGCTACAAGCTGGAAAATCCCAGAGCACTGGGGACTGGTATCTATTTGACAACTACACTGAAATTCGGGTCTACGGCGCCGAGGTTTCCCCTTACCAGCTGCCTGTGTTTCCTGTTCGACAAGTATATGCACTAGAGTACATTCGGCAGACCCTCAAGGCTGACCAACTCCATTTTTTCCCTGCAAAGAAGGGTTTCATTCTGAGACTTCCCATCACAATCGGCCCTTTTGTTGTGAATTCGAGACATGCCCTTCCCATTGTCGAGAAAATTTTGCAAGGCCTAGACCTAAGGCTGGGTAAGGGTTGGGCCTATGATCCTCGGGAAATTATCTCAAACAGAAGGAAGAGGAACAACTCCACACCTTATATACATGAATCAAGGCCTTTCATGGAATGGAGGGCTAACATTGAAACTTGGCCTTTGATTTCGCAGATGGAGACAGATTCATCTGCCACAGGGGAAGAAGAGGACGTCAATAAAGGGCAAGGCGGGGAAGAAGCAGGTACCTTAGGAGTAGGTTCTCTCCTTCACAAAAAGTAGAAAACAGCCTCCAGTGAGGCAGAAGTCATAAGGGAAGAGCAACTGCTAGAACCGTTCACACCGTATGGTCAACTGGACAAGAGCAAAGCCGGGATAAAAGTGTTGAGAGATAGTACCACCTCTTCCGACTTTTCAGAAGTCTCACAAGCCATCAGAGATCTTACCTCACCAACGGCAGTTGCAAGGAACTAGGAAAATAGAACGATCAGGGATAAGTACAAAGCTGAGCTGGAAGGATATGTGGAGAAATATCACACCAGGGTTTCCGTCACCATGAATGTGGACACAGAACACCTGGTATTATCTATGGCAGAGGCCATCTTGGATCCCAATACAGGTACCACTAGTTACCGGGTGCTCTAACATGCAATTGACATGGCCAAGGTGCCAGCAACCGATATGTGTAACCCGTTTCAGGTCGTGGGTGATATGTTGAAAGACGAGGTGATGCGGGTCACCATTGCACTAAGAAAGCTAGAGAAAAAGCATGAACAGGTGAGGGCGACTCTAAAGAATGAACATGAAAACTCACGCGCCCAGGCAAATCAAGTTTGTGGCCTCCAGGAGTTAATCAAGGGAAAGGATACGGGAGAAACAAAACCGCAACGCACTTTGATAGAATGATTGTAGAAGGAGGTCGTGTCATTGAAAGGTAAGGTCAACATACCGGCCTCCCACCATGTGCAGACGGCCAAATTGGTGCAAGCAGAGAAGGAAAAAGCTGAACTAGCTAACACACTGGAAAAAGAGAGGGAGGACAAAGAAAAAATGGCTGAAACAATCGCCACTTTGTAGAATAGGTTGACAGAGCTGCAGAACACATGGGACATGCACAGCTGCATGCCTGCTACAAATCCACCAGAGACAAGTCCACTGTTAGAGCAACTGAATGCAACGAAAGCTGCAAATTATATATTAGAAAAGCAGGCATCCACTGCTAGGCAGAGGATCACTGATTTGGAAAATCTCTTGGCTGAGAATAGCAGGAGAATAGAGACACTGCAGAAAGAGATTGAGCAGGAAAAGAAGACAAGAGCCGACCAGCAGAAAACCATCACTGACCTCAAAATCCGCATGAAGGGAAATATCACCCTCAGTGAAGTGAGATGTATAATATGGTCGGACATAATCTCAGCGGTGATGGAACAGTGGGTTTTCCTAAGAACAATGGGAGAAAATAAATCTGCTATACCCTATCTCAATAGGAAATTGCAGGAGGCCGAATTCAACTTGTTCGTTTGAGCCCTGCACGCCAGAAACTATATTTCATTCATGAAGGAGCTCGAATCTGATGAGGTGGAGAAGCATGGCATACCAAGACGATTCATGGAAGTCTTTGAATGTCAGAAAATCATTGACAAGGAGGCGGCTCGAGTTACAGCTTCGAGAGCCCTGCAATAGGTGGTTGTGAACATGAGTCGTTTCGATGTAGTATGGGGCGAGATTACCACAGCTGGACTTCCGTCTTGTTGGGACCCAACCACTCCTTCCATGCTACAACCGTTGACAGAGTATAAGACACGCCTACAGGAAGAAAAAGACAGGACGGACATCCTGTCGGATAAAACCGCTCGGTTAAAGGCTGAAAAAATTGTTTCATCCCTCCGCCAAGAGTTCACCCTTCTTCATCTTATAAAGCACAAGCTACCCACCGAGGCAAGTTTCAACGACCTCACAGAGGCCTATTTTAGGGTGGAAAAATTCGCAGCAATGCTTGAACTATCAGCAGACAGCCAGCAAAGATGCACTTAGTTCACCAGTTAGATCGCCAGCTCATCCGCCAATGTTCCACCACCAGCATCTGCAACTGCCTCAACCCCTTCGCATCTGTGAAACACTGTCAACTCATGATTTGGCCTCAGTGGCCTTTTTAATTTTTACTTAGTTAGCTACTTTTCAAGTTTCAAGTGGGCTTCATGTTCTACTTCAGCATTTTACTTTTTACCAGAATGTTGTTTAATATTTT
This sequence comes from Pinus albicaulis, assembly GCA_034641835.2. Classification (NCBI taxonomy): domain Eukaryota; kingdom Viridiplantae; phylum Streptophyta; class Pinopsida; order Pinales; family Pinaceae; genus Pinus; species Pinus albicaulis. The sequence continues at coordinate 1,490,116,194 of CM076582.1, read as the reverse complement.
GTTTTAAAAATAGCCAAGTGCCTGACTGTCCATGATGAGAGGCCTTTATTCCTCATCATAAATTTTGTTATTTTGATAAGGACCTTTAACAACTTTTGATCATGCGAAGAAGATATTTTTCCCAAAAATATCTTCTCGCTCAGTTATGAAGATGTCTATATAAGAAAGATCCAAAGAGATGAAGAGGTTCCAAATTTTCTGAAGAATTGAATGTAAAAGGATGTATTTTATGCTTTTTGTGAAAGTTTTAATACAAATGTGAAGAGCCCATTGGGTTTTCAATGATAAAGATTTTTGATATTTAAGGAGGATTCTGATCTTGGTGCTTTACAGTGTGTGCTTCTTTCTTATGTGTTGTAGCTTAGCCATTAATTCCATTTATATCCATTTATCTTGTGTCACATTTTGGAATGCGAGTAGCCCACTGTTTCTGATATAAATTTATCCTTGTTGATACTTATGTCATAAGCTTTTCGACACTTTAAATATGGCTCAGGTGTGACATACTGTTTCATTTCCAGTTCATCCACATTTCTGCTATATTGACTGCTAATGAGATGTTATTTACAAATGTTGTCTTCATGTGTGGATTCTTATTTTACTAAGCCCACTACATGCTGGTATATGTTTCTGGATTTTGTCTCAACATCAGTTAGTATCCTCTTCATTCTACGAATGCAATAGATACTCTGTGATTACCAATCTCTGTGAAGTGTTTAGAATCTAGCCCTCTTTGCAGTTAAGCTGCTTTTGAATTGTCTGCTACTTTTGGTGTTAGAGTTTCACATCTTGCCTCTACAATATTGCTTTCTCTGTTAGTAGCTTCTGGAAGTTTTGGTCCCATTCAAGTTAAATCTCCTATTTACAAAGAAATAGCATGAGAGCTCCGTTCTGCCAGTCACCCCTAGCATAATATATTACTTTTACTCTCTGCTATATAAGATGTCCTAGGCACTGGTCTTTCAAAACTCAAGATTGTCTCTAGGATCGACAACATCTCTCATGACAATGCTTCAGGTAGTTCCTCATCATGTGGTCCTTATTCCTCCAGTCCCACCATATTTCATTCTGATGAATACATCATGGAATCTATGACCGAACACGACTATCCTTTGGAATATATGCACTATCGTACATACTTCCTTTCGCAAGAAACTCATGATTGATATGTTTTGGAGTCCAAATAATTCATCCATGGTGAAGTTGATTGGTTCAAAAATCCCTTACTTCAAACCCATTAATTCGAACCACATACACCTTGTGGAAATTACATTGCTACACACTGTTTGCATAAGGGAGTATCCATTCTTGAGAGTCCAGGAGAAGCAATTCTCCCCAGCCCTCCTAGTGCATCTAGTAGTGTCGAATTTAGTCCCATTATTCTCTATTTAGAAGAACCTAAAGAGTTTCATATCAATTCATATCACTCTAAGGATGATCCATTTAATCATCCCTCCATATTACATTAGCAACTGAGTCCCTTTGACATTGTTTTTGGTCAACCACAGTGTTGTCTCGGTGAGAATAATTTAATTATATCCGAAGCCACTCTTTGGTATAGTGACATAATGTATGTGAACCCATAATTTCAGTCCATTTGATTTATCTATGTAGTGGAAAGTGAGATTATTAATACAACATTTCCTTTCTCATATGAAACCCATCATACATTCTTCCCACATGAAAAAAAACCATAAAGAAAAAATTGTGAACCACATCATCAAAATGTGTTTAGAGTCCACTATTATAAATAAATTCACACGTCCATAACATGCTATAATGATGCATACAAAATTGGGGGGCACATATGCCCCTACATCTACTCATCATCCTCTGGAGGATCTCCTTCCCCTGGGGATAAATGCTTTAATCCATTATTTGAGCACTTGGAACACAATGGCACTCCAAAAACTCCTCTAGCTAGGGGCATCGTTTTGAAATTTTCATACTTGATCAATCACCTTCATCACACATGATTGGGGGAGGTATCCAATGCTTGGGGGCATGATGGCCCCTAGACACCTTCTCACTTTATTAACATGAGTCTCATCTTAGACCCCAACGATCTAGGTATGGTCGATTATCCTCTCATTCCTTGGATAGTTTGTCTTACTTCCTGTTGGTGAAAAAGGAGATCTCTAGGCAAGACCCAGGTTCAGGTTTGGGGCCAACAAGGTTTCCATAGTAGTTTAGAACCACGCCGACATTTTCACCCTGCTCCAGGGAGTAGGGAATCTTACCCGAGGTGTGTCGTGACCTTAATAAGATTAGAAGCTAGATAATTGATGTTGAGGAAAGATTACCAACACAGATAATAACTATGAGAATTTAGAAGCCATATATATAGCTCAACTCTAAGAAATAACTATCATTCATCAGGAAATTTTTAGAGTGCTAAATTAAAATTTAAATTAGGCATACATTCACCGTAACCAAGTAAACATCAATCAACTCATGATATACAACATAATAACAACCCATTTTCATTAACTTAGATCAAAACAACATACATGTACTCTGCAGAGTCTATTACAATTCGGTTCAATACAAAAGACTTCACACAGAGCTCTCCTTCAGCTCTACTTCTTCTCGGCCTCTCACCGGACTGACTCACTAACTCCCCAAACTGACTGCCTACTTGCCTATTTGTTTCTCGTCCACTAACACTGTCAGTCCTTGATTCTTTTTCACTTGTATGCTCCCTTGCACTCTACTGCCTTGCACTTCTTCTTTATCACTGGCAGTTCTACTGATTTCTCTTGTCTCCCATCTCTGCTATTTGCATTATTCTCTGCCATGTCCCATCACCTGTATTCTATCTTTTTGCAACCATGACAGCTCCCTTCCTACCTTGGTTGTGTTCTGCCACCTGTCCTCTAACTCTCCGCAACTCCAAAACTGTTCTATCCAAAAAAACGGAGGCCCCAACAGGCCCCGACCACACACTATTGACTCCTCCTGTGTCAATATTTCCCTACTGTTGCAGCTTTTGGTGGTCTGTCAGCTTCCGGTGTTGGCCTAGTTTCTCCTATTGCTTTGCCTTGTTCCAATAAAGGCCCCAACTCAGGAACCTTGCTTAATGCTGATGTCCTGAGTTCTGTAAACTCAACTATTGTTTGTTGCCATTCTTTAAGCATAGGCTCCATTTCAGTGATGACCTTGTCAGCCTCGGTTGCATCCGCCACCAGTGTCAATTTGCTGAACACTTCCTGTATCTTTGGTTCTACTTTAGCTGCCAATTGTTGTATTGCATCAGCCTTTTGCTTCATAGGTTGCCTCAAGTCCCTAAGAAGTTGCTTCGTTGATGTTGAGTGTTCTTAAATTGCCTGAAGTTTGGTTTCAAGCACATCTGCTTGGTCATACAGTTTTGTTCTACTGACAAGATCTTTTGCTCCTCTCATCTCAATGAAACATTTCTAGAGTTGCTCCGAAACTGGCTGTGCTCTCATTGTCAGGGAAATTGAGCATTCATGTAGTTGCTCCAGTAGGTTGTATGCTTCCTTGACCGTAGTTTCAATGGTTTCCTTAGTGCCGAGAATTTTTCTCTACCTCTCTGCTATTTTCTCTACATATAGTATAAAGGGATCTGGAAATGTCGGCCTAGCTGTAAGCACCTCCTTCAGTTCTTGTTTTTCTCTGCTCAGGCTCATGCATGCAATCTTACTCAAATGAATCTTTCTACCATTGAGCATGTTGAAATACCTTCTAGTGTTTTGCTATCCTAGGCAATGACAGTCAGCCATAGGTCTTTAAATTCCTCTATTACTTGCTCCAATTGCTTCTATAGGGTATCTTTCTCACCTCGGAGTTGATTGCGCTCATCAGCAAGCACAATCACTTGTTGTTGCTGCTACTTGAATCTCTATTGGAGGTCATTATGCAAACCTTCTTCTTGTTGTGCTGCCATCTCAATGAAACTGAATAGTTGGCTAGCCCCCCAACTCTGCAAGTTCTCAGTGCTTGACATCTTCTTGGTCAACTATCTCTCCCTAAGTGGTTTCCTACTGGTAATTGATATTTCAAAATTTCCCTGTGGGGACGTTAGCTGATTTTGTTCTAGTGTGTGGGGTTCAAGGATGTGCATACTAGTAGATGGTACGAATTAGTTCAATACTAGATTGGATTGTTGGAAAGGGTTTAGCTTTGGTTGGGTGGGCGTTGTATCAGAAATGAAGGACCCTTCCTGGATTAATAACTCTAGAAATGTGCCTTGTCCCACCATTGTTTGGTCAACCTTGGGTACTCCAGCTGTACCTGAGTTAAATTCTGCCTTGATATCAACATTTGTTATGGTCCATGGTGGTATCAGATTTGAAATGGTTGGTGAGGTGGACAGAGTGTGGGTGGGGTGGTCCTTGGACTTGAATAAGGTGCGCGATGACGAATTGCGTGTATGAAGTGGTGATGATGTTTGGATGTTTAGGATGGATGATGGATTGAACACAGGTAGCGTAGAGGTGGTTTGGGTGGAAACCTTTGGCTCTTCTTGAATTAGTATGTCTGTCACCATAGGCTAGGGTTGGTCTTCTCCCGTGAGATCAACTACTTATTTAGGTGCCCTGGTTCGTGCTTTATTTGCTTTGGATGCAGGTACCGGAGGCTTGGTTGCCTTGGTCTTGTGGATTGGAGTGACTGTGGTGAGTGAAGGGGAATTGAATGTGGTGGATGGTAGAGTAGTAATGATGGGGTTGGTTGTGGATGGGAATGCAGAATTCAATTTCTGAAACTGAGAAAAAGTAGGAAACACCGTAGATGTGCTTGTAAGAGTTTCTATTACCTTATTGAAGCCTTTTACCCATGTGTCGAGCTGGTCCAATAGTGTCCATAGTTGCGGTTGTGAGATCCTCTACACTGCTTCTTCCAGTGTCTCCCCTAGGAGTGCTATTAGTAGCATTGCCTCAAACGAGTAATGTGGGATCCCGCTTCTTATCTCCATCACCGCTCCTAGCCATGAAGAAACATCTGTGTGGAAGGCTTCCTCCACTATTTGGAACTTCAATGGCTTCTTAAGGAAATTAGTTTCATCCATGCAACTTGGTCGGATATAGGTTCTGTTGTGGGTCACCCCAAACCATATCTATGGAGAATATCTATCTAATATACTCCTTGGAACCCTTTGTTGGCTCCCAACCAAGTCGACCATCTGTCTGTACCAGATAGTAAAATCTTCCTCATCGACTTATTTAGTACTTAGGTCCTGTTATCACCCAAAAATATTCAAAATATCATTGTGTCAAGTTTATTTTTGATCATGGGTCAAAATAGGGTATTAGGAGTCATTTTAGGATTTTCTTAAGGGTAGGTCATAGCTTTTAGAGGTTTAATGTTCATCATCTGAATTCAAATAAGGTATTTAGAGGTCCATTCCATGGTCAAATATTCACATTTTTCATTTAAGGGTCATTCAATTAAGTTTCAGGCTAAATTTCTACAATTAGCCAAGAATCCACCATTTCGTAGCGCGGATAGTTCAAAAAAGAGGAAATGCACTACGAAAGCGTTGTCTTTTTGTAGTGCAATATGAAGCAAAAACTTTGTTTTTCCGGTTTTGAGTAGTCAACTTCCAAGGCGGTTTATGAGCAACTCAAAACGAATTTAGGAAAACTGAAAGATGTTTTTATTCCTAATAGACCTAGCTCCAAAAAAATCTCTTAGTTTCCTAAAATTAATTAGGAGGTGGGATAAATTGATAAATTAAAATGTGCTACGAAACTGCTATTACAAAATGTCTTGTACATGGTTGTTTAGTAGTAAACTTCAAGTTCAGTTTCTGGCCAAATGAAATTGTTTTTTGGAATTATGAAAGAGGTTTGTCTTTGTAACATACCCAGATACAATAACCTCTCTCACTTTTCTCACATGTATTATACATTGGGATATACAAAGATTTCGTTGAAGCCCTATTTTATGAAAACAGAGTTTTCCTGTTTTACACATGTTTTTCAAAGGAATTTTCTAGATAGCAGGAGATGTATTTCAAAAAAAAAATAGAGGGTTTTATTATCGACATAATGGCATACAAAAAACTCCTTCATTTTCTCAAAATACATCATGGATTAGGATATATAAGCTCTTTCTCAAGACCTATTTTTTAGATAAAAACAAGAGAAATCTGCTAGAAGTTAAGAAGTTATGAAGGAGAAAGCTAAATGTGTTTTTATAGTCAATGTTTATTTTGAAGTATTGGCACACTTGGTTTTAAATTTTGAAGAAATATGGCCAAAAAATGCTCACTCAACAGTTTCATAGCACACACAGTGCAAAATTAGTGAAAAGCGCTACGAAATTGCTGTAGCATGATTTTTCACTCTCTCTCTTAACTTTTGGAAGGGAAAATATGTGTATGAAGACCTGAAATTGCTAGGGAAGATGTGATAAGTGATAATGAAGATAAATATGAAAATAATAAGCCAAAATTTTGAAGAAAAAAGGTTAAAATATCTGCGCTACGAAATTGTGTTGTTTTCGTAGCGCAGGTTTGTTTTTGCTATTTTGGGAAATTCGATGATGATTTTGTACAACTGGAAGTTATAGATTATTTTTAACATATGTTATTTCAATTATTGATAGAAAATGGTTTCGAAGTCATGGGTTCATGGTGGTTAAAGTTTCTCAAGAACACAAAGAATCTTAAAGCCTAGAAAACAAGGGACAATTTCCTAGTTTGCAAGAGATCAACATTGAGGACATTAAGTGCTGGAGCTTATAATTTGGATTAAAAATTATAGGAATATAGTTGGAAAATGATGTAATCTAGCTTAGATAAGGTTTTTATGAGTAGAGTTAATGAGTTTGAGTCCTATTTGTATTAGGACTATTCTCTAGGTTTTCAGTTGTCATTTTGTAATAAAGACCATGTTATATGGTTAGGAAAGGTGTCAAACAGTATGAATTCGATGTACCTAGTTGAGGATAAGTTTATCCTATGATGTAAATGATCTATAAAGGATCAAGGAGTCGAATTAGAGAGGGTTTGGACATTTTTTAGCAAAAATACTGTGTTTATTGTAAAAGATTGTTTCAGCTAATGCAGAGATTTTCTACTTAGACAACTCAAGATTCATGAGTTCTTGTATTTTCTTGTTCTGATGGAATATTTTCAATATTCTATTGAAGTGGTGTTTGCTTATGTTACTCATAATTCATCAATGATGCCTTAACTTCCTTCATAGACAAAATGACTGTGTGTTGCACTGTTCTACATGTGTATTCCTTGACTTGAACTTTGATATGCCTTAACTTCCATTCTAGGTAGATTTTTTTGGTTTTGCTGAAGCTATTATGACTCCATAAGCCCAATGTACACTTGCTAATGTGATTTAAAACTATTTTATATCATTTATCTACTTTTCTCCCATATAGAGTTAGCCATTTACATATTTATCAAAAATCATAAACTCTTGAGAGAGCCCTCTCAGGTTAAGGAGGCTAAGCCTCAGCCAAAAGATTGGTCTGAAATAGTTACATGAGATTAACTTGATTGGAAGCCTATCAAGTCTGATTTTGTGTTAACAGGTCCCTTGATACTCTCCATGGTGTGAACCTTAGGGCCATTGGTTGGTCATGAGTAATTTCTGTGAGCTGTCTGATCCCTAGGTGACTCCACTTCCACATTGCGAAGGCCATAATAAAATAACCATAGATGAATCTTGTGGCTCGCCTATAGTTGTCTTCACAGGACTAAAACAACTCATTTAGCAAGAATTTGCACCAGTTTAGCTGTGACCCTTGAATGTAGTGCTCTACGAATGAGATTGTGTCTAGGGTGCATTCCCCTTTGGTGTAGTGCTTCATTGTTTTCCCGGCTATCAAATAGCAGTAAAATGTTACCGTTGGGTTGTTTATGAGGTTGATTTTTTCTCCCTTTCCTCCTCTTTTTGTTTCATACTTTTTGTAGTAAAATCACAATCCCCTGAATTTTTAGCTCTCTTGGACACATTTTGGAAGGCCGTTGAGACTTTTTTTCCTTCCACTCATAATCCTATAAGTTTTTGTATGTCCTTTGCATGAATTGGGATCCCCCTCCCAAGCCATAATGATCCATTTTTAATTTAGCTCATCAAGAAATTTATGCATTGCATTTCTTGTCTTGTTGTCCCAAATACTGGGAGGCTCTTGAGGTGTAGGATAGTTGACCTTTGAATGCCTCTGAAATCTGGGTTCATCTTTGTTGTTTCACCTCCTCCCTCCATTGCATAATTTTTATTGTACACTTGCCTTTTCATGGCTGGGAACTTGTACGAGTCTGTGAAGTCTGTATCTATCAACAAGGCATTATCTTATTTGCATATCAATGACTCCATTCTTTGAATTATTCCATCGAGTTCGAGCTTGATGACTATGGTTGATATCTTTGTCATTTTATTCCTTCTGTTGTATATATGAATTGCTATTGTTGGTATACTACTTTGAACTTCTACTATTGGTATTATTCTTCGAACTTCTGCTACTGAAATTGGGATTGTTGTTATAGCTATTTATTTTTCTAATAACTTGGAATTTTTCAACATTCTGGTGATTTATTCCTTCATGCAAGTTAAGTAATATTACTGGCATGAATGATGTTGATATGACCCCATAACTAATCAATTATTTTTGTCTTTCCCGCGGCTATAATCGTGTGATTAGTTACCGGGGTGAGGTGTATTCTGATAGTGTTGATGTTGTCTTTGGGAGTTAGGTAGACATGATGGGTAATAATTATGGCTTAATATGGAAAATTTATTATGGTATGGGGGTTACTAATTACGAAAATTATTTTTCAAATTTGGGCGATCCTACAGACTGAAAATGGTATGATGGGTCATTATGAGTGAATGATATTTGACACGCTTAGCCTATCTGCCATTGTAGACTCTCCCCCCCCCCCCCGACCACAATTGGTTGCGATGTGGTATCCACATCACAATATGGACGATTGATGTTTTGCACGACTGTGCGGGCTTCTTATTGAGGATGCCTACTCTAATGGCTGAAGAGATTAAAATATAATTATTCTATGGCTCATATCAGGTGCGAGAGAGTTATTGAATATATCTATGCTACTCTACCCTACTGACTACTCTTGGGTTTGAGAGTTATTAAAAAAATATATTTTTGTGGTGCTTACTCATGATATGGTTTTAGGCGTGTGCCATTCACCCATCCTTGCTTCTTTGTATTCAAAGGTAATATGTGTAGTCCCTCTGTAGTTGGTTCTTATTGTAATTCCCATTCACCCTCCTTCTCTTTAAATTATATATGTCGAGATTCTCTATATCATCATCATCTATCTCCCGTTCTATCCTTTTACATGCTACTGATCCTTTGACTTTCTGCTCTGATAAAGATATCTCTTCATCCTCCTGAAGCTCTGGAAAGAAAAATACTCTTTTAATTGCTTGAAGGGTATCTATAAATTTTTCTATATCTCCCTTGAAAGAAAAACATTGCGTAAATGTTTCCACAACTATTTCTCAGGTACCAGTTCCTCTCTTCTTCTCTTCTATCAAGAACCAAGCTTGTGGAATGGTGTCCAGTGAATGTATAAAGTTGTGCACCCAAAAATATTCTGGATATCCTTCTTTCTTCCACTTATACTCGCAACTACTTAGATGTGCTAGGGAGTCAAAATTCCCTTGGTAATTCTCTATAAATTGTGGTCCTAAAGCCTCATGGAATCTAGTTCTTAATGCTCTGGCAACATCTTCCCATCGCGAAAGAGAGTTGCGACGGGTAGCCCACCAACTTGTTGACGTGGATTGTAGTGATACATCCATAAGAGAGACTCTATGTTCTGCTGGTACTTTTTCTTATACGTTGGTAATGAATGTATTCACAACATGCATATTTAAAAGAGTTGGATATCCTCTTACCTCTGTACCAATCCAGTTGACTCCCCGAATGTTGGCGCATATTCTAGTATTGATTTCATATCCTCCCTACAGCCAATCATCCCATGATACTTCTAACCCTAAGTTGGAACTCTGAATGCTTCTCCAGCTTACAGTCCCTCCTACTGTAGGATTAATATAATCTTCTCTCCTTCTTGCAGTCATCTGGTAGAGTTGATCTAGAAGTTGCGCATCTTCTCTGTTGTCAACAGTCTCTGTGTATCAAGGTTCTTGATATGGGTCCAATGGATGAACTACTCTAACCTCACCATCTTCAAATATCATTAATTCCTTCTGTAAATCAATCCTTGTATAATTTTCAAAGATCCAATCTATCCCTAGAAAAGTAGGATAGGGATCCTTGTCACCCATGATGTCTATTCCTTCAAATTCTATATAAGTATTTACTCTCACAACATCAACTTCGACTTCTTCCAACCTTCCTCTCGGTACAATACAATATTAGTTTTCCATTATGAGTTGTATTGGCGAGTATGTCAACTTTGGCTTCACCAGTGATTCCCACGTCTTTCGGGGTAGAATTTTGACATCTCATCCAAGATCAAGCATTGTATCTCTGATTTGGAATCCCGCAACTTGGTGTTTACACGAAACTCATTTCTAGTCCTTCTCTTATTTATTTTTACCCTTCTTATGTATTTTTCTATTGAGTTACCTAAGTTTCCAGGTTCTGCTTCTCCTTGCACAACCATCTTTGGATTTTCTTTAGTTTTTCTAGCATTAGTCCATTGTTTACAATTCTCAGGAACAATTGCAATCGTTCCTCTATCTGTGTGCCTGTATGGATTCCCTTCTCTCCTTTTCTGGATTATTGTGGAAGCTCCATACTTTGATGTCTCCCTATCTGTGGAAATGTTTCTAGTGCTTCTTTAAAATACTACTTCTGTTGATCTGGGCTGAATTATTTCTTTGGAGATGCAGGTTTGATTAGCTTTATTGGGTCCATGTCCCATGAATCCTCTCCTGTTTGCTTCCCTCCCCGCGTTACTATAGCTACACTTTGCATGGGATGAGCTTCTGCTATTCTTGGTCTTGCATTAAGTAGGTTAGCTCCCATTTTTTTGGCTCTCTCTTCCCATCTCTTAATCAGATCTGGGCAGTGTTCAGTTGCATGTGCATTGACTCTGCATTGAGAACACCGTGGTCTCTTAGGTAGCGGAAATTCTCTTGCTACGTGCCCTTCCTAAACATAATTATAACACCTTACTGTTCCCCTTCCTCCACTTCTTCTACCTCTCATTCCTCCACCTCGCCCCCTTTGAGTTTCATTTACTCTATAAGGCGACTTGTCCAATCGTTCTGCCATTGCATCGAAGGCTCTACATTGATCTATATTATGCATTTTAGAGGCACAAAATTCACAATAGATATTGTTTGGAACATTAGAATATTTTTTTAGAATTGGACACAGTCATGGAGGATGACCAATACCTTTGCATATTTCGCAACATTCGGCTGTTGTTTGATTCTGTTGATTTGGGAACCCGTGGAAGTGGCATTGCGGTTGGTATAGCCCTTGAGTATTTATCTGCGCAACTCCACTGACATGAGGGCCCCCCTGTGTTCCGAATGCCAAAGTTCCAATGTTTTCTCCTCACAACCTAGGACACTCCGTGGCAACGTGTCCTTCCATCAAGCAATGTGTGCACCACACGTTGGCCCTTGCAGGTCATATCAGTTGAATGTATCTCAGTTTCTCCATTAAATTGGCTATTTGATGTTATAGTCCTAGTATGGATGGATCTTGTATTTCTCCTCCTCCTTTGAACTCTTGCGGGTAACCCGCCATAGATTCTATCTTCATGGCTTGCTCGAGAGCATCTTGAAGGGTATCTATCTTCTGTTGCGTCAATGGTGTCCTTGTCAATGGTAGGAGTGCTTTGATGAACCAATCTCATTGGTGATTTGGATCGATTGGGTAACTTATCTTTCCAATCGTGTCTTTAAATCTTCTCATCAAATCCTAGGTTGTTTCTCCTTCCCATTGTTTGATTTCCCATAGCTTAGACAATCCTTGCTGATTCGTCTGAGGCAATTTGAATTCTTGGAAAAATTCTTTCTTAACATCGTCTATTGCTGGGTTCTGGTGAGGTTTTGACCATTTAATGAACCAGTAAAAAGCTCTTTCTCTAAGTGTGGTTTGAAACTCAATTAACTTTACTCCATCTGGTGTTTTTCAAGCTCTCCAAATTTCTTCAGAGAGAGACGAATGCTGCTCTACATCGTCGTTACCTTTTCCAGAAAATTTTGGGTATCGGGTGAATGATCCCACCATCTTTCCTTGTGTTGGTGGTACTAAAACAAAACCTCTGCTTCCCGGTTGAGAGATTGTATTACTAGCACTATTGCTATTAGATATCTATACTATGGATTTAGTACTACTTAAGTTGCTAAAATCTCATAAATTAACAAAGAAATTATCAGGTGGATGATCCCATCTGACCTTCTCTTTCCTCTATCATCTGCGGTGCATTTTCCTTGTTCTGTCGATTCTTCTCTTGATTTTAAAACTCTTTCATCGCCATTTCCCACCACTTCTCAACAATATGTGCCCTCCGATGTGCTCTCCGCTCTCTTAACCTACTGGAGGTTCTGGCATCCATATCCCTATTCCCCCCTTTTCTTTACTCGTATCATCTTTCCCTTAATTCCTTCCCCTAGTACTGGAGGTTTAGGTCTCCATCTCAGGGTCTAGAGTGACATCAATCCCTCATCCACCATTAGATCTTTAATCCACAACTGGATTTCTTCAACACTTCTCCCTGAAACCCAGGTCTAAATATGTCTTCGTATTTTTGTAAAATATTGGTAACACTCGGATGAAAACTATACAATGTACCCTTCCAAGGTAGATTGTACCCAAAAATCTACTGCTTGGGTTAGATCTGTATCTAACCTATGGAGTGCTACTAGATTTGTCTGCATCCAGTTGCGATAAGATCTATGCGATCCTCCTGGGAGTGACTTGATCTGAAGTCTCTGTAACCAATTGTAAAGCTTTTCGAGAAAATTTCCCTAGGAAATTTCTTACAGGTCACTCGTAGATTCAGAAAACAAGACTCGATCTTTAACAAAATTTTCCTGCTGCTTCCGAAGTTCCGCTTGTTGTGATATGAATTGATCTATGTGCTTGTACCACCAGTTTCATATTTCCTTCTCATAGATCCTCGATACCATGATATAAATTCTAAATAAAGTTTTAGGTCCCAGAAATGGAACCATATGTTGGCAAAAAAGGAGGTCTCTGGGCAAGACCCAGGTTCAGGTTTGGGGCCAACAAGGTTTCCGTAGTAATCTAGAACCACGCTGGCATTTTCACCCTGCTCTAGGGAGTAGGGCATCTCACCTGAGGTGTGCCATGACCTTAATAAGATTAGAAGCTGGATCATTGATGTTGATGAAATATTACCAACACAGATAATAGATATGAGAATTCAGAAGCCATATATATAGCTCAACTCTCATAAATAGCTATCATTCATCAAGACATGTTTAGAGCGCTGAATTAAAATTTAAATTAGGCATACATTCACCATAACCAAGTAAACATCAATCAAATCATGATATACAACACATCAACAACCTAGTTTCATTAAATTAGATCAAAACAACATACATGTACTCCACATATTCTATTACAATTCGGTTCAGTACAAAAGACTTCACACATAAAGCGCTCCTACGGCTCTGCTTCTTCTCAGCCTCTCGCCAGACTGACTCATTAATTCCCCAAACTAAATGACTTCCTGCCTATTTGTTTCTCGCTGACTAACACTATCAGTCCTTGCTTCTTTTGTGCTTGTGTGATCCCTTGCGCTCCGTTACCTTATGATTATTATTTATCACTGAGATTTTCACTAATTTCTTGTCTCCCATCTCTGCCATTTGTGTTGTTCTCTGCCTATGCGCTGCCACCTGTCTTCTATATTTCCACAACCATGACAGCTCCCTATCTACCTTGGTTGCGTTCCGCCACCTTTCCTCCAGCTCTCCGCAACTCCAAAATTGTTCTATCCAAAAACAAAGGCCCCGGCATATCCTCTCCGGCAAGCCATACATACATCGCATATCGTAGATTCTTGATATCATATTTTCAAACATTCTACTCTTTGTGATGCCACATTTACCACCTGATCCCCATGTTTGAATTGGTGGGTGAGGATGATCATATACCTTCTCTATTAGTTCATTCCCTGATTCCTTCCTTACCTTGATTCTTCACCAGGAACCATCCTTCCAAGAATAATTAAGACCATTTTTAGATAAGTAAGGCCACCTACCTGAAATTTGTAGATCTGAATTCTGATGGTCGGTTTGTCTGCTACGATCTCCACAAGATTTATGGCCTTCTCCTCCTCTCCAAATTCTCCAACAACTCAGTATGAAAATGAAGTTGATTTGGGGGCAAGAATCCCTTTTACAGGAAAAACCCTAGTTTTTACATTGCCCATTACGACCAAACTATAGCTTGGTTTGATGAAACATAAGCACCATTGGAAAGATATCACCAAGTTCTATAGTGGGTTTCCATTTTTTTTGGGTAATTTTACACTTCAAGAGAAAGCCATTTTTTCCAAGAGGTTTCACTTTGTCGCTGCTTAAAATCAAATGTATTCATATGAGCCACCTATACTCTAGTACCACTTTATCTTTGCACTTGTCGACTCATGTGTCGATTTTCTTCATGAGTAACCATTATTTAATCATGTTTTTCTGGTCCCCTCTGGGCCTCCCCCATGAAAGCATCGTCGAGTCACCCTTGTTCATAGCAGTCTAAGATGAGTTACCCTTGCATCCATGGAGTCTGTTACGAGTCCCATTGAGTCTATTTTCAATGTCCCATCCATATTTGCATCACATTCATCCCATTTTTCTCATATTTGGCCTCTAGCTATACTACTTCGTCTCTTAAAAGCATATCTGCTCTCAAAAGGGAAGTATTTAGTCCACCACTCATCTTATCTCCCTCCATAATAATCCCTAGTTTTAGTCTATCAGTCACATTACTATGATCCCTCATGCATTTTTTGGGGATTCCTCATTGCCTCAACCCTGGAGGGCCCTATTCTATTGACTTCAACATATTTATTCTAGGAGAGGGGTCTAGAGGGAGGTATAACTTGGGTTCCAAATTTCATCATGGTTCAATGCCTCATATCAAGCAAAGGGAATCATTGTTTCCCTTTGACTTATTTGTTTCTCACATCGTCAACTCTAATTCATTATTTCACAATCAAGAATTGTACACTTGATGGTCTGGTGATTTAACCGATTGTACCAGTATTTCTCAGGTGTGTGTGAGATGTTCCAAACATCATGAGGGGGTGTCCCTTCAGGTACCCCCCCACATACCTAGATGTTAGTCCATTATGATCTAGCCTCAAATACAATTTTTCATATTTTATGGGTTTAGTTCTAGTCACTTGCAATGCCCACAACATGCATGTCTCCTTCAGACGATCCATTCAGATATTCAGAGCCCTTGCCTATTCAGCAAGGCTTCTTTGGTTGTTATTCCCCCACACCATGTCACCTTGAGGGGAATTATGTATCATGTACTCATATCAGTAGATGCTATTGTATTTATCCTTGACCTATGTTTTTCCAGGCACATTATGTGTATGAGACTCATTGTATTATTGTATCACATTCTGAACCATTGATGCCAACATATCATGTATCATGTAATTTGTAGCTTAATCCCACATTTCTGGGCTCAACATTATTATTTGTAATAAGTTATCTCACTAGACATGGGTTTGACTCCCTCGCCTCATTTGAGATCATGTACTAAGCTTAGTATGTCTCGCCCCCTCCATTCCTCAGTCCTTCCTTGTATTGATTTAGCTAGATCTCTCTCTCTCTCTCTCTCTCTCTCTCTCTCTCTCTCTCTCTCTCTCTCTCTCTCTCTCTCTCTCTCTATGTGACTCCCCTTTGGTTTCTTATGGAAGTGTAACCTACAACGTATTTTAGTCATATTATTTTCTCCTAACACTCATACTTTGGGGGAAAATCTGTTATCACCTAAAAATGACGACCTAGCCATTTCTAGCTAGGTGGATTGAAATACACCATGTAACCACTTTCACTATAAGAAATAATTTGTTAAACCATTTTTATTAAATTATTTCTTAATAAAATTAAGAAACCCCATGAGAATAATTGAATAAATCATTTTTTATTTAATTTTCTCTAGGAATAGTTATTAAATCATTATTTGATTTGACTAAATCGCCTAGGAATAATGAAATAAATCATGATTTATTTATTATTCGTTAATTCTATTTTGAAATAATTATTAAACCATTATTTAATAATTATTTCAATTTCACGCCTTTCTTAATCCTCGCGAAGTGATTAATAAATAATTTTAGTTGTTGATTGCTTCTAAATAAAGATATTTGATCATTTTGAATACATTTTCCCTCTCCAAACAATATAATAAAGTTTTCCTAATGGTTAGATCTTGATTTGGTCAATAATATTTTATTATCTCCCATTTTCGAGATTAACCCAATACTTTTTTTTTTTAATAAATAAGAGAGTTTTCCATTCATTCTTCACCATGATCATTAGCATCGTCACCATTATTGCCTTCTCACTTTTGAGCTCCCACTTGAGTTCCACTTTTCTTTTTTTGGGTTTTCTACACATTGAGAGAGAGAAAATATCACTAAAGCCTAAGGACATCAAAGGACATATCCCACCAAGGGATATTTGCACACCTTTGTTGTAGATCTCCTTCACCAGGTGTTTTCTAGTAAAAATATTATTTATTCAGAAACTTCTTCTATTGGGTTATTGCATCAGTTATTTCTTGTTGTTTTATGTTTTGGATCACATAAAATATTTTTTCTTAGGGTTTCCTTTTTTTTTCATTATACATTTGAAGCGCAAACAACCATATTTTATTGTTAAGGTCACTTTTTACTAGTGACTTAAGTGAAGCATTTTTGGTACATATTTCCTAAATATTTACACTAACGAATAATATTGGGTATGTCTCCTAGAAACCAAAATGTACTCCTCAAGGATCCAGGGGGTTTGTGCAACCATCTGCAAAATTAAGTGATGTTATTCAAACCCAAAATAGTGGATGAGGCTTGTGTGGTAGGAATAATACATAGAAAACATAGGCCAAATAATAGGGTGGTAAAGTGGTTCAAAGTAGAAGGAACACCTGGAACCTACCAAGGAGGGGAAGTAGAAGTCGAAAGGGGGAAAGAACAACACACTAGTGAAAATATATAGCAACCACTACAATTTTGATGATCACACAAATAAGTGATGGAAATTACATCCATTTCTAAACCCAAAGAACCAAAAGAAGTAAAAGAATAAAAATAATCACATTGCCATGGATTCAAGAAATCAGGTGGGAAAAAACACCAAGGTGGACAAGAATATTCTTTGCACCTTAGTGCAAAAGGAGGTGAATCTAAGTAGTCTTCATCATCAAGAAGATATGGATATAACCAAGCTCTTCCACATTAATATAAAGGTAAATAATACCAAGATTGATGCTTTGTTTCACTAACATTTTTAGGAAAATCTCATTACAATAGAACTTGTCAAGAAACTTGGATTGAAAATCTGATATCATCCTATCCTATATCCATTAGGGTGGGCTAATAAGGAGGCAAAGAGGAAGGTAACCAAGTAGTGTAAAATTAAATTTTCTATAAGTGCTAATTATGTTAATGAAGCATAATTAGATATTTCCACTTGATGTATGTGTGATTTTGTTTGGGAGTCCCTACATGTATATGAAGGATGAAATATTCATGTGGAGATCCAACCAATATCATTTCATTAAGGACAAAAATTCCTTTATCGTTAATGTGAATGAGGGAAAGTCACCCATTCTTTTTCCTAACATGAACCAAGTTAACCACCCACTTTGAATACTTAACTGACACAATAATTTGGACTTGAAGTAAATTATCCAGTTCTTTTATAATAGTAGCTTTGAGAGGAGGGTTGATTGGTCCTTGTCTCTACCTAACTGGTTTTCCATCTTTCTTGATAGGAATGGTGTGCTGAATGATGTTAGGATTAAATCCTCAAAGATATTTATATGACCACGAAAATAAATAAGAGAATTATTTGAATAGATTGATGAAATTATCATTCTATTCTTTGGTGAATTGGGCCCCAATTTGTAATAAGTTTGGATCATTAGGGGTTCGAATATTCATGAGATTGTTTCTCCAATTTTGTGTTTAGATTCTTCCCCATGTTTTTGTTTTGAATTTTGGACGTCACTTGGTGAGAAAAAACTTCCTAAGGGAGAAATCCTGACTAGGTATAAGTTATATTTTAAAAATATAATCTCATTCTCCTTGATAGGCTAATTTTGGATAAAAGCACAAATGATTTTGTCATCAGAAAATACTTGCCAATCCTCATATTTTTTTGGGAGATGAGGCTTATAAAGAGATTGTAGAGTGCAATAAGGATTTTTAAGTAACATTTGAAAAGAAGGGCTAGCTACATATACAACCAAGTGATCTACAAAGGAATTAAGTTCTCTTTGAACATGGGTTATGTTGAAGACTAAAAGTTGAGAGATATTTTCCCAAGCAAGTTGAGTATATCTCTTGATGAGCTGGTTGTTAGGAGAATATTTTTTCTGGTTGAACTAATAATCAAATATAAATACCCAAAGGTGACCAAATATCCACAACCCAAAGATAAATCCTTCTCTATCCCTATAAGAAAGGCTTCAAACTAAAAAATATTGTTAGTAGATTGAAATTCGAGTTTGAATGCATATTGGTGAATTTTCCGAAGAGGAGAGTACAAAAAAACATTGACACCTTTACCTTTATTGGAAGAGGCCCCATTGAAATGTAAATTCTAGATTCGATATTCTTGATGAGTTTCCATAGGCAAAGGTAACTTTTCTCCAGTGAAGAGAGAATAACTTTCATTGTCATCTTCTACATAGTTAACATGTGGATGGGGTATATTTTTGATATATGGCATAATGTGGCCTTCCCTATAACTTCCAATCCCTTCCTAATATTATTAAATTGTTGGAAACCTATATATTTATAACTTATATGTTACAAGTATTTCTAATCTTGGGGTGGGAACAAACAACTAGGGTTATGTCCTTAATTTGAATGATTATCTCTTGGAGGGAGTTTTTAAATGCAAGAAATTTCCTCAAGGTATATTCAAAACATTAGAGACCTAATTCTTCCTTTGTAACCTTAGGAATTACATTATGCCCAAAGTCTCCATCCACCAAGAAACAATGTGCTATCTTGTCATGGAGTTTCATCGAGACATAAAAAGGAGGTCTCCTGAGAGAAGTTGAAGGATTATGAATAAATAGGAATCTTTTTCTTCATGTAGAAATACAACCAATGGCATGTTGAATGATGCTAGGGTTATAACCTTGAAGGTATTTATATGAATAGGAAAATAAATAAGATAATTCTTTGAATAGATTGATGAACTTCTCCTTCTCTTCTTTGGTGCATTATGTAGAAATTTAATACAAAATACATGTATTGTCTAGATTCTCCTGATCTAACAATAATATGCTAATGTTAAATACATAATCGCTTCTAAAAATCTTTGCGGAATTTGAAGCACAATCGCCAATCATAATATCATGAAGAAAGATCAATCACACATAACACATATAATTTACTCGGGGAAAACTTATAGATAAAAACCCCATTAACTTATATTATGTATTATATCATGGATCATAAAAAAATTACATACAAAGCTCTAATCCAAGAGCTCTTAGTACATGACTAACTGTCTCATACTGTCATACAAAAATTGGCAAGTTCCTTAGCCAATTTACTGTCTCTAGACAACCTACCTCCACTGCGCAATCCCAGTTGATAGAAATACATGAATGAATGCAATCATGCCTACCTTGACTATGAAATCCTCACGAGAACATCCAATGTGTGTGTGGTTGCATGTGTGCAACCAGATAATGTCACAACTGATAGTTATCTTCCCTTTCACCTAGAACTCAACTAGGTCTCCACTAGATCTGACATGCATGCAGTTAATAGTAGTAAATCTTCAGTTGAATGTGAGGCCACTGATTGTGAATCAATTAATAATTAATTCACTTGATCTCTAACTATTGTATCTTCAGTTACAACTAGCACAAATGAGTTTAACTCACCTAACTGAGTTAAGCTAGTTTACAACTTTCATAACTGCACTTCCAACTCTGTTACAACTTCGAATCATTCAGTTACAACTAAGTCCACTTGCATGTCTCACCAACCAACCTCTTAACTCGAAATTCCTTTAGCTAACTGATTTTCCACTTGAGTTAACTATTTCCAAGTTCTCATTGAGAATAGATTATTGTTTATTGTCCAACTAATATTAAGGGATAATAATAGTCGGCATGCATCTATAAATAGACATGCAATCTATAAATAGAACTTGCACATACATATATAAATAGACATACATCTATAAATAGACATCCACCTAAAAATAGCTTGAGGCTCCATTCTAGTGTAGGTGCTTAATTTTCAATAGGATCTTCTTGTTGAATCTCAACACTCCCTCTCAACAAGAAATGGATTATCCTTCACCCTGATCCCGTCTCTATGGTATTCGAATTTTCTCCCAGTGAGCGCCTTCGTCAGAATATCTGCATCCTGATCTTCCATAGGAATGTACTAAAGCAACATGATTCTCCTCTGCACACAATCTTGAGATGATGGTACCAAATATATATATATGCTTAGATAAATCATGAAACACAAGATTAATCGAGAGTTTAATGCAACTCTGATTATCATAATGAATCACTGTCGGATCTAAATGAGAAACAAACAAACCAACCAAGATATTTCTCATCCAGATAGCCTCACATGCAGCTTGAATTTCTTCCATGTATTCTGCTTCCGCTGAACTGAGTGCCACAAATCTCTGCTTCCTACTATACCAAGAAAGAACTATAGATCCAATGCTACATATCCCCCTTGATCTGCTCTTTCTATCTGATGGGTTGCCTTCCCAATCTTCATCTGTGAGGCCATGTAACTTCAACTCATATTTCTCTCTGTACCATAAGACATACTCTGATGTGTCCCTCAGGTATCTTAGGACATGCTTGCCTGCCTTCCAAAATAGCTTGGTAGGCTTAACCATAGCTTGACTCAGCTGGTTAACCGCATAGCAAATGTCTGGTCTCGTGTTCACTAGATACATTAGTGAACCCACTAACTTTCGAGAGACAGTAGCATCCACTACCTCTCTAGAAGTAGCATCCTATTTCCTCTAGCTTCCTGGAAGAGGAGTATCCATGGGTAGCCCTCCATGTGAAACTTACCCAATATCTGATCCCTTGCATACTTTCCTTGAGACATAAAAATTTCACCATCTTGCTGGCATATTTCTAATCCAAGGAAATAATGAGGGAGGCCCATTTCCTTCATCTCAAACTCCTTTTCAAGACCCTCCTTGCATGAGTGTATCAGCTGCTCATTACCAGTCAATATTAAATCATCAACATAAAGAACAATGATTAGAATATTACCCTCTACCACAATTTGGTATAGGTTTGCAGCTGCTTCACTTTTGGTGAAGCCCAGTCTGGTGAAATAGTTGTTTATTCGAGTGTTCCAAGCATGAGGTGCTTGCTCCAGCCCATACATTGCTATTTTGTGTCGGCACACATGTGACTCACTATTGAAGATCTCGAAACCTTCAGGATTATGATCCCATTGAGAAACACAATTTTCACATCCATTTGATGAATGCGTCAACCAATCTGCATTGATAGAGAAAATATGGTCCTTATGGAAGAATAACTTGCGACAGGTGCAAAGGTCTCTTCATAATATATCCCCTTAATCTGTGAGAAGCCTTAGGCCACAAATCTGGCCTTGTATTTCTCAACACTCCCATCAACATCTTGCTTTACCTTGTAGATCCATCTTGAACCTACCATTGATTTGTCAACCGGTCTTGGAACAATTTCCCAAGAATTTTTTTTGACAATGGAGTCACACTCCTCCACCATTGCATCTACCCATGTGGGCTCCTGCACTAATTTCTCAAAGGAAGATGGTTCACTCATAATATATTTGCTCATGAGAGCCATGTATCCAGTAAATTGGTCAGGAGACTATCTTTGTTTGTGCTGTGAAGTAGGGACTCCTACATTCTGTGCAACATCAAGTCTCAGCCTATAAGCTTCTATGGTACGCCTTCTTCCAGTTCTGATAATTGGGTCTGCATGAGTGGACTCCTCCACTCCATGAACCTCCTCTTGTGGCTGATCCACATCTAGAGACTCATATTTGGGAACCAACAATTCCTCCTCTACATGCAGGTCTAGCTCCCTCTCAAGCAACAACCACATGGCTTTCCCCTCATCGAATTTTATATCTAGTCCCATCATAGTCATTTGACTGTTTGGAAAATACACACAATAATTATGGGGTGTTTCTGTGTACCCCACAAAAATCCCAACTTCAACAGTCAACTCTAGCTTCTTCCTGGCATCCTTGGTCACATGCTAATAAACAAATGAGCCAAAAATATTAAAGTGTGAAACATCCGTTTTCTTACCAGTGAAAGCTTCTTCAGCTGTACTCATGCCAAGTACTCTATGACGACAAATATTTTGCACATAAGCTACATTGTTGCATGCTTCCACCCACAAATGCATTGGTAGGCCATGATCATGCAACATCACTCATGTTGTGCCCACGATCGTTCCGTTCTTCCTCTCCGCAACCCCATTTTGCTGTGGGTTATGAGGTGCTACGAGTTCTCCTCGATTTCCTTCTTTGTTGCAGAATTTATCGAGTTCGTTAGAGATGTATTCTCCACCATTATCGCTCCTGAGAGCCTTCACTTGCTTCCCTGACTCTTTCTCCACCAATGCCTTAAACTCATAGAACTTTGAGAATATTTGATCTTTCTTCTGCATGAAGAAGATCCAACATTTATGAGAAAATTCATCAACAAAAATAACATAGTACTTATGTTTTACTGTTGAAGCAACCGAGAACGGTCCACACACATTTGTGTGAACTATCTCAAGGATCCCCGAAGCATGGTTCTCCTTTTCATGAAAGGTGGAATTTACATACTTCCCCATGGTGCAACCCTTGCACTGATATAACCGATAAAGTGTTCCCATTGGAAGTTCAGTAGATATTTGTTGCATGAATTTCAAGGCTCCATGATGAAGATGGCCCAATCGCCTGTGCTATAATTCACCCTCATCCTGGCGTTCACCACTTTTTCTACCTTTCCCATCATGGAAGTGCAACCATCTACCTCCAGCTTGTAGAGATTATTAACTCGAATCCCTATCCTGTTGGCTTGAACCATTGTTTTATGTCATAGGAAAGCTTCTCCATCGCTGAAAACAACGTCATAGCCTCTTTCCTCCAACATTGCGACTGAGACCAAATTTTTCTTCAGACCTGGAACATCCATAACATATTTTAATTGAAATGGTTTACCTAACTCTATCTGAAAGGTAATGGTACCAATGCCAGTCGCACTGTACCATTTGACGTTGCCCATCTCTATATGCATCTAGAGATATTTCTCCTCCAAGTCACTGAAAATTTCCTTATCTCTTGCAATGTGAAAGGAAGCGCCATTATCCAAATACCACATCGATCCCAATGCAATTGACACCATACATGCGATAAGAGATAATTTAAGATCAAATTGCGAGGCATGGGCCTCACCACCTGCATCTCCAACAGCCTTCTTGTTCTTCTTATTTTGCGGACAATTAGTAGCAAGATGCCCATGTTTGTGACAATGAAAACACTTCACATTGGACATATCCAACTTCTTGCCTTTAGAATTAGATTTAGAATGGAATTTCTTCCCCTTCCCCTTCCTTTCCTTGGGAACCAAAGCAAAATCCTCTTCATCATCATGCTTTGATGAAGAGCCATCTCTAGTGGTCCGCATGAACTCCTCCTGCACCAGATCTGACCACAGTCATTCCCAATATGGAAATTTTTCCCGTCCATTGACAGAGTCTTCACAACTATGCCAACTCTTAGGAAGTCCCAAGAGAGCCAAGCTCACCAAATCATCATCAAAAACATTTAATCCCATGCTCCCCAATTCATCCCGACATTGGAAAAACTTTGTGATACTTTGGAATGGTGTCACCCTTTTCCATCTTCATCTTTCTGAGTTTATCTTTGAGCGCCAATTTCCTATGGTTGTTGCTTCTTTGGAATAGATCCATTAAAGCCTTCCACATAGCATATGGTGTGGATTTTCCATGGAGGCTTGAGACAATGTGGTCTCATACTCCCTCCAACAGAATCCTCCTCACCTTTGCCACTTTCTCTCGCCATGCATCTAGATTTGCAGCATCTATCTTAGGAACATCTTTTTCAATGAATTCCTTCAAGCCATTGTCTTTGAGTACTGCCTCCATCTTGCCCTTCCAAGAAATGTAGTTCGAGACTCCCTCGAGTGCACACTCTAACCTCAAGCTATTGAAATCCATTTCGATCTTGAATCAGTTGTAGTACCTATTGGTCAAGGTTTTCATTGATGTCAATATGGAATTAACCGAGATGCCATTTTCTTGAGATGTCTGGTTCAAGATGATGATGTCATTCCATCAATGAAGATGTCAAATCACAAAGAATTCAAACCATTAATAAAAGAAACCCTAAGAAGTCCTTGATCTAATGTTGCATGCACTTGATGATTTAAATATTAACTCTTGATGTCATGTGATGATGTCATACACTTTGATACTTGATGATGACATATGATGATCATGGTTGGAGATCATTTGAGGGTTGGAAGACTATTTTGGAGTTCTCCTAATAATGTTGCACTATCACATATCACTGCACCATTATGTGATGACATGGGTGATGCACTCATTTCTAGACATTATCATGATGACATGGATGTCCTACATGTTATGAATAATCCAAATAATGGAGAAGACAAACAATGGAGAACCAAACAAAGAAGCCATACTGTCCTAATCATTTTCTGCACTAAATAATTCAAGGGTAGTTGCAAAGAAAAATATTTTTTCTACCTTAGAGGAAAAATTCCTTAATGAAACCTACACCATCTTGAAGAGCATAATTTTTCCTTTCCAATGCGGTATTATTCAGCCCGAAACTCCAAGCGGTTTGAAAGTTATTAATTTTTCAAGTTTAAGGTAAATTATTGTCAGTGATCTGACCTAAGATGACTTGTGTAGGCTCATGCCTCATGGTCAAGGGACGTGTCCCTTCATCAAAAAGAAAAATGAGTATAAATATAAGGTCATAATCCTCATTCTGCCCATCAGAATTTCGGTGAAAATCACAGAAATTCAGAGAGAAATAAGAGGAGGTGGAGGAGGACTTTGAAACCTATTTGGGCAATTTTTTTGGGCCAATTCTTCTATATTCTATTACAGCTCAGTGTACAGTCACTCCTATTTGAAAATATATGGTAGCTCCTATGTGAATAAGCTTGGACACTTGCGCCTTTTAAAGCTTGGATTTCAGACTTGTAAAAGCTCAATTACAAACCTAAGGAAGTTTCATTTAAAAAAAAAGGCTCATATTGAAAATTAGAAGTTCGGATTGCTGCCACTATTATGAAGTTCAGAATAAGGATGGTTAGGAAATATTTTTTTGAGGTTACAGTGATCTATTTAGCTCAGAATTAAAGGTTGGACAGTCCCATTGGAAAATTCACCTCAACTCAGACTTGTTATGATAAGCTATTTGTTCTTGTAAATCTTGGAAAACCACCCGAATTGACTTGGAAAATTTAAGGATTGCATATTTGACCTTTGATTATAGTGATATCTATGAATGGACAACAACCTAAAGTGTACACCTCGTGGAGCTTTAAAAACAGTGATTGAATTATCCTCAGCTCGGATTTCTGACCTATGTGCGGGTAGAAATATCTGTGGTTGGGCTAAACAAACTTCCTCCAGTGCAACTTGGAAAGGACAGTCACTTGAAGGCTCGTTGAATTGTTGATCTAAGGATGTATAACATCTTGGTGGTGTACAAACCTTTAAGGACAATCAAAGTGGTTGGACAGTGGTTTGTGATACTTGGTAGACATTGAAACTATTCTTGGAATTGGTTTTCAATTTGGTGTCTTTTGTCAGCAGATCATTGAGCATCATTGAGGTGTGTGGAGATTTGAGAGTCGCAGCCTAGAACAATGAATTTGGAAGCTTGAACTAGTGTAGCAGCCTTGGAGCAGCGAAGTTTTTGGAAAATGGAGTATTTGGAGCCTTGGAGCAGTGAATTACTTGGAACTCTTGAAGAGTCCTTAGGGCAGCATATTAAAGACACTTTAAAGGTTTCTAGAATCCTTTTGAGTACCTTGAAGCTGCCTATTCGGAGTCAAACCTTGAATTTGTTCATGAAGAATGACTGCAGAACTTGCACAACTTATTGAATGTCTTGGAGTTGTTTGGGAGACTATGATGCATTGGTGATTCCATCATGATGTGATCTTGAAGAAAAATGTTTGGGTAACATGAAGAGGAGTGGAAACACCTTCATGATAAGATAAGGTTGTCATTGATGAAGTGATTTGGAGAAGGCATTGTTGAGATTGAAGATATTGTCAAGGCAGATTGCAGAAAATATTGGGAGCCTTGAATATCATCAACTTATATTGACAAATTGAAGCAGTGGGTTGGAGCCCTAGAGGATAGAAGAAGACTAGGTTGGTGCCTGTACTAGTGATAGGTTTGAAGCCCTAGAGGTTGGAGCCTCAAAGTGACAAGGTTGGAGCCTTGAAAGATAGGGTTGGTGCCCTAGAGGTCAGAGCCTCGTGAAGTCCAAGTAGGTGCTTGGAAAAGTACAGGTTGGTGCCTTGAAGGATTGAAGATCAGTGTCTTCATCTAGGGTTGGAGCCCTACACTTATTGTATATATTTTATTATAAATAAGAATTTAATTAAATCACTTATTCTTATTGTTCATATTTTGTTCTAAATATAAGTGATCTAACACGTAAAAATAATAATTGGAAAGAAATACTAATTCACCCCCCTCTCAGTATTTCCAACAATTAGTATCAGAGCCAATACCTTCACTCAAAGCCTAACATCTTGAAGGTTGATCATTAGAACACAAATGGCAAAGCCAAGGAAGAAAGTCTCCAATCCTCTTGAAGATGTGTCTTCCTCAACCATCGAAATTGAAGTCAATCATTTTGCGAAGGCCCCATTTTTCAATGGAAACTTTGATATATGGGAGGCAAGAATGAGGAATTTATTAAATACTCAAAGCATTGAAGTTTGGAAATCAGTGATTACTGATAGCATGCTGGAAGGAGAATCCAAGGAGTATAATACAAGAGCAATGAAAGCAATCTTGAATGGGCTACCTGATTCTATGAAGGCCAATTTGGAAAAATGTTCGTCAAAAAAAGGCATATGGGACAAAATTCATGATCTTCACTCAAAAGGGGCATTTACCATGACCTCTAGTCAAGAATATGATGGAAAGCAAGAAGGAAATCCAAAACCCATCAAGGAAGTTGAAGATAAGAGAGATGACAACAAGGCTAAAGAGGACCTAGAAGATGAAGAGAACAAAGAAGACTTTGAAGAAGATCTCTTAAATAAACTTATGGCTTCCATGGAAGAGATTAATGGTTTGAAAAAGGAAAATGAGAAACTTAAGAAGAAAGTGCAAGATGGTAACCAAGCCAAGACAAGGAAGGAAGTTGACTTTGTCAAGCTTCAAGTACAAGAAAGAGATGAGGAGCTCGCCAAACTTAAAAAGGAATTTCATAAAAAAAAAGAAAACATCATGAAGAAGTCATATCTATGACAAATCAATTGGATAAGGAAAAGAAAAGGGAAGAAACTTTGTCAAGCCACCTTGAACAAAGACTTAGAGTTTGAAAAATCTAGAAGTAGAGATTGGTCAATACAA
Source organism: Pinus albicaulis (assembly GCA_034641835.2). NCBI lineage: Eukaryota > Viridiplantae > Streptophyta > Pinopsida > Pinales > Pinaceae > Pinus > Pinus albicaulis. Next base: position 1,490,088,384 of record CM076582.1, on the reverse strand, counting down.
GGAAGAGGTCTCTTCTCTTAGATCTCAACTAGAAGAAACAAGGAAACGAGTGTAAGGAGCCGAGAAGGTGATGGAAACTTTGGCATTCATAGAAGGACAAGGTAATAAAGAAGAAAAGGAGAGAAACACCATGATATGCCAACTAGAAGAAAAGGATGAAGAAATATTGAAACTAAAATCAGACATCAATCTTCTCAAGGCCGAAACATGTGAAGCTACAAGAATAAAAGAAGAAATGGAGAGAAGTCTAGCAAAGGAGAATGAAGAAGTCTTCATAATGAAATCAAATTTCATCTCCCTTAAAATCGAAGCACATGAAGCAACAAGAATGATGGAAGAAAATAAGAAGCAACTAGTTATGAAAGATGAAGATTGTGAAAAGTTGAAAGGATAAATTGTCTTTCTTAAAAAGGAAGTTGACTTGCTGAATAAGAATTTGAAAAGCTCTCAAACCCTATATGGCATCCTAAATCATCAAAGGTCTCCCCTTGATAAATTATGTCTTAGCTACGAAGGTGAAACCTCAAGCAAGAATGATAATGCTTCAAACAACAAAGATGTGAGGAACCTAGAAAGAAATGTTGATGCTCCCAATTCCAGCAAAGGCAAGGATAAGAATTAAGACAAAAACGGAAGAAATTATAATCCAAGGAGACTTGCAGATGGTGTCAAGAATACAAAAGGAAATGAATATCATCAAAGAATCCCAAGGAAAAAAGACTTTAGAAGTACATCAAGGAAAACTCGATCTCCGAGGTACCAAAGTATATTTCTTGGTTATTGCTATTCTTGTACAAAATTTGGGCACATGGAAAAAGGCTGTAGGGCATATCACAAAGACAAATATAATGGTACCCTTCAATCTCCTAGAAGAAATTTTGCAAGAAGAAGTCATGATTTATTATTCATTAACAAGATAGAGTGTTTCAACTGCCATAATATTGGACATATGGCATGTGATTGTTACTTGACTTGGGATAGAACCATGCTAGAGAAGAAAGTTACACAAGTATGAAGAAGGAAACAAGCTGAATCTGGAAGTCTCTTGAACACTCTAGCCAACAACCCATGTTGTTTATTTGATGAAGACATCCTTGATATTCCAAATGGTTGATGATCAGACTCTGCTAAAAGAGAAGACCATGCATACTGTTAGGGGGAGCCTATGATTCTTAAGAATTTTTGTAGAAGTTATCCATGATTGGGCCTTATGAAATCCTTTATGAGTCACAGATGGACAATAATTATTTTGATATATCATCTCTCTGGAGCAACTCCATTGAAGAACATAATCCCTTACTCATTTGATGTACCATTGTTGAAGATGTCTCCCACTTTATCACAAAGCAAGCAATCTTTCTTAAAAATACAAAGGATTTTATGTAGGAAAGGGGAGTTGGTTCATCACATGAAGAAATGCTATCTATCATGGACCACATTTCCAAAAAGGAAGAATACCATGACAGGGGGAGCAACATACTTAGGAAGAATTATTATTGATGAAGAGAATCAACTTGATAGGGGGAGCACTTAGGCACCCCATTTCAATTGATGTCAAAGGGGGAGAGAATGTTGGAAGAGAAATAATATTGCCATCAATGACAATGGGGGAGACTGTTGGTCAAGTTTGTCATTGATGTCAATATGGCATTAACCGAGATGTCAATTTTCTTGAGATGTCTGGTTCAAGATGATGATGTCATTCCATCAATGAAGATGTCAAATCACGAAGAAGTCAAACCACTAATTAAAGAAGCCCTAAGAAGTCCTTAATCCAATGTTGCATGCACTTGATGATCTAGATCTTAACTCTTGATGTCATGTGATGATGTCATACACTTTGATACTTGATGATGACATATGATGATCATGGTTGGAGATCACTTGAGGGTTGGAAGACTATTTTGGAGTTCTCCTAATAATACTACACTATAACATATCAATGCACCATTATGTGATGACATGGGTGATGCACTCATTTTTGGACATTATCATGATGACGTGGATGTCCTACATGTTCCTATGATGATGAAGAAGCCAAATAATGGGGAAGACAAAAAATGGAGAGCCAAACAAAGAAGCCATACTATCCTAATCATTTTTTGCACTAAATAATTCAAGGGCAGTTGCAAAGAAAAATATTTTTTGCTACCTTAGAGGCAAAATTACTTAATGAAACCTACACCAACTTGAAGAGCATAATTTTTCCTTTCCAACGAGCTATTACTCAGCCCAAAACTCCCAGCGGTTTTAAAGCTATTGATTTTTCAAGTTTAAGGTAAATTATTGTTAGTGAGCCGACCTAAGACGACTTGTGTATGCTCATGCCTCATGGCCAAGGGACGTGTCCCTTCGTCAAAAAGAAAAATGAGTATAAATATAAGGTCTTGCTCCTAATTCTACCCATCAAAATTTTAGTGAAAATCACAGAAATTCAGAGTGAAATAAGAGGAGGTGGAGGAGGACTTTGAAACCTGTTTGGGAAATTCTTTTGGGCTAATTATTCTATATTCTATTACAGCCCGGTGTACAGTCACTCCTATTTGAAAATCTGTGGCAGCTCCTGTGTGAAGAAGCTTGGACACTTGTGCCTTTTAAATCTTGGATTTCAGACTTGTAAAAGCTTAATTACAAACCTAAAGAAAAATCATTTTAAAAAAAAGGCTCGGATTGAAAATTAGAAGTTCAGATTGCTGCCACTATTATGAAGTTCAGATTAAGGACGGTTAGGCAATATTTTGTTGAGGTTACAGTGACCTGTTGTAGCTCAAAATTAAAGGCTGGACAGTCCCATTGGAAAATTCACCTCAACTCAGACTTGTTATGATAAGCTAGCTGTGCTTGTAAATCTTGGACAACCACCCAAATTGACTTGGACAATTTAAGGATTACATCTTTGACCTTTGATTATAGTGCTATTTGTGAATTGAATTATCCTCAGCTCGGATCGCTGACTTATGTGTGGGCAGAAATATTTGTGGTTGGGCTAAACAAATTTCCTCCAGTGCAACTCATAAAGGACAGTCACTTGAAGGCTCATTGAATTGTTGATCTAAGGAGGTATAACGGCTTGGTGGTGTACTAACATTTAAGGATAATAAAATTGGTTGGACAGTAGTTTGTGATACTTGGTAGATATTGAAACTACTCTTGGAATTGGTTGGAAATTTGGTGTCTCTTGTCGGCAGATCATTGAGCATCATTGAGGTGTGTGAAGATTTGAGAGTTGCAGCCTAGAACAACGAATTTGGAAGCTTGAACTAGTGTAGCAGCCTTGCAACAGTGAAGTTTTTGGAAAATGGAGTATTAGGAGCCTTGGAGCAGTGAAGTACATTGGAACTCTTGAAGAGTCCTTGGGGCAGCATATTAAAGACACTTTAAAGATTTCTATAATCCTATTGAGTACCTTGAAGCTACCTATTTTGAGTCAAACCTTGAAGTTGTTATTGAAGAATAAGTGCAGAACTTGGACACCTTATTTAATGTCTTGGAGCTGTTTGGGAGACTATGATGCATTGGTGATGTCATCATGAGGTGACCTTGAAGAGAAGTGTTTGGGTAACATGAAGAGCAGTGGAGACACCTTCATGATAAGATAAGGTTATCATTGATGAAGTGATTTCTAGAAGGAATTGTTGAGAGTGAAGATATTGTTAGGGCAGATTGCAGAAAATATTGGGAGCCTTGAAGATCATAAACTTATCTTGACAAATTGAAGCAGTGGGTTGGAGCCCTAGAGGATAGAAGAAGACTAGGTTGGTGCCTGTATTAGTGATAGGTTTGGAGCCCTAGAGGTTGGAGCCTCAAAGTGACAAGGTTGGAGCCTTGGAAGATAGGGTTGGTGCCCTAGAGGTCAGAACCTCGTGAAGTCCAAGTAGGTTCTTGGCAAAGTACAGGTTGGTGCCTAGAAGTATTGGAGATTGGTGTCTTCATCTAGGGTTGGAGCCCTACACTCATTGTATCTATTTTATTATAAATAAGAATTTAATTAAATAATTTATTCTTATTGTTCATATTGTGTTCTAAATATAAGTGATCTAACTGCTAAAAATAACAACTGGAAAGAAATACTGATTCACCCCCCTCTCAGTATTTCCAACAGTGCCAAGAAATTATTTCTACAAATTTGAATTCTTTCCACCAACAAACTCAGCTCTTGCATTAAAATTGCAATTTCCTGTCCTCTCATACCGTGTAGAAATTTAATACAAAATACATGTATTGCCTGGATTCTCCTAATATAACAATAATATGCTACTGTTAAATACATAATCACTTCTACAAATCTTTGCGGAATTTGAAACACAATCACCAATCACAATATCATGAAGAAAGATCAATCACACATAACACATATAATGTACCCAGGAAATCTTATAGCTAAAAACCCCACTATCTTCTATTATGTATTATATCATGGATCATGAAACAATTACATACAAAGCTCTAATCCAAGAGCTCTCAGTACATGAGCTAACTATCTCACACTGTCATACAAAAATTGGCAAGTTCCTTAGCCAATTTACTATCTCCAGACAACCTACCTCCATTGGGAAATACAAGCTGATACCAACCCCTGAATGAATGAAATCCCACCTTCCTTGACTGTGTAATTCTCATGGGAACATCCAATGTGTGTGTGGTTTCATGTGTGCAACTAGATAATGTCACAACTAATAGTTATCTCCCCTTTCACCTAGAACTCAATTGGGTCTCCACTAGATTTGACATGATTGCAATTAATAGTAGTAAATCTTCAATTGCATGTGAGGCCACTAATTGTGAATTAATTAATAATTAATTCACTTGATCTCTCACTAGTGGATATTTAGTTAAAACTAGCACAATTGAGTTTAACTCACTTAACTAAGTTAAACTACTTTACAAATTTCATAACTTCACTTCCAACTCTATTACAACTTCAAATCACTCAGTTACAACTAATTACACTTGCATGTCCCACCAAGCAACCTCTTAACTCGAAATTCCTTTAGCTAACTAATTTTCCACTTTAGTTAACTATTTCCAAGTGCTCATTGAGAATAGATTATTGTTTTTTGTCCAACTAATATTAATGGATAATAATAGTCGACATGCATATATAAGTAGACATGCAATCTATAATAGAACTTGCACATACATCTATAAATAGACATTCATCTATAAATAGAATTTTATCATGCATCTATAAATAGACATCCACCTAAAAATAGCATGAGGCTCCATCCTGGTGTAGGTGCTTAATTTTCACTAGGATCTTCTTGTTGAATCTCAACACATTGGGCCCAAATTTGTAATATATTTGGATCATTAGGGGTTCAAATATTCACCGAGATTGTTTCTCCAATTTTGCGTTTAGATTCTTCCCCATGTTTTTGTTTTTAATTTGGGATGTCACTTAGTGAGAAAAATATTTCTAAGGGAGAAAGCTTGACTGGGTATCAATTATATTAAATATATAATCTCATTATCCTTGATAGGCTGATTTTGGATAAAAGAACAAATGATCTTGTCATCAGAAAATACTTGCCAATCCTCATTGCTTTTTGGGAGATGAGGCCTATAAAGATATTGTAGAGTGAAATTAGGCCTTTCAGGTAGCATTTGATGAAAAGGGATGACTGCATATAAAACCAAGTGATCTACAAAGGAATTAAGTTCTCTTCGAACATGGGTTATGTTTAAGACTAAAAGTTGAGAGAAATTTTCCCAAGAAAGTTGAGTATATCTCTTGATGAGTTGGTTGATAGGAGAATATTTTTATTTGATTAAAATGATAATAAAATCTAAAATATCCAAAGGTTGTCAAATATCTAAAACAAAAGATAAGGTCTTCTCTATCCCTAGAAGAAATACTTCAAACTCACCAATATTGTTATTATATTGTAATTTGAGTCTGAATGCATATTGGTACATTTTCCTAAGAGGAGAGCACAAAAAAAAACTGGAACCATTACCTTTATTGAAAGAGGCCCCATTGAAATGTAAATGAAATATTTGATCTTCTTGAAGAATTTCCATAGGCAAAGGTAAATGATCTTCAGTGAAGAGAGAATAAACACCAATGTCCTCTTCTACATAGTTAACTTGTGGCTGGGGTAGATTTTTGATATATGGTGTAATGCGGCCTTCCCTATAAAAAATAATGTTTTTTCCATTTTTGGGCAAGGTCATGTGCGAGCTATCAAGTGAAATATAACCTCCAATTCAGACCTTTCAATCCCTTCCTAATATTATTGAATTGTTGGAAACTGACATATTTATAACTTCTATATTACAAGTAGTTATAATATTGGGGTGGGCACAAACAACTATAGCTATGTCCTTAATTTGACTGATTATATATTGGAAGGAGTTTTTAAATGCAAAAAAAATATTCGGGGTATCTTCAAAACACTGGAGACCTAATTATTCCATTGTAACCTTAGGTATTACAATAGGCCCAAAGCCTCATGATCCACCAAGAAACACTGTGCTATCTAGTAATGGAGTTTCATAGAGACGTAAAAAGGAGGATTCCTAAGAGAATTTAAAGGATTATCAACAACTAGGACTCTTCTGCTTGATGATCTTCTTCTTCTTGTTGAATCTCTAAGGTGTTAACTGGTGTGGGAATTTTACCATCTAATAAGTCCTTTAATTACCTTTTTTGTTCAAGAATTGTTGCCATGTCTAGTAAGGAGGCATCAACTTTGATGTTGTCCATTTTCTTTAGAATATTAAAATTAGGTAGTGTGTAAGGTTAAGAATGGGAAGGTGAATGTACATTTTGATAAGATAAGCTCGTACTTACAACGAAATGAGAGATAAAATAATTTGTGATTTTTGGATTTTCTAGTTGTTTGGAAACTTGATTATTCATGTTTTGGGATCTAAAATCACCTATGGTTTTAGTAGATAATACTTCATCATTATCAATATATTCTAGGAGGCATATGGTAGGATCAGGTATTTTACCAAAAAATCTCTCTATCTCACTGATTCAAATTTGACAAGTTTTTTCATGATGGCACTCTTCAGATAAATTTCACCATGGATGAGAGAAGAGAGAATTTGGTTAATGTGTTGGTTGAGAAACATGAACATGTGTTAAATAGGAGGGTTCTAGTTGGGGTTGTATGTTAAGTTTCTGTTGATACGAAATCAATATATGTATCATATCTTGCATGAGATGGAGAATGGATGCCATTTTAGATTGATTTTTTTGGCCCTTTAAAGGGACACCAGTCCTAAAAATATACTCTTCATATTATAGGAAAATCTAGAGTTCAGACTCTAGAATAGTATCATTTTTCTCTTCAAGCCTATGACAATAGGGAGGAGTTAACACACTATAGTAGTGCAAAATCACTACTTGATTATGAGGATAGATAACTTTAGTTTTCAGGTTATATAATTTTGTGATTTGAAGGTTAAAATATTTAATATTTTCTCCTTTTGAGAAAGAAACATTGTTATAATAAGATAAAAGGCCGATAGGATTCTTAAGTTTCCCATAGGTAGACTTGAACTAGTAGTAAAGCTATTCCCAAGTAGAGAATGATTTGGTAGGAATTTCAAAGAAATAAGTAGTGGGCCTTGCCTTGAATATAGTTCACAAATAATCGCATACATTTATCGTTATTGTTCTCCCCAATATTGTGGCAATCATTAGAGAAAGCGATCAAATGTTCATTCATAATTATGATACCGTTAGAAAAGAAATTAGGAAAGCAATATTTGCATTTGGGAAGAGGTGCGTTGGATGGTGCCAAGTTAAGAGTAGATTTCACATGCTAAGGGGTATTATTTAGGCCCCATTCAAATTCGAACAAGTCGTACTTGTAGATGACTTTAGTAGGATTGGTAGTTGATTTATGAGGCATGAAGGATGAATATATTGATCCGATTGAAATTGTGGGAGTGGAAATTGAGCTTGAATTTGGTGAGGAAGACTAAGAGGCTGTGGAACCCTAGATTCTAAAGGAATATTGAGCTTGAGTACCAGAAATAATTTTCTTCGCAGGAGAAGTATTCCTAGACAAACTAGTTAAATTTTGGAGAAATAGATGTCTAGCTTCGACTTCTAATATGAATTTGCATATTTTGATTTCATTTATGGGTGTATATTTAGGTTTATCACCTATAAGTATTATGGATGATCAAGGTTCTCTACTCATATGAAAGCTATTGGTGAGGGGCATGTACATGTTGGCGTTCACGTTCGCGTTGTTGGTTGATTAAGGCTTCTATTCATCGATTGCATCAATTTCACGAGTGATTACAGATCAATCTTGGTTCAATTGTTGAACGTTAGATGCATTGTTTAAGATATAATTGAGTAGTAAATTAGCAATGTTTCTTTGATCGTTCAATTGAGGAATAAGTCCAGGTTGTTGATTATACTAGATGGTCATTAATCATGGTAGCTTAGAAACCTAAAGAGTATAACGTGATTTTAATAAAATATTATAGATGATCAAGGTGTTCACATTGAATAATTCATCTTTGAAAAGCTTTCCTTCATTCTTCTATTTCAATATCTTGACACATGATGGCCCACTTCCTTGCACACTCTTTGTTAGAAACATAATTTCAGAGAATAAAACTAAGTAAGGAATGAGCAATACTAGTTTGATCACAAATCCAAATACCAAAATTAGGTTGTTCCAAAGATTGAGTAGTCATGAATTTGAATGAATTTAAATATAACTGGGAAAAAAATCTCTCCCTAGTATGGTTTCCCAAATATCATTGAAAAAGATAAATTTTAATGCTTTTCTTTTCCAACTACTCGAATCTCACCAGGGTAAGTGAGATAGTGGGACAAGGCTCTCTAGTGTTTTATACCCTATGGTGTAACAAATATAAAAGAGACTTCACAAGTTTTGTTTGATTTTAGAGTGATTTTTTATAGGATATTTGGACAAAAAGTGAAATAACATACAAAATTTACAACATAATGTATGGAAATTTATAAAAATTGCAGGAATATAAATGAAAAAATTAAAATCTGCATATAAAAATTAGAATTCAGACATAATTAACAACAAAATAATCAATGTTTCAAGTATTTTTTTGAGCCTCAAAAAATTTAGAGAGACATTTGTGTTAGGTTACAATTAAAAAAGATAAAAAAACTATAAAAAAAAATATAAAATCTTGCAGGAAGTATGCATAGAAAATTTAGAAAAAACATGTTTTTATTAATAAAAATATTTGTGAGTACAACGAAACCATAAAGGTAAGTCCCTGGTAGGCTGTCAAAAACATATGATTCTGGGTCGGCGCTGGTAGGAAGTTATGGCCTCACACCCATAGAGAAACTAGCATTGGGCCTCACACCCATTGGCACTTTGTCTGAGTGGACTGCCCGTGCCGAGCTGTTTTTGGAAAGTTTTTTAAAATAGAAGCAAAGTTTCCATTCCCGACCAACCACTACGTGAGCGGAGTCAGCATGGTTTTTTTGACTGAATAACATCAAAGTCCTTCCTTTGGATTATTTTTTCATACATTTGAGCAACTTCCCAAAGGATAATGCCTCCCTTCCACCTTATGAGGGATCCCAAACCATCTCCTCCTCTCCTATAAATACATCCTTCTCACATAGTTGCAGCTAGTTGAACAATCCTTACTATAGCTGGTGTGAGATAGAGCAGAGAGGAATCCATTGTCGAGAGAGAGTTTAGGCCCATTGCCTAGCCAAGTCCAATTCCCTAACGAATGCTTGAGACACATTTTACTGGACCCGTCGAAGGAGGTTGCAATGTCAAGGCTCTTTTGGTTGTAAACTTCTTCTCTCTACTTATTAATACATGACTGATATTCGGTTCCCGTTTTGCGTTTGATATGTTTAATATTTTGCAATATGTTTGATTCTCCTTGACCAATTAAATAGTTATGAATGAAAGTATGTTTTCGGATGCTGTTGTCGTTCTCTGATCCTTATGCAGGCACCCGAGTATCACCGCTGAAGGACCGTGATGTGTAAAGATGAAGATCAGGAGACTAATACCACAGCTATGAAAACTGTGTTGGAACGAAGGTAGGTCATCTATCCCAGCTTAGTTTCATTCATAAACTAGGAATCTTAAGGATTAGCATGTTCCCTTGCTACTAGACCCACCCTAGGGCTAGAGGGATCGCCTTTGTCTGTAGAGGGGATTTACATGCACAAAAATTTGGTGACTCCACTGGGGATCAATGTGTTTCTCGCCTCTCGTTTTTCGTCTAGTGTTTTTCTTGTCAAGTCGACTTTGGTCGTTTCATCGTTTTTCTGCTTTGTTTTTCCTGTATGACTGTTTTCAGCCACCCTGTTCAGTCCCAGAGTGTCAAGTCTGACCTCTGATTAGTGGTTTTTATTTTTTTCCCATGGTTTTATAGCTCCCTCTGGGTTGGATTTTTATCTTTCAATTGGTCCACTAGGATTTTTTTGACCCTGTTGTCTCGTTATTCTTAGATTTTTGTCCCTCATATTATCAATGGAGTTTGTCACCCTAGTGTTTCTAGGTGCCTTGTGCCGCTTTTTCGGCTCTCTCCTCACTGAGCCTTCTGAGTTGAGTTTGAGTCGCATTGGTCTTTGTCATTTCAGTTCGTTGACTGATTGTTTTAGCTTTTCTTTCAGTTCTTCGTGTCATTGGGTTGTTGAATGATCACTTTTGTTTTCACTTAGCTCTCCATTTGTCACTTCGAGCATAGATTACATTTCTCACTGAATCGGTTCGAAAGCCTCTATTTTCTTGAAGGAGTGCATCTTTGTTTTGAGTGTGCTTCATGTTTGTATTAGATTGATCTCTTTACTTTAGATCGTTACATTCAAATTGCTCAAAAATAGTGTTTATTTTTCTTTTTAGTGTGACAATGCATTGTTCTTCTCATTCATCTAAAAAGACAAAATTTGCATTCCTTCTCTTAGTTTGAAAATGGAAATTGTTCTTTTCCATTAGTATCTTTTTTTCCATTAGTATCTTTTTGTGAACAAGGAAAGAGATTTTCGTTTTCTACTTTGGTTGTTTTAGATGCATTGGTGAAATTCTCTTATGTTCAATTGATCGTTGCTTTATTATGAACTACTATCCCTCTCTTAGCTAGCTTTCATTGAATGAGAATGATTTTCTTTTGCATGTAGTTGTGCATTAAGGATTCGAGATCACATTTGGTAAGGCTTTGAAATCACAACATTAATTCAATATCAACTTTAAAATGAATTCAATCAACCTAAGGAAGCATTGAAACCTAATGCACATATTTTAGAGGTCTAGGCTAGTGACATGTTCTGATATCCTTAAACCTAGTAGTTGTCATTCACCATCTGGATTTAGACAACAATGGCACGGACTTGTAATCCCCATACCATTGAGTATATAAAGGCATACCCTCATAGGCTGCAATCCTTTATCCATAAGAAGTCGAGTCTTCCGCCCTATAACCTTGATACAACAAACACAACATTTAGGGAGACAAAATAAATGTACATCAATTCCTTGGTCATTTATCTTTCATTTGATCACCAAGGTGTATATTGCAGTTCACGGGAACTTGGTACACCCTCTTGCTTAGATCCCCTAAGTACTCATTTTGATCTTTTCGTGACTCTCTAAAATTGAAAAGATCCTTGAGAACTTGTCCTTTCACACTCGTTCAACTTGAAAGTGACTAGAGTCACCTTTTTCTTGTTTCTTGACTCTTAAAACATGAAACATCAGAGTTTTGTTTCAATGTCATAAAATCAATTTCCTACGATCACATTCACGTTAAATATATCTTCCTAGATTTTTCTTAAGTAATTCCTTATCATTTGATCTAGAAGCCTCAAATTTTTCATCTTAGTTCTCTTCTATTTTGAAACACAGTCATGGTGGTGGAACCACCAGTTCCTTTGTCCTCTTAATTACCTCATAGTGGTGATCCTTCTCCTGAAGTTTCTTCGAAATCATCTTAGCCCACTAGGTCAATCAATTTCTGGCAGTCTATTCTTCCGAGTATCTTAACTCTCACTACTTGATCTCCTCTTGAAGAGCCATTTGATATTAATTGGAAACCTCAGGACGCTTGGTATGGTTTTGGGAATAAGTAAGAGTTTCCTCCTCTTACTTTGGAGCCATCTTTATTAGCCACTGCTTTACTTGCCACTTCCCATCGCCTTTTCGATGATCAAGTGGCTTCATCTGACTTGGATTATTCAAGTCCTATAAGTAGTGAAGAGCTTTATGCTTCTACAGGAGATCATCATCTCCCTCTGGAGAGTTTCCCTTATGTCTCAAGTCAACCTTCTTCACAACTGGTATCTCTCCCGTGCAGTTACCGTACTTTGGGTCAGATCATTTCTGGCATTACATCATTGTATCGGAACCCGATATGGTCAGATAGATCGACTCCCTCTGGGACCTCGGTGGTATCGGTGTCGAGGGCATCACCCTTGACTCCCATTACATCGATGATTATAACCTCTTTTATTGTCCAACCCACTCTCTGTGTGGCTTCATCTGCACTTCCTATCCATATGACTCAGTCATCCATAGCGTCTTCTTCTATTTAAAGGTCCATTTTTATCAATCCTACGATACCTGTTAGGCCCACCATGAGTGGATCACAACTTTATGTTTCAGGAACCCAACCTGATAGTAGTGTGCCTATGGTTTCTAATTCCATTCCTGGAGGTTTGACATTCGATGAGTATCTACTGGCCATTCAACAACAGAATTTCGCTCCTCAGGGTTCTCAGCAGCTGCAAACTTCTCGTAATCCTCCGCATCATTATGACGTGTATTTCATTACAAAACCTGTGAATTTTTTCCATGGATATAGTACAGAATTGCACTCATATCCTCTGCCCAATTGGACAATGTTTTCTCCTGCCTGTAAGAACAATTCGGGAAACTCTAACAGAGGAAATCTCCGAGTAAACCATTGTTGCCCTTGATGTCTCAGCTCGCTAACTTCTGCAATTATTTCTTCTGTGACAGGAATTTCCAATCCTCTGACCCACGATAAATTCCCATCCAAATTAAGTGCAAATTCCATTGTGATTCCCCTGTCAAACCCCTACAATCTATCGAAGTAGGTATCACATCCTGCATTGAAAAATATTTGCCATAGCTCTAGATTACAACGGACTGAAACAGTATTTTCAGGTTCATGTCACACAACCAATCCGCCCATACTATGGAACAATAGACCATAGGACAGAATGGTGGATACCAAATTTGGAAAAAAATCATGGCATAAATGAATGGTGGTAATGGTAAATACGGATGGTAATTCTCAGAAACCGAGGAAAATCATGAAAAATTATGGTAAGTGCAATGAACATAATGGTAATTATTTCATATGAAATGGAAAGGACATGTTACAGATCCCAATACATATTTATTGATTATACGGAGTATTGATGGGGATTGTAGGGTGTACTACACATAAAATTTTAATAATGACTTAATAAATCATCATTACGTCGTCATTAAAATATGACTAAGAATCCCCCCCCTTAAACTTTAAAAAAGCAAGTGTGATTAATGAAGTTCACAAGGGATATTTAATTAAATCGGTAAAAGTAAAGAGGAGGCATACCTGGTGGCCTATCTGGACGAAGTGACGGTTGGTAGGATGACAATGCAGTAATGATGTGGTTGGAGTAACAACAATACGAGTAGCAGCATCTGGAGTGACAGCAGTGCAAGTAGCAACATCCGGAGTAGCAGCATTTGAAGTAACAGCAGTGTGAGTAGCAGCATTTGGAGTAACAATATCTGGAGTAACAGCAGTGCGAGTAGCAACATCCAGAGTAATAGCAGTGTGGACAGCAGCATCCGGAGTAACAACATCTGGAGTAACTGCTGCTACTCCGGATGTTGTTACTTGGACTGTTGTTACTCTGGACGCTACTAACAGCATCTGGAGTAATAGTAGTGTGAGTAACAACATCTGGAGTAAGAGCATCTGGAGTAATAGCTGTTTGAGTACCAACCAAGGATTAACAGCATCGAGTAGCAGCAACCAAGTAACAAAATCATGTGTAGTAGCAACTGAGTAACAGCATCATGAGTAGTAGTAACCAAGTAACAACATCATGAGTAGCAGCAACCGAGTAATAGAATCATGAGTGAAAGCAACCGAGTAATAAAAACATGAGTAGCAGCAACCGAGTAACAACATCATGATTAGCAGCAACCAAGTAACAACATCATGAGTAGTAGAAATTGATATTTAGAAATCTTTAAAACATTACTCAGTAGTAACTCCTGCAAAAAGAAAACAAAATAAATAGTAACAATATAATTCTTTATCCTTTATTCTTTTCTTTCATTTATTTATTTATTTTTAGTTTTTTTCTTTTCTTTTAAGAGTGAGGATGCAGAGGAAGAGTTCTCTGCACTGATAATCTTCAAACCAGATTTCTCAGAGAGGTGTTTGATGAAAGCATACTTAGAGGCTGGGTGATGGTATAATCTCAAGAGATGTCCATTTTCTATGAATGAAGCACGTGTATCATCAATTATGACTAGCCTGACTATTCCATTATCAAATACAGCGTCCACCTCATAGGGTCCCATCCAGTGAGTGCAAAACTTTCCCTTAAAATCCTTAAGGCGATAGTCATAAAGTAATGCCCAGTCTCCCCTCTGAAACTCCTTGTTCTTGATAAACTTAGCGTGCCATTTCATTCTCTGTTGCTGAATAATAGTAGTTCTCTGGACAGCCATTGAACAGATTTCGTCTAGTTCATTGAGCTAGTCCAGTCGGTGTTTCTGGGCATCTGACAGATACAAACCAACTTCAAGAGCTGTTCTGAGAATATAGATTTCAAATTATATTGGAAACAATGGAGATTTCCCATAAACCAAATCAAATGGTGAAAACCTAGTTGTGTTCTGCCATGTTGTTCTGTACGCCCAGAGAGCTTCAGGAAACTTCTGGGCCCAATTTTGATGATGGTATGCCACAATTTTTGTCAAGATATTTTCCAATGTCTTGTTTTTGCTTTATACTTTTCCATTCGCATGGGGATGGTATGGAGATGTCACCCTGTTTTTGACCCCATATTTCTGCATAAGCTTTTCTATCATGTGTGATGCAAATTGTGCTCCTCCATTTGAAACAATCTCTCTTGGGGTATTGTAACGAGAAAAAATTTATTCAAATAGAAAATCTAAGACCACCTGCTCTGTTGCTTTCACAACAGCTTTGGTTCCTTCCCACTTAGTCACGTAATATGTGTAGACCAAAATGTGGACCTTTTGCTGGGAGGGTGGGTTGAAGGGTCCAACAAAGTCGATAGCCCATTTCTCAAAAGGTTCGAGGACTAACTGTGCTTGTAAAGGCATTTCATCAGCTCGACCAGGCTGCCCCATACGCTAGAAACTATCACACCTCCTGACATACTTATGTGCATCCCGAAAGATAGAAGGCTAGTAATATTGTAGCACCTTATGGCCTGTTATTTTGTCTAAAAAATTCCTTCCACAAGGGCCATCATAGGTAGCCTTTGATACTTCATAAATATCATCCTCAGATACACAACGTTGAATATTCTTATCAGCTCTTGTATGGAAAAGATACCCTGCCTTCCAAGATTATCGAGAACTGTGATGAATAATTTTTCATTGTTCCCTGTATGACAAATGATGAGGAACTTTCCCTATATCAAGATAGTTAGCAATATCTGCATACCACGGAGGTTTAGCAGAAACTGCAAAAATATGATCATCAGGAAAAATATCTTCTATCGGTGTGCATTTGTCATTTTTATTCATTCTAGACAAGAAATCAACAACTACATTATCTTTTCCTGGTTTTTCTAATATTGTAATATCAAATTATTAAAGCAATAGCAACCATCTTGTAATACGACCAGGAGTGATAGGTTTATTCATCAAATACCTGATTGCTGCATGATCAGTATGTACAAAAGTAGGATACTTGGTGATGTAATGCCAGAACTTTTTGATAGCATAAATGATAGCCAGGAATTCTTTTTCCATCACTGTGTAATTCAGTTTAGCAGGAATTAAATTCTTGCTGACATAATAAATTGCATACGGTGTTTTGTCTACCTGTTGTCTTAAAAAAGCTCCTTCTATTGTTTGAGAAGCATCAACATGTATGTGAAATGGTAATGCCCAATCAATTCCTCAAAGTATTGGAGCTTTGCAAATCAATCCCTTAATTTTTGTGAAAGCTGCTTCACAGTCTCCAGTCCAAAAGAATTCTGCATATTTCGTTAGCAATTGAAAAAGTGGATGTGCTATTTTAGCAAAATTTTCTATAAAGCATCTGTAATAACCAGCACAACCAATGAAGCTACATACCTGTGTGGGTGTCTTTGGTACCGGGAAGTGTAATATTACCTCTAATTTGGCCGGATCAACTCGAATTCTGACAGTTGAGAGAAAATGTCGCAATACTATCCCTTCTTCCTTCTTCATATGGCACTTGATTGTACTCAGAGATACATGGGTCTACTTACATATTTTGAGTACTTTCTCCATATTTTCCAATCCCTCTTCAAATGAGTTTCCATGTGGAGTAAAATAATCCATATAGATTTCAACACTATCATCGACCAAATCAGAAAAGATTCCCAGAATTTCCCTTTGGAAGGTAGTAGGAGCATTACATAGGCCAAATGGGAGGACCCTATATGAAAAGGTCCCCCATGGGCATGTGAAAGTTGTTTTATCCTGGTCTTCCAGGGCTATATGGATCTGTTTATATCCACTGAATCCATCTAGGAAGGAAAATAACTTCTTCTTAGTCAATGAATGCTAAAGGGAAATGGTATTTTTGAGTTGCCTTGTTTAGCTCCCTGTAATCTACACAGATCCACCACTTACCATTCTTTTTAGGAACAATAACTAGCAAGGATACCCATTTGCTATCATAGATGGGGTAAATGAAACCTACATCCAATAATTTTTTTAATTCTTCTTTGACAATGTTCTTTAGAGCAGGATTCATTCTCCATTAGTAGGGATTCCATTCATGTTAGTATAATCCCAGGCATAAACTTCCTAATGATCTTGAAGGAATTTTAAAAGCTTTTTTGTCTTGGATTTAGACAGATTTGGGTTGATATTGAGTGTTTTCCTTGGTTCAATTTCAATTGGAATACTATCATGAGATAAAGTTACAAGAATGTCTTCAATTTCATCCTTTGGTTCAATATTTTCCTGTGTCTCCAGCTCATAGAAAATTATAAAATATGGCAAGTAGAACTGGAAACAGAATTGGGATCATTAATAAAAGTGTTAATAGTATCATCCTTGGTTTCTGTTTTGAATTACAGAGCCTGCCCAAGAGTGAGAATTGGTCTAACTTCTTTGTTTTCAGGTTCAGGCTCTTCTATTGGTAGAGGTTTTTGACTGGTTAATAGTTTTTAATATGGGCTAGGTTTCATAGGAGGGTAGAGAGTAATATTATTTGTAACCATCCCATTTGATATGATTATATGCCCAGATCGACACCCTATGTAAGAATTTGCAGTTGCGAGCCAAGGTCTTCCCAAAATCAATGGGTGACCACCAACTGAAGATCTTGTTTGTAATACAAGGAGGTCCACAAGGTAGTGCCATGAATCCCCTGAAATAGTCACATCTTCTAGTTTCCCTACTGGTTTTATTGTAGAACTATCTTCTAGTTCCAAGATAGTAGGGGTTGGCTTAACATTTCCGAGACCTAATATGTTCATTGTTTCCGGGGTAATGATATTGATGGCAACACCCAAATCCACTAGTACATTTAGGATTTCAACCCCATTGATTTGTATTGTTAGAATTGGGTTTTCTGGGTCTCCATATTTTACAAGCAGGGTTTTTCCTAGCATAATGTCAGATAGTCTACCCATCACATGAATAGTTAACGAATCCCTTGGTTTCTTAGAATAATAATCTTTGAGAGTTTTTGCATATATAGGTACATCCCTCATAGCCTGTAGCAGGGGTATTTTGACAAAGAGACTTTGCAATTCCCCTAGGAAATCAAACTTTGCTTGAGATTTTGGTTTATTCAAGGTCAGTCTCTCAGGATATGGTGGAGAAGTTGGATGACCCTGATTAAGAATAGATTGGGGAGGTGTCTGATTTGTTATGTTTTGGTCTGGTTTATCCCCAACTGTCCTCCATTCTGGTTCTATAACTTCACTGTCAGTCTGTTCTATAATAATAGGTGAATTAGGAGCATTTGCTACCCACCCAGATCGTAAGTTTATCTCATTAAGTAAGAGTATCTGTTTTTTGGACCCCTTTATTATTAGGATTCGGATTGGGCTGGATATGAAGCTGGGGTCGAAGCGCTGGATTTCTAGGAGGTCCATTAGAGGGCAACTAAAGTTTATGTTGAGGCATAGATTGGGGAAATTGCATAGTAGTAGAGAGTCCATGCTAGTTCTAATTCCATGAAGGATTAGAACTGGTCTGGGGAACCCATTGTTTCCAAGGGGGGTATTGATATTGGGACCACATAGATGAAAACGGTGTAGATTAGGGACCCATATTAAAATTATTAAAATACTATGATGGGTCTTGAAACATACCTAGATTCATAGCTGGTGGTCTAGGTTGCCATGGCTTTTTCGACCCCATGAAGTATAGCTGGTCTACCACATTTTCTTCACTTTCCCCTTGAAAAACTTCCTTCAATCTAGGAAAGTAAGGACACAAGCTGGTTGCATGAGTCTGTTCACAAATTGCACAGGCTTCCACTATGTTTAATGGGAATTCTTTCAAAGGATGCTTCTTTCTACATTGTGGGAAGAATATAGCCATAGTCTTCTCCAACTCTATCTGTTTCTGTTTCACTTGCAGAGTGTCCATCTGGGCAGATAATGTGCTCAAGATATCGGTTCTTAGGTTATCTAGTAGGTTTCCAATTTTTTCCTTATAACCCCCCCACCATAAGTATTTAATGACCGAATTCCTTATCCACTCCTTGCAGCCCCCCGTGAACACTGAATGCAATAGTCACAGATGGTGTCGAAGTCTTATTTTGAAATATCCCCATTTCCTACTATGTTTAGGAGTTGCAGAAAATCTTCCCTAAGTGATAGAAGAAGAATGTTCTTCAGAATATCCTTATCCAGGTCACCATGGCCTGATCTCTGCAGTATATATTTGAATCGTTCCACACAGTCTTCCATATTATCATCCTCTTTCTGTACAAATTTAAAGATTTCCTCCTTAATGTCACGAGATTTACAGTAATCTTATTATTTCTCTAAAATAGGCGTCTTTCATCCCATCCCATGAGGAAATAGTTCTCCCTACTAAACCCATGAACCATCGCAGGGTTGTTCCTTTTAAGGTAGCAGGAAATATTTTTATTTTCTCATGAGCATCAGAGATATAATCATAGTCTTGACAGACAATGTCAAATTCGAAGAGGAACATATCAGGGTCTTTCGAAGAAATCCCATGAAAATTAGGTAGAGTTTTTAAAGGAATGGGCTTCATCGATGCATCACCTATAATGTTTCCAATTGGAAAATCAATAAAAGAACTTGCAGGTGCCATAAATATTCTCAAATACTCACCTGGGATTTCAACTGGTTCTACGGCTGGTACTTGAGGTGATTATACTATAGAAGGTTTCACCACACTTCGTTGGTCCCTTGGTGATGAAAAATCCTTCAGGAATTCTCTTTCTGAATCAGAATTTCTTAATTCAACTGTGGGAGGCTTCACAATACTCCCTTGGTCTCGTGGTGACGCAAACCCTTTCAGAGGTTCTTCTTCCCAATTGGAATTACTCAGTTCTTCTGACCCTCTACTTGATATTTCTTCCCCTTCTGCTAATAACAAGGATGTCTCCTCCACTGATACCTTATTTATTTCTTCTTCCGCCATCAAAAGAACTTCCTCTCTATCATGGATGGCACTGGTTGTTCAATTGATTACCCTTCAAACTTTTTCTGAACCCTTACCCTGACAACAACGCGAGAAGATGCTTCAGATTTAGCCCTTTCGATGATCTCCTGGATATAGTTCTTCCTTCCGAGATCCTTTCCTTTCTTTGGGTCTCTTCCTCTGCCCCTCTTATTCAGATCTTTGTTCATACAATTGGTGAGAATAATTCATCGAAGTAGAAAAAGCACTCAGGACCCGGAGCAAGATAGATAGCTTCCTCCTCGAGACAACAGAGTAGGCTCAAACAAGAAAATCAAATAAACTAAAAAGAGAATCAAAGTTCAGGACCTGAAGTAGGGAAATCAAATACCCTCCCTAGGACGAGAAGTTTGCCCTTTCATAAAAATAATAAAAAATCAGAAAGTCTAAAAATTATGCTTAGGACTTAGAGCAGGGTAACAAATACCCTCCCTAAGATGAGAGATCGGTCTTAATGAAAAAAAAAAAAAAAAGCAAGGGAAGACAACACACTATGCTCAGGACTTGGAGTAGGGTAATGGATGCCCTCCCCAAGATGAGAGATCAATTCTAAAGAAAACAATAAAAACAGAAAAACATAGAACACTACACTTAGGACTTGAATTAGGGTGATAAATTCCCTCATCAAGATGAGATTTCGGCCCTTAGATCAATTGTAGATCATGTTCTTTCACCTTGTTAGCCTTCCCTGGCAACGGTGCCAAAATGTTGGTGTCCAAATGTGAACAATATTCAAACCCTTTTTCCACATAAATTATCAACCCGAGGGTGTTAGTTATTTCAAGACTAACGCACACAATATATGCAAGAGCAGTCACACAAACTAGTATCGAATCATAGGCTTAATTAAATGAACAAAGAAATTACTGTAACAAAAATTAAAATTGATTGCAGAATTAAAAAGGTATTCACAGCAATTGCAGAGTATATTGAAACAGTAGTTGCAAAACCAAAATAAAACATGAAATCAACGGAAAGAAAGATAACACAGCACTTGATAAAAATAATGGGCCCAACTCTTTGATTAGGACTGTGTAAAAATAACAATTTACAGGTAAAACATCAAAGTGCTATGCATTCAATTAATTCCAAAATATTTTTGTTATAAAATCTATATGTACTTTCTTAACCTCGATTCACAGTCCGCAGGCCCTCTTTATACAATTGTTCAGGAAATCGCAGATTTCCTCTAACAACTACATATCTACAATATACAATTCATTACAACAACAACCTAGTTACCAAAATGAAACCATGAAAAATCTTGAAATATCGTTGGGGTGAAACATAGTCTGTTGCACTGTAGCAGCAAGTGAAGATAGCGCTGGAAATTAGGAGTTGCTCCATGACTCACAACTGTAATCTTCCTACTTTTTCCAAATCTATAAAATATCAGAGTTAATGTTTGCAAAAGGTAAAACCTCCTTGACTATTACTTCATTAGTCAAATATCCCATGTAAGATAAAAGAAAGGGGTTTACCTCATGTGTTTAAGAACAATAATGATACAAAGAGATAGAAAGGTGGGTGAAAATGGGAGAGAAAAGTATACAAATCTGATACCCAACATATATCACATTAAATATGAAAACAACATACCAATAAAATCAAATACATGTATCCCTGATCAAACTGGCTTTTGTATTCTTCTATTCATTCAGGAAAAGATGTACAATTTGCAGAAAAATAAATCGCAGCCTTTAACGCTCCAACCAAAACCATTTTTTATCGTCTTTAAATTATTAAATACAATAAGGAATTCGAAATTACCACTCTAGGTGGTTGAATTCACTGCACATAAGTATATATAATCCATCTGTAGAAAAAAAGAAGAAGGTAGCTACCATATCGAAATTGTCACAACTTAGAAACATCACTGATTTGAACTTAAAATAGATTAGAAACATCATGTTTGGAAACCCAACTAAACTAACTTATCCACACTTATCCGACTACTAAAATAACTTCTAGAAGATCCCAAAACAGGAATTTATAAAAATAGTTGTGACTGATATAGTTGTGCAACAAAAGGAAAAAATCTTCAATTTGATATGGCCGCAGATGGTTCTATGCAAAGATGAGTATGAAAATGTACTTGAAATGTATTGATAATGATGTAGAACCATTTACGTTCATCTTACATTACCCAACATATTTCAAACCTTCCAAAACTTTGAATTTACAAATTGAATTTCAAAATATTTCATAATTTTGTCAGCAAGAAATAGTGAAAAGGGGTCTCCAAGTTGTTAGTACCCTATAATCTACAGTATCACAAGGTGACTGATTATTATTTTCAGATCTTGTATATTGAAGATAATATTCCATGGTTATGATTTATTTCCAGAAAAACAAGAGAAATCCTGATTGTCAAGGACTTCAAATGAATTAATCTGCCCTTTCAGTTCAGCGGAAAGAGGAAAGTGTTGTTGATAAGGTGTAATGGTGAGAAAACTTCATTTCTTCCCTCATTCATTTCATTTACCCTTCATTGTTCCATTTTCTAAAGTCCTACGCCTCATTTATTTCTAAACCCCCATACATAAACTTTTGGGACTTATTACTTTATAGACCCACTTGCATTAAAGTCTGAAATCTTAATGTTATGGCTCTGCCCACCCATCGAACAGTCGTGTTATATAACATTATTCCATAAATCTTACTATGTTATATATTTCATATCATATATATAACAAACCATCGCCTAAAATTTTTTGGCATTACCCTTACCTCTATCGCATATATGCAATCACATGCTCCATTACAATATTCATGTGTTATCGCTCCAAAATGTCAATGCAATATTATGTGGGACCCTTACCTACCTACCTCCATGTCACTCCCATCACATATCACACATCTTACTGCCAAACATTCATCACTATACGTCTCCAAATGCGATTTGCGATCGTCGATAATCCCAACCCCACCATTCCACATCACCCTTTCCCCTCTTCGCATCGCATCCCAATTACTATTTCACAGATCGAGGAACTTAACTTATCACATTTCCGCCAACCTTTAAATATTGAAATTGCCAATGTGTGATATTTATTGCATCGCACAAATTTTAAGTTTTCCCTTTTCGCATCACATCATATCGCAAATATCTTATCGCATTGCCACATTATTTGTTTAACTATGTTGCAAACTTATATCCTATCCCGATTGCGATTTGTGATGTGGTTGGCCCACCATAACTGCCCTCCATTATACTCAGCTCACTTCTATTACTCTCGCTAAATCCGATCCATGTCATTAAAACCATCGCCTCCTGCCATTGCCCTTCGCTCATCGCAATATTTAACCTTCACGTTTGCCACGCATAAATAAAAGCTTCTGACATATGATGTGCGATATACGTCGGGCCCCACCTCCTTTCTGCGACACCCTTTCCCCTGCCACCACATTGCACATCCCCCCCAACGTTAAATTATCTCCACCTTATCTGCCATCTCTACTCTTCACCCCACATCCGATAATCAACATAACTTTTTGGCCCCCCCTCAACCTTCGAGCTTTAACCATGGATGGGATGGGGGGGTCTGAAATAAGCAGTATCCATTATTTCCATCCCCTCCATGTGCCACCTCCTCGCTAATTTTCACCCCCCTTCTCCAATACTGCCTACCTCTCTTCTACCCCCCCAAGCTTTCCCTCCGCTTTGATACCACCTACCCACTCCTGCCACCGCAACTCCACTATAGTCTGGAGTATGTGGATGGTGATACTTCCAAAATTCAGGCTTACTAATGAGTGCATGTAGAATACTAAAAGTACAATCAAGTTTGAAAAGCTCTATAGAGTACATATCAATAGGTGATAGGGCATATTCAAGGTTGTTACAGGCGTATCTTCCAACTGTCACAATGCTTACTCGACCTCAAGATAACACAGGGAGAAACCACTGTGTTCACTCATTAAGTTGTGAAACATTTCTTGATAGGGTCATACAGGTCACTCACCAAATGGATAAGGTCTCTTAAGCCATTTTAATGTGGTATAGGAATTTTTTTCATTTTTAAAGCCTATCGTAAGTTTTAGGATCACCTACATTTATGTTATTTAAGTCAAATCAATCACATATGGTGTCAGTTGTCATTCCCCATGAATTAAAACTCAAAAGGGCGAAACTATCAGTTTTTCAAATTTTTGTAGCGTTTTACACAGGAAAATAGCAGATTTTGCTACGAAACTTCCTAAAAGTTCTGTAGCGAATCTATTAGAGGCTTAACTAATTTTTCTACGAAAATCCATTTTTTAACCTGGCTTGTCAGATTTGTATGAGGTGTCATTTTCTGATAAGAGCGGTAAGGGTAGAGGTCATTGAAGATTGTTATGGTAAATTCAAATGTACATACCCATGTTTGATGTCATCATTACGTTTTTTTGGCTTGTATGTGTCATGATTGAAGCTTGAGATGTCAGTTAAACCATTAAATCTTACCTCAATTAGCCTTTTGTCATATTGTGCTTTATCCTTTCATGTGAGTCAATCTTTGGAGAGCTGCTTCATCGAGCCAAGTAGGTTGCTGGAAAATTTGAACTTTGCAGGTGTCATCAACAAGCGAGGCAGTGAAGACTATAAATAATCCATGGGTGCAAGAAGGAAAACAAATAAGGGTGGCCATTTTCACAGGTTTGAGCCCATGGACATGAAATTAATCAATGAATACCCTATTGCCATGGAGGTTTTTAGAAGGACTGACTCCTTTCAGTTCTATCAAAGGTTGCAGGGGTTTCATTTACAAGTTTCAAAGGATTTCACCACCAGCTTCAAAGGAAAAACATCAAAGGTTGGAATTCTGAACCTTACAGTGACACCAGAGAGCATATCCTTAGCTAGATGAGTTCCTAGAGGAGCTGAAAAATGGTTTAAAGGTATCAAATTCACAATGAAGGACTAAAAAGAGTTAATCAAGCAATAATGCAGTGAATTTGATTTGACAAATGATATCCCTATGGTTTTCATGAAGGATAATTATGAAAAGCTCTTGATGGTCATTCAGAAGTACTTTACCTGTGAAGGAAGGTTTCACATGGTCTACTCCTATCATCTTAGAATTCTTCTGCATTTTGTAGGCAAGAGGTCACTTGACCTACCTTTCTATTTATACAGAAGTCTAGGGAAAATGTCAGATAAGGTTCAAATCAAGACAGAGGGAAACGAGACATTTCTTTTTCATCATGGTCTAATTAAGATGTTAGTGTTAGAAGAATTGAGGAGGTTAGAAAGAGATTGGATTTCCTTTTTGTTCATTGGTGGCTATGAAATTGATGTGCTTACTCCTAAGAAAGCCTCCAAACCTAGAACTACTTCATCACCATCTGTGGCAGAAGAAGTTGCAGAAGAAAATAGATCATCTTCTCGAGAACCAGTGAACATGGAAATAGAACCTTTGCAGGAGAATGAAACACCTCAAATATGACCTGCAAAACAGAAGTAGACAATCAACAAAAAAGGCAGCAAGTCACTAGGAGCCAGACGTTGGCTAAAGGAACTTTGGAGGGTATCCTTCATGCAATTGACATTGAAGAGTCACCTATTGTGCAAGCTGAAGACATTGAAGATGGAGGAAGAAAGATGAAGAAAGGTAAGACTAAAAAACTAAATTTTGCAGGTGATGATGCTGGTTTTATATTTCAACCAAGGAAGCCAATGACCAGACATGCAAGGAAGGTCATGGAAATCAAAGAGACTGAGAAAATCAATGAAGTTTCCTAGCCAACAAGCATCATAGATTTGTCTTCACCAACAAATGAGGAACTGGTTATGAAGCAAAGAAAGGGCAAAGAGAAAATTATTGGAAAATCACAAATAGAAACCCTCAAAGAGTAGTTGAAGGAAGCAGGTAAATAAATATTAGTTTTAAAGCTGGAGGCAAAGAAACACAAAGCTGAGAAGGTTCAATTTGAACAAATGAGGAAAATATGGGAAGAACAAGTCACAATTGTTTCAAACACCTTGGAAAATACATAAAATTTGATAAAATGGAATCAGCCACTAAAAGGAGAGGTCAAACACATCAAAAGGTTAAACTTGCACTTTCAATTGAAAAAAAAAAAACATTAAAATATCAAGTGCAAGATCTTCAAGAGCAACTAAATTTGATTCAAATGGAGTTAGAAAAGAAAGGGCTAAAGATGACAGTGGTAGAAGAGCCCATCCATCAATTGATTATAAAGGAAGATGAAACACCACAGGAGTAAAAAATTGAGATGGAATATGTTTGATGATGTTCATAACATGTAGAGAACCCAAATTTTGTAGTTGGAGAACAATTTTTGAAGACAATCTTGAACTCAACAAATTTTGGTTTTTCGGATAGTTTCATAGCGTAACTTAGGCTTGAGGTCAGAAAAACGCTACGAATATTCTTGTAGGTGCATTTTTTTCCTTAAAAATCACTTTTGTCAAGTATTATGAATGGATATTGATTGTTTGCAAGGTTTCTTGGAATAGTAAGGGTGTTGGAACAACAAAATTGTCAAAGAGATAGATGGAAAAGCAAGTTTTCATACGCTACTAAAACTCACTACGAAACTGCCTAAACTGCCTTGTTTCATAGCAAGGAGATTTTTGAGGAGTTTTGAGCATCCCAACAGTACATTAGTTAGCTCGAGACCTCCAACATTTCAGTGGCACATATTTGCAGAGACTCATTACTTAAATGGATTATCACACAACCAGCTCATCAGGCAAAACAATGATTAAAGTGAAGGGTTATCCACCCCTAAAAAGTAGGATTGTGTTCCATAGATCTAGGGATGTTTTAACTATGTAAAGTGAAGGTTATTTTTCCTTCGAGCATGTAATATTCATTATGTAACTGTTTCACTGATAGGAGAATCAAATGTAATAAATAGGAGATAGAGTCCTATTAGGAGTTTGTTTTCTTTAAAGGATAGCTGTCATTTTTTTGTTTCAAGTTAGTAGTTTCAATTATGATAGGTGTCAAAGTATAATTCAAAGATCTAGCATGCTAGGAAGACCATATAGATTGTACAGAATTTCTATTTATAGAATAAACATCGAAGAGCAAAGGGTTGGAGAATATTGCACCAAATTGTTGCTTGTATGTTTTTTTCCATTATCAATAATATACAGTGACATTCTACTTCCAGACTTGAGATTCTCATGAGGTGTTTAATGTGTTGTTCCTATGTATCTTTGTGTATAGTCACTTGCAGTGGATTTTATCTCTAATTACTTAGAATTCATACTATTATGCTCTAACTTCCTTTAGGGGTGAAATCACTATGTTTTCCTTATATTATGTGTGTGAATTATCTTGATTAAAAACCTCTATATGCCTCAACTTCCATGTGAAGAAAGACAATCATTAAAAGTATTGATGTTGACTCCATATCCCAATGGTAGCATGCCTTCATTTTTCAACCTACAATCATACAAAAACCACATTACAATTCATAGAGTTAGCCATCTAATATTATATTTATTCAAAATCATAAACCCCATTTGAGAGATCGCTCTCAAACTGAAGAGGCTAATCTTCAGTTAGAAGTGGTTTGAAAGAGTTACATTGAGTTGATTGATGAGCAGCCAATCAGGATCAATTTAGTAATAACATTTTGGTGCATCTTCCAGGAGTCTGAAGACATATTTTAAGAAGTTTTTGTGCAAACATTGAAGCTGAAGTCTTGGAGGTAGTAGGAGCTTAGAATTTGTTTGAGGTTTCAAATACCTTGGTGACTCCATTTCAAATTTTTATGTTTACATGTGGCTTCGAGAAGGAGATATAAAAAAAGAAATGTAGATCCTAACCCACCTACAATTGTGGATAATCCAAACACAATTTCCAAAGGCATTCAAGGTAGCTCTTCAAAATAAGGTACCCCATCACACTCAGGAGCCTTGTCATATGAAATTGTAATAAGTCATGAAGATAAGAAATTTGATGATAAAATTCACAAAGTTTTGTTTAGGAATAAGAATGAAAATGAATTGACTGAGATTGTTATAGACCTCCAAAGAAGAGGTATTTATGCCTCAACCCTAGTGACTAAGAAAGAAAGAGAAGAATTTTGGGAAGAAGTTACATCAAAGTTACTATTAGAGAGGGAATCTTTTGATAAGTTGAAAGAATTAGATCCATTTGAATTATTGCTAAGAAGAAAATCTGGTATTCCTTTACCTGACTGGAGCTCATTTGTAACTGGACTACAAAGAACAACTACACCACCTCCTAATAGCTCTTCTTCTACTACTATTGTTTCTAAAAATACCATAGTCCCTGTTATCATGGCTAGAAATGTTCCACCTCCACCTCATGCTGCACCTGCTAGATATGCTCCACTTGTTCTCCCAACTGTCATTAATGCCCTCCCAAGTAAATACTCTGATAGAACTAAAACTTGGGGGAGTGATGAAGAAATTACAGCTGAGGAACATGTAGACCAATTCAATGATTTCATAGATGGAGAGGAGGTAGACCATTAAGATGTAAAAATGAGACTATTTGCTCAAAGTTTCACTGGTGAGGTTAGAAAATGGTTTAAAGCCCTAGCTCCAGGAAGCTTGCATAATTGGAATCATCTTGAGGATAGTGTTTTGAGAAAATGGGGGAATAGAAAAAACCCTGTGCAGGCCCTTACTGAATAAAATAGTTTAGAAAGAACTATAGATGAAATTATCCAAAATTTCTCCAAGAGATTTAACAAATTTTATGATTCTATACCTGCTCATCTTAAACTTCCACCAGGAGCTGCTCAATTGCGCTATGCTAAGGCGTTTGATTATGACTTCTCTATCCTGATTAGAGAAAGAGAATCTCCTTCATTAGTAGAAATTAAGAATGATGTTGTGAAAGTAATACAAAATTAAAATAAGAAGAAAATCCTTCAACCTCAGATGATAAGTTTGATTCTATGATGAAGACTATGGAAAAACTCATTGATATACTTGCCCTTGGAAATGCTTCTGCACCTCCTGCAAAACATGAGCCACAATTTAGAAATCCATAGTTTAGAAGGCCTCAGAATCAAAAAAGACAAAGAGAAAATAGAAATTAGCCTGACCCTCAAGTGAGGCCTCCTTTTCAGCAGAATTTGATTGATGAAGAAGAAACTCAACCTGAGATTCAAGAAGAATCCATCCACTGCCTAGATGAAAACATGTCTAGAAAGTTTTTGACCAAAGAAGAGCATGATGAGTCTGATCATGATGTAAATAAGGGAGATGAACAATCTGACTATCTTAATGGTTATCAACACGCAATTTTTGAGATGCAGAAGCAATACAATCTCAGAAATAGAAATGTTCCTATCACTGCAAATAAAACACAACCAAAGAAGGATGTTCCTAAAGCAGCTGAGGCTAGAAAATATCCACCACTTCCTTGCCCTGTCAAAGGGACTGGAAATATTATTTATGTTTTTAGTTTGGAGAATGAGATATCCAAAATCAAGATCCCAGTCCCTTTTGGATAAATTCTCAGGGTGAATGAGTATAGAAGCAAAATTGTAAAAATGTTCAATTCTCAACCAGGAGCTTCAGATATCCTTAATGTACAAGAAGACCATCTTACCATCTACCGGGGACCAAGATTGGAAGATGAGCAGAATGAAGAAGTACCTCCTTTCTATGTCAGCCTTAATATCCATGACATGACCTTACACAATGCCATGTTAGATTCAGGGGCTTCCCATAGCCTTATGCCTAAGGTGATCATGGAAAGGATGGGTTTGGAGATCACTAGGCCATACAAGGATTTGTTTTCTTTTGATTCTAAAAGAGTTCAATGCATAGGATTGATAAAGTATTTTGTTGTTGGCCTAACACAAGTTCATTTCGAGACAATGGTAATGGAAATTGTGGTGGTGGATATTCCACCCAAGTTTGGCATGCTCTTATCTAGATCTTGGGTAGAAAATATCAAAGGCACCATGCAAATGAACTTGACATATGCCACCATTCCTGTTTTTGGTGAGCAAAGAAGACTGTTCAGGAAGACTAGGATGGCCTATATGGTAAGCAGCAAGGATAAACCTCAAAATTTTCTAATTTATGCTGTTGAAACTGAATTAGGATCAGCAATTCTTCTCAATGAGCTAACTGATTAAGCATAAAATGAAAGGAAAGAGGAAATTCAAGAAGTTGAAAATCAACAAGTTGAAAATTAGGAAATCATAGAACAAAAAGAAGAGGGCTCATGGATTTTACACTTTGATGGATCTACTAGAAGAGAGGGGATTGGAGAAGGCATATGGATCACTACTCCTGATGATGAAAGTAATTTCTATTATTTCAAACTATGAATTTGATTGCACAAATAATATGGCTGATTATGAATCTCTATTTTTGGGTTTGGAAATTTTGAAAATATTGGGTGCCCCAAAAATTTCAGTTTGTGGAGATTATGAATTGTTAATTAAATAATTTGAAGGAACATATCAAACTAAGGATGTGAATATGAGAGCTTACAGA
The DNA here is from genome assembly GCA_034641835.2 of Pinus albicaulis. Classification (NCBI taxonomy): domain Eukaryota; kingdom Viridiplantae; phylum Streptophyta; class Pinopsida; order Pinales; family Pinaceae; genus Pinus; species Pinus albicaulis. Next base: position 1,490,058,081 of record CM076582.1, on the reverse strand, counting down.
AATCCGATCATGGAAATGTTGGAAAAATTTCAAGAATATTCATTTATTGTGAAAACTAGGGATCAAAACTCAGTAGTTGATTCCCTAGCTATTTCTACAATTTTGTTTGTCATCCCTGCACATTCCACTGAGAAGTATGAGATTGAATTTTTTCATAGGCCTACCATCCCAGATAACATCATCCATTGGCAAGTGTTTGAAGATGACCAACAAGTCAAAAATTTCATAGAGTTGAAGGAGGAGTTTGAAAGCACACAAGTAGATCAACAAAACATGCTTGCTGAAACTAAGGGTAGTTCTAAAGTTTTGCAGCGGAAGAATAATTGTACACCCAAGGGTCTTATTCCACTTGAATTTTTTTTTGACCAAAATGATGTGTTCAAATCCCCTAGGATGCAAGTTGATGATGAAGAGATAGAGACTTGTAATATTGGTACAGTAGTAGCACCTAAAATGATAAAGCCTTCTAAGTTTCTTTCTATGGAGATGAAAAATATATATATTGAAATGATGAAAAAGTTTATTGATGTTTTTGCATGGAGTTATGATGATCTAAAAAAGTATGATCCTACTATTATTCAGGATACTAATCCTATCAAAGAGAATGAGAAACCTTTCAAACATAAATTGAGAAGGATTAATGCATTGCTCATGCCTCTGATTGAGAAGGAAATTAAGAAGCTTTTTGATGAAAAAAATATTGTTCCTATCAGATTCTCAAAATGGCTTGCTAACTTGGTACCAGTACGAAAAAAGAGTAGAGAGATCAAAATATGAATTGATTTTAGAAACTTGAACAAGGCTTCTTTGAAAGACAACTATTCTCTTCCTAAGATGGATCAAATTCTTTAGAATATTGTTGGATCTCAAAGGATGTCTATTCTGGATGGTTTTTCAAGATACTATCAGATATTGGTACACCTAGAAGACCAGGAGAAAACTGCTTTTACCACACCATGGGGGACATTCATGCATGCCAAGATGCCCTTTGGTTTGATGAATGTAGGAGTGGCTTTCAAAGAGAAATGGACATTGCCTTTTCTGAGGAGAAAGATAAGTTAGTTGTGATCTGTCTAGATGACATAACTGTATTTTCAAGAAGGGGGGAAGATCATTTGAAGCATTTGGAGAAATTTTTGCTGAAGTGTAGAAGATTTGGTATTTCTCGTAATCCTACTAAAAGTATTTTTTCTATAACCTCTGGAAAGTTTCTTGGACATATTATATCAAAAGATGGGATAAAGATTGAACCAAATAGAATCAATGCCATTCAGAAGATAGATCTGCCAAGGAACAAGAAGGAAATTCAGTGTTTTCTTGAGAGAGTAAAATTTGTTAGAAGGTTCATCCCAAACTTTGGTGAGATTGTCAAAGACATTACCACAATGTTGAAGAAAGGAGTTGATATTAAATGGAAAATTGAACCAAGCAGTCATTTGAAGAAATAAAGAAAGAACTCACTCAGGCTCCAATATTGATTAGTCCAAATTTTTGAAAAGAATTTCTGGTTTTTACATTTTCATATGAAAATACTATAGCTGGAGTTTTACTGCAGTAAGGACAACAAAGTACAAAGTAGACCATTTCATTATTTAGCAGAACCCTTGCTAATTTAGAGCTGAAATACAATATTTTAGAATAACAGGCATATGATTTGAGTAAAGCCATTAAGGATTTCAGAATCTATATTCTACATTCTCATGTCATAGAATTTGTGCCTAACACTGTGGTTAAGGACATCTTGACGCAAGCTGATCCTAATGGCAAGTGAGGGAAGTGGATAGCTAATTTGTTGGAGTATGACATAGAAATCAGACCTACAAAATTGGTGAAAGTATAGAGGTTGGAAAAGCTTATGGCACAATCTAATTTTTACTGTCTTGATATGGATTTTATTATATAAATTTCATAGTTATCAGAGGAATATGAAGAGCTGATTCCTATTGAAGAGAAATTTATTTTGTTGGAATGGTACAGGGACATTATCTTTTTATTGCATCATCACAGAGCTCCTGCAGATTCGACTCAATCAAAAGCAAGGTTTGTGAAGCTAAAATATCTAAGATAGTGTATTATAGTGTAATATTCCAAAAATTTAGAATTCATCTAAATGGAATATTATAGTTGTTTTATCACTAAGTATATGAACAAATGGGTGGGGAGACCCATAAAACCACTTTAGAAGGAACAATAACACTCCTAATGTGAAAGGAGGAAGAATAAGCAACTAGATTAAGCACCTTTGGGTGTGAACAGGGATTGGATCATGTTGATTCAGTCAAATTTGACCAAGTCAACAACGTTGTCTAGATACATTGAATCTCCTTGATGTACAACACGGTTTTAGTGGAGGACAACCTGCACGAGCTTGGTGGAAAATATGGATGGGACCCAATGTGAAGAGGTTCACTTGCTATATATGGAGAGGATGGGAGTCTTTGTTATTCATGTTTTAGATTATCATTTGCTATTGGTATTTTTAGACTTTGCTTCCTCTTGTTGTTTAGCAGGGTTGCAGTGTTGTTTAGCACAAGGGTGTTCCTGGTCGGGAATCCCTACGTCATCCTCAGGGAAGGAGAGGTTATTTGGGATACATTTCCTCATTTTGGCATTTTGGCCAAGCTACCTCCTTCATCTACAACGTAGTTTCTGTTTAGAGCTGGGTTGTGTTGCAGGGTACAACAAAGGAGGATCTCTTAGAGTCATTTCTGGGCTTTTTTTTTTCAGTGGAGAGGTTGTCTATTCATTGGAGGATTAGCAAGGAGGAATCCTAAGAATATTTTGACATGTTTGGAATTAGGCCAACCATCTTCTATACCTCACATCATAGTCACCATCCTAAACTGTGTTATTTTTGGAGGCATTTACTGGGAGGGTTCAATGAGCTCATCAGGAGGGTTTATTTTTGAGTAGAGGGATCAACCTTCTAATTAGAAATACCATTGGAGGAGGACATAATTATTTCAGATCTTTCATAGCCTCATTTCATGTCATATCTAGTTTACAGTGGCACATTAACCCCAAGATTATTTGTCACATTGTATATTTCTTGATATCTCTAGCAATCCTTTCCGGGTTGGCTAGAAATATTTTATTAGAGCCCACATCTTCATTGTTGGGCATTTATTTTGTTTATATCAACCAAATTCCATTTACATATGTATTCAGCAGTAGCTACACTATTATAGATAGCACTGTCACTGCTCTCCGACATTCTATACAGTTGCAGCAACTCATGTGCTGATTGTTTTGTTCATTGAAGACTTGTTCCCATTGCTTGAGTGGCTTGTCCCTCATGATATTGTTGTATATTTATGCTGATATCTTAATAAAATTATGGTTGTACGTTTCTCCCTCTTATTTCAGGTTCATATTTGCAGAGTTTTACATTTTATGTTCATGTATTGCTGCAATCCCATTTTGGGATATTACAGTGGTATCAGAGCATAATCTTGGCTCAGCCTGTGCATTCAAGACATTATGCTATTTGAAGGAGAAGCTTATTCTCATAGAAAAGAGAAGATTCACAGAAGAAACAAAGATATGACTCCATTATTTGGAGAAATGAAGGAAGAGAGGGTCTCCCTGCTTCTTTTCCAAGCTATAAAAAATATCAAAGAAGATCTCAAGGAGATGAAAGGGGGGGAAGTGTAGGAAATTCCTGAGAGGGTTTGAAAGTGAAGCAAGCCCTAGCTATTCACATGATAGGTGTGAACATTCATCCACACATGTAGATCCATAATGCAGTCTATTTCCCACATTCACTGCAAGAAGGATGGAGGAAGGAGATGCACCAAAGGAGACCTTGAGTGACTATCTTCAGGATTATGAGTCTCAATCATGGAGATTCAAAGAGAACTTGGACTTACAAGGGTTTTTCCAACTCAATGAAGGTAGAATATCCAGAAACCATCATAGATTCAAGAGAGGTAGAATTTTTCTATCTAACTTTTATGGATCAGCAAAGTGCACAACCAAAGCTTGGGTGGAGGAGCTAGATTCCTATTTTCAGCTACACCAAGTTTCAGAAAGGGAGGTCATTAGAGTAGCAGCGTTGCACCTCAAAGGTATGGCCCATAATTGGTGGTTTAATAGTTCTTATTCATTTTATCGTGAAAATGTAAACACTTATTCTGGGTTCACTAAGGAGTTGGTGAGAATATTTGACATTAAACATTGTAAAACATCTCTTGTGGAACCCAAAAACTTAAAACCTTTGCATGAGTTGGAGAGATATACCTTGCCAACTCCACTCCATATTTCTGATGAAGGGAACAAAAACATGCATGGTACCTTACCAAGGGAAAGATCCCCACATTTTTAAGAACCCTCTTCTATTGGTGAAGACATGGAGAAACCCCCTTCAAGGGAAGACCAAGATCAAATTTCTTTCATTGATGATGAGGAAATCTCACATATCGATGAAGAGGATGAGAAGAGAAGAGCTAACAGTGTTGTACCATTGGGAGAAGATCCATCACCCCATGGATATGGGAAGGGAGCCATTGCTTCCATTGGAGGAGCCCTTGTGTATTTGCAAGGAGTTCCAAATGATCCAACATGTGGGAAGAAAACCACAATTATGGAGTAGCATACATCAGTTATTCTAGGTTGTGAATCTTGGCAGATGGAAGGAGAAGAAAGGAAGGATCAGCATCAACAAATGATGAGAATTCACCCTTATATATTCCAGGAGTTTTCTGCACAAAAGAAGAAGACTGTATTGCACAGTGAAGAGAGGGACAAATCAGTCCACACATATATACAGTCCACTTCAGATTTTGATGTCTCACTACATGGAGGCATTCCACCTGGGAGGCCACCAGATCTAGAGTTGGTGGGAGAAATTTTATCATTTGGTTCACCACTCTTAGATTCTAGAGAGGTGAAGACTTTGGAGGAGTCCAGTATAGCACAAAGAGTTTGGGATAGACTTAAGGAGGAGAGAGGTATTCTTCCATTTTCTGCATTACCCACTCTCACTACATATACTGCACTGACAAAAGTTGCTACAGTGATGGAGGATGGCACCTTCTTGGTGTAAGGGAGCTACTCCATGGATTTGTAGAAATAGAGGGTACTTCCTTTGAGGAAGGAATCCTCCATACATTGGAGTAGATGGAGGCTACTCATGCTTACATTGGCAAAGATCAGGAGGTTCTTTTTGGATGGTAGCATCTCATGGGAGGCCAACCCCCAAAGGTCACCACTTCTATTTGAGCATGAGAAGTTGCATGATGAGCATAACAGAAATTTGGAGGATTAATTTGGCATGAGGTATTTTAAAGGAGAAGACAACAGCATGTGGGGTGCTTCACATTTCAGATCTTCAGCACTGTCTCTTGGGAGGATTGATCCATATTGGAGATCTCAACTTTTGATAGAGTACTCCAAGGATCTTGGTGCCTGCATGGTTCTTGATTACCTGGAGGGAGATGATAGATATATGGTGGATGATGTGGTCATCGATTCTTATGGTAGAATATTCTTGAATAGAGCTTCTGAGCTCACGGAGAAGCTGCTACATGTAGCATATGAGGACTTCCTTTCTATGCAATTTGATGCATATCATTATTTGATGGAGAAGTTCACTTGGGAGGGAATCCAACATGATATATTTTAGAATATGGAGAGATGCATAGCCCGGATGCTGATGGAGAGGTTGGCACAGCCACTTCCCTACTCATTGAGAGTGAGGGAGAATTTCCAGTTGAGCCATTTCAGCTCAAGGACCAAAGTACATGGTGGAGAAGGTACAATTTTGCATTATGATTTGTACTTCTTTACTTTTTATGAGAATCATTTTGTATTAAGGAGGGTCATTCCTTCTTATACATTATATTATGATGTACTTGAGGCCAAATGTAGCATTGATATTGGCTATCCTTTTGGTGGTTTGTGGGGGAAGCCACATGATTCTTGGTGTGCACCATTGGCACAACATCTTACTTTCATGATCCTATCTTGTAGGATGATTGTGGTAGAAAAAAAGTGGCTGTAAAAGCACTTGTTGTTCTTTGATTTGAGTCAGGTAATGGATGCAATGCGCTAGTTCCATTTGTGGAACTATGATCCACTTTCCATTTGTCATATGGCAGCTTGTTTTCATTGGTTTTTGCTTCCATGTATTGTTGATATTCTTATGTTCATGGGGAGACTTGTTTTGAGAGTGGGACAAAGGTTGGAAGTGCCCATTGGGAGTATGATTCTACCTAATTTACATGTTGTATGTTTCAGGAGAAATAATGGGCAAACCATGATTTCCATACTACTTCTCTTTTCTTCATGTGGGAGGAGCCATTTGGAGAACTTGAGTTCTTGGAGGAGGCACTTCATGGCTGAATTGTTTGGTGGGGTAACTTGGGAAATTCTTGGAGGCCATGTAATTTCAGCTGAAGATTAGCAACAACCCCATACTTACCATAAATGGAGAGAAAAATAGCTAGGATGGGAAAATCTCAACTCTCCATGCAACCCCAACACATTGCATAAACTAGGGGTTGATGATTTCCTTGATGAGCTACCTAGAATGGCTCATTTCATTTGGATGATAGCATGGGTATGGGAGACTCTCATTGGAAATGATATTCCATATTTTTATCATCACTCCTACCTTGAGGAGGCCATGGGACAACAATAAGGTTTCCACTCACACCTTCCACTTTCTCATGATGTACACCATTTGGTTTTGCATACTTGGGAAAAACCATTGGAGAATAGATTTATTGCAGATTATGTTGAGCTATGGTGGGAAATATTGATGAGGATGCCACAAGAAGTGGAAGGGAGGAATTTTTCTCCACCTTTACAGTTGCTTTAGGACAAGCAAAATTTTGGAGGGGAGGACTGTAATATTCCAAAAATTTAGACTTCATCTAAATGGAATATTATAGTTGTTTTATCACTAGGTAGATGAATAAATGGGTGGGGAGACCCATAAAACCCCTTTAGAAGGAATAATAACACTTATAATGTGAAAGGAGGAAGAATAAGCAGCTGGATTAAACACCTTTGGGTGCGAACAGGGATTGGATCATGTTGATTCAGTCAACTTTAACCAAGTCAACATCGCTGTCTAGATACATTGAATCTCCTTGATGTACAACACAGTTTTAGTGGAGGAAAATTTGCATGAGATTGGTGGCGAATATGGATGGGACCCAATGTGAAGAGGTTCACTTGCTATATATGGAGAGGATGGGAGCCTTTTTTATTCATGTTTTAGATTATCGTTTTCTATTGGTATTTTTAGACTTTGCTTCCTCTTGTTGTTTAGCAGGGTTGCAGTGCTGTTTAGCACAATGGTGTTCCTGGTCGGGAATCCCTACCTCATCCTCAGGGAAGGAGAGGTTATTTGGGCTACATTTCTGCATTCCAGAATTTTTTCCAAGCTACCTCCTTCAGTTACAGCGCAGTTTCTGTTTAGAGTTGGGTTGTGTTACAGGGTGCACTAAAGGAGGATCTCTTAGAGTCATTTCTGGGCTTGTTTTTCAGTTGAGAGGTTGTCTATTCATTGGAGGATAAAAAATGAGGACTCCCAAGAATATTTTTACATATTTGGCATCAGGACAAACATCTTCTATCCTTCACAGTGCAGTCACCATCCTGAACTGCGTTATTTTTGGAGGCATTTGCTAGGAGGGTTCATTGAGCTCATCAGGAGGGTTTATTTCTGAGTAGAGGGATCAACCTTATAATTATAAATACCATTGGAGGAGGAAATCATTATTTTAGATCTGTCATAGCATAATTTCATATCAGATCCAGTTTGCAGTGGCACATTAACCCCAGGGTTATTTGTCAAATTGTATATTTCTTGATATCTCTAGCAATCCTTTCCGAGTTGGCTAGAAATCTTGTATTAGAGCCCACATCTTCATTGCTGGGCATTTATTTTGTTTCTATCAGCCACATTCCATTTATATATGTATTCAGTAGTAGCTACACTATTATAGATAGCGATGTCACTGCTCTCCGACATTATTTACAGTTGCAGCAACTCATGTGTTGATTGTTTTGTTCATTGGAGACTTGTTCCCATAGCTTGAGTGGCTTGTCCCTCATGATATTGTTGTATATTTCTGTTGATATTTTAATAAAATGATGGTTGTAAATTGATCCCTCTTATGTCAGGTTCAGATTTGCAAATTTTTATATTTTTATGTTCATGTGTTGCTGCAATCCCGTTTTGGGATATTACATATAGATAAGAATCCATACAAGAAAGATACTAGTGGCATTCTTTTAAACTATTTTCTGGAAGAGGAAGCTGAAAATTTCATTGAAGAGTTTCATAAAGGAGATTGTGGAGGAGATCATTACTGGAAGGCCACAAAAAATAAAATTCTTAGAGCAGGGTATTATTGGCCTACCATGTTCACAGATGTTTACAAGAAGATAGCCTCCTGCCATGAATGTCAGCTTTTTTATGGTAAGAAAAAACTAGTTCCTTTACCCTTAATGCAAATTTATGTTGAGGCTCCTCTCCAATAGTGGGGGCTAGATTTTATTGGTGAAATACACCCATCATATTTAGGGCAGCATTTCCGGATCTTGACAGCAACATATTATTTCACTAAGTGGATTGAAGCAATCCCAACAAGGCAGGAAAATGATTCAGTCATCATCCAGTTCTTAGAGAATAACATATTGTCCAGGTTTGGCTGTCCTGTGAATATTATTACTAACAATGCACAGGCTTTTAAAACCAAAAGGTTGATTAGCTTTTGTCATCAATATCACATAACACTTGGACACTCTACTACTTATTACCCACAGGGTAATGGTCTTGCTGAATCTTCTAATAAAAGCATTGTGAGAATTATCAAGAAGGTATTGCAAGAAAATATAATATTATGGCATCTAAAGCTGAAGTATGCTCTATGGGCTGATAGAGTATGTAAAAAAATATCAATTGGTACTTCACCTTATGAATTAGTGTATGGAGCTGAAGCCATTTTTCTCACATCCTTGGGAGTGCCTGTAATGAATTGCTGCAAGGACTAGAAGAGGAGCCTAATGCTATTTAGAGGAGGAAAAACCAGCTTATAGCTTTACAGGAAAAAACAGAGGAGGTATATAATAGCCATCAGTAGTCACAAAACAGAATAAAGAAGACATTTGATAGAAAGGGACCTAAGAAGAAAATTTCCAAATTCAAGATTTGGTGTTGAAGTGGGAAGCCAGAATTGAAGAAAAGGGGAAACATGGAAAGTTTGAGAAAATTTGGAAATGAACATTCATAGTAGTTGCATACCATGGTAACAACACTTATCTACTTCAAGAGATGGATGGACAACTTTATGCTGGAGAGCCTGTCAATGGCAGGTTTCTAAACCACTATTCCTCTTAATTTTTACTAATTTTTCACTCCATTTTATATATTTCGTTTTACTATTATTTTCTGCTAATAAAGATGGGTTGAAAATCAAAATTGAGCTCGAGGTGAAGGCCATAAGAGTTTGAAGAAGGCTTGGAAAATTTCAGAATTTTACTTCCAAAAAGATGGATGGCACTGGAACTGTGAGTTCTTTGGTGTACCACAGGGGAACACCATCCCAGGCGGAGCCACTATTATCACTCATTACATTGTGAAACATTTCTTGATAGGGTCATACAAGTCACTCACCAAATGGATAAGGTTTCTTAAGCCATATTAATGTGGTATAGGAAATTTTTTGCATTTTTAAAGCCTATCCTAAGTTTTAGGATCACCTACATTTATGCTATTTCAGTCAAATCAATCACATATGGTGTTAGTTGTAATTCCCCATGCATTCAAACTCAAAAGGGTGAATCTGTCAAATTTTCAAATTTTCATAGCATTTTACACAGGAAAATAGCATATTTTGCTACGAAACTGCCTAATAGTTTTGTAGTGAATCTATCAGAGGCTTAACTAATTTCGCTACGAAAATCCATTTTTTAACCTGGCTTGTCAGCGGTTGTATGAGGTGTCATTTTCTTATTAGAGCAGTAAGGGTAAAGGTCATTCAAGATTGTTATGGTAAATTCAAATGTACACACCCGTGTTTGATGTCATCATTACAATTTTTTGGCGTGTATGTGTCATGATTGAAGCTTGAGCTATCAGTTAAACCATTAAATCTTACCTAAATTAGCCTTTTGTCATATTGTGCTTTACCCTTGCATGTGAGTTGATCTCTGGAGAGCTACTTCATCGAGCCAAGCACGTTGCTGACAAATTTGAACTTTGTAGGTGTCATCAACAAGCGAGGCAGTAAAGAATATAAAGCATCCATGGATGCAAGAAGGAAAACAAATAAGGGTGGCCATTGTCACAGGTATGAGCCCATGGACATGAAATTACTCAATGAAGACCCTACTGCCATGGAGGTTTTTAGAAGGACTGACTGCTTGTAATTCTTTTAGAGGTTGCAAGGGTTTCATTTACAGGTTTCAAAGGAATTTTCCACCAGCTTCACAAGAAAAACATCAAAGGTTGGAATTCTGAACCTTACAGTGACACCAGAAAGCATATCCTCAGCTACAAGAATTCCTAGAGGAGGTGACCAGTGTTTTAAATGTATCAAATTCACAATTTAGGATTTCAAAGAGTTTATCAACAAAGAACACAGTGAATTTGATTTGACAAATGCTATCCCTCGAAGTTTTATGAAGGATAATTATGCAAAGTTGTTGATGTTCATTCAAAAGTACTTTAACTATAAAGGAAGGTTTCACATGGTCTACTCCTATCATCTCAAACTTCTTCTACATTTTGTAGATAAGAGGTAACTTTACCTGCCTTTCTATTTATACAGAAGTCTAGGGAAAATCTCAGATAAGGTTCAAATCAAGACAAAGGGAAACGAGACATTTATTTTTCATCATGGTCTAATTAAGTTGTTAGTGTTAGAATAATAGAGGAGGTTAGACAGAGATTGGATTTCCTTTTTTTTCATGAGTGGCTATGAAATAGATGTGGTTACTCCAAAGAAAGACTCCAAACCTAGAACTCCTTCATCATCGGCTGTGGCAGAAGAAGTTGAAGAAGAAAATAGATCATCTCCTCCAGAACCAATGAACATGGAAACAAAACCTTTGCAGAAGACTAACACACCTCAAACAACATCTACAAAGTAGAAGCAGACAATCAACAAACATGGCAGCAAGAGAGTCACTAGGAGCCAGAAATTGGCTAAAGGCAATTTGGAAGATATCCTTCATGCAATTGACATTGAAGAGTCACCTATTGTGCAAGTTGAATACATTGAAGATGGAGGAAGAAAGATGAAGAAATGTAAGACTGCTAAAAAACTAATTTTTGCAGGTGATGATGTTGGTTTCATATTTCAACCAAGGAAGCCAATGACCAGACATGCAAGGAAGGTCATGGGAAGCAAAGAGACTGAGAAAATCATTGAAGCTGCCCAGCAAACAAGCATCTTAGATTTGTCTTCACCAACAAAGGAGGAACTGGTTATGAAGCAAAGAAAGAGAAAAGAGAAAATTATTTAAAAATAAAAAATAGAAACCCTCAAAGAGCAATTGAAGGAAGCAGGTAAAGAGATATCAGTTTTAAGTTTGGACGCAAAGAAAAAGGTTCAATTTGAAAAAATGAGGAAAATATGGGAAGAACAAATCACAAGTGTTTCAAAAACCTTGGACAATACAGAAAAGTTGATAAAATGGACTCAGCCACTAAGAGGAGAGGTCAAATACATAAAAAGGATAAACTTTCACTTACAATCGAAAAACAGAGCATCAAAAGATCAAGTGGAAGATCTTCAAGAGCAACTGGATTTGATTCAAATGGAGTTAGAAAAGAAAGGGCTGAAGATGACAGTGGTAGAAGGGCCCATCAGCCAATTGATTGTAAATGAAGTTGAAACACCACATGAGTAAAAAATTGAGATGGAATATCTTTGATGAGGTTCATAACATGTAGAGAACCCAAATTTTGCAGCTGGAGAACAATTTTTCAATACAATATTGAACTCAGCAAATTCTAGTTTTTTGGACAGTTTCGTAGCGTACCTCAAGCTTGAGGCCAGAAAAATGCTACGAAAAATCCTGTAGGTGCATTTTTGCCTTAAAAATCACTTTTTTATAGTATTATTAAGGGAGATTGATTTTTTTCAAGGTTTCTTGGCATAGTAAAGGTGTTGTAACAAAAAAGTTGTCAAAGAGATAGATGGAAAAGCAAGTTTTCATACACTACTAAAGCTAGCTACGAAACTACCTAAATTGACATGTTTCGTAGCGAGGATATTTTTGAGGAGTTTTGAGAATCCCAACAACACATTAGTTAGCTGGAGACCTCAGCATGTCAGTGGGACATATCAGCAGAGACTCGTCGCTCAAATGGTGTATCACACAGCCAGCTCCTTAGGCAAAACAATGAATAAAGTGAAGGGTTATCCACTCCTAAAAAGTAGGATTTTGTTACACATATCTAGGGATGTTTTAAATATGTAAAGTGACGATGATTTTTACTTCGAGCATGTAATATTCATTATGTAACTGTTTCAATGATAGGATAACCGAATGTAATAAACAGGAGATAGAGTCCTATTAGGAGTTTGTTTTCTTTAAAGGATAATTGTCATTTTTGTGTTTCAAGTTAGTAGTTTTAGTTATGTAGGTGTCAAAGTAGAATTTGAAGATCTAACCAGCTGGAAAGATCATCTAGATTGTAAATAATTTCTATTTATAGACTAAACATTGCAGAGAAAAGGGTTGGAGAATATTGCACCAAATTGCTACTTGTATGTTTTTGTCCATTATCAGTAATATACAATGAAATTCTACTTTTAAACCTGAGATTCTCATGAGGTGTTTAATCTGTTGTTACTATGTATCTTTGTGTCTAATCACTTGTAGTGTATTTTATCTCTAATTACTCAGAATTCATGATATTATGCTCTAACTTCCTTTAGGGGTGAAATCATTGTGTTTTCCTTATATTATGTGTGTGAATTATCTTGATTAAAGACATCTATCTACCTCATCTTCCATGTGAAGAAATACTATCATTAAAAGTACTGATGTTGACTCCATAGCCCAAATGGTAGTAAGCCTTCATTTTTCAACCTGAAATCATACAAAAACCAAGTTAAAATTCACAGAGTTACCCATCTAGTATTATCTTTATTCAAAATCACAAACCCGCTTTGAGAGAGCCCTCTCAAACTAAAGAGGCTAATCTTCAGTTAGAAGTGGTTTGAAAGAGTTACATTGATTTGATCGATGAGAAGCCAATCAAGATCAATTTGGTGATAACACACTGAATGAAAATCATTATTCTTGTATGTTGTCCATCTCATGAAGGGCAAAGCAGTTTTTGTTAATAACGGCATCATGAGGAGCAGGAGGAAGTTTTATGCATGGCACCCCTGTTGCAATCACTTCCTTAAAGACTGATAATTAGGTTTACATGTTTCATTAGCATTATAAAAAAATTTCTAAAGAATATGGGGGCTTCGATCAAATTAAACGTTAAAGGGAATAAAAACAGTGCCAAATGTCCAGATGTCCTTTATAACCCCAATTGCTTTATTTGGACATGTCAAATGATGTTATTCCTTCTCTGTTATGTAGGCAAAAGAAAGTAACTGTTAGTTACAGTATCGATTGTAATCAATTAATAGGATTGGCATATATAATTCACTGTTCGAAGGATTAAGGGAAGGGGGGCAAATCTGCAATGAGGAACAATCACATTCTGTAATGTTGTTCATTGAATTTCAAGTGATTGTTTGAAGAGTAATACAAGATCAACTATTTAGGATTCATGTGGTGTCTGAAATGGTGAAGTATTCCCCTATTTTTATGTGTTTTTCCATTGTTTCTCTATCCCTACACTTCTACAATCTAATTGTAAAACAAAAAGTGTGAAGAACATGATTTTTTATCTAGAGCACCATATTCTGGCTGCGTCTACAATACTCTATGTTTTCCATTGATGCTAAATCAAGGAATTCTTAATTGCTCCCCGGTTTTTGCTAAATTTACATCCTACGATAGATTGAGGAATTCTTAACTGCTCCTCAGTCTCTACCTAGCCTTATGTTTCTCCTTTTCATAATCCATTCAAAAGTATAAAATATCCAAGATAGTGCACCTATCTTGCCCTGTTTCACTCATGCTTGATATTTCTGCATTTAATCACCCGAGCCTCTTTGACTCCATTTCCCAATGGCTTTGCCTTGCTTTTCCCACCAAAAAAATTCAAATCCAAACTCTGCATCTAATAGCTAGCCTAAAATTCCCATCAACTAAGCTATATCTAACAGAGAGATCCCTATCTGGGTCTAGGAGGGATAGATCCTAGGCCCGAAGCATTTTTGATGTTGCCTCCAGGATTCTGTCTTTAGCCTCAGAATTACGAAGTGCTAAAATAGTGGCGACCATACTGGGGACATGAATTATCTCCAGTAATGCACTTCAAGTTTCAGTTTTGACTTTGATGGTGAATAGAAGTCAAACACTAGAAGGCTATTACATTCACCTGGTGACTCCATCAGCAGCAAAATCCAGAAATAAAGATTCACTGGCAACTCCACAAGCTCAAAATGGGATCGGTTGCAAGGTGATATGCTCTGATGAACATAGATCACATTCTGAGCTTCCCAAACAAAATTCCTCAGGTAAATTGGCAAAGGAATATTCCTATTTTTCAAGATGATAATGTTGATGATGCTTTGTTACATCTCATTAAATTTCATAAAAATTCACGGAAGTTGAAAGTTGAATGGCATGAGGATTGCCTCATGAATATTTTCATGGAAAAATTATAAGGGAAAATGAGGGAATGGTATGAAGGTTTAAACCCTAGTAGTTTGTTTTCTTTAAAGGATTTCCACAATGTGTTTTATGAGCATTATAAAGAATATTCTCCATCTTTATCATTAGCTGAAAATTGTTGTGATCAGTCTGAGGATCTCTTACAATACCCTGAAAATATTGATGAAGATCTAGGAAACATGCATGATGAGGATCTCTTAGAAGTAATTTATGGATTTCATTTTCAAGTTAACTGTCATGATGACCAAGAGAAGTTAGTTGAAGATGAAAGAAATCAAGAAATGAAAGTAGATCCACAAGATATCTTTATGGAGACAAATGACAATTCATCTGTCCTTTTGTATGAGGCTAAAGAATACATTAAGTCTCATGATAAATCTTCACGAGAGCGAGAAAACAATTTTTTTTTAATCCAAAGAAAACAAAGACTGCCTCCTCCTTTAACTGAAGAAGAAATTAATTAGATTCTAAACATGCAGCCAGCCTCTCAATTTGTATGTAATCAGGAGATTAATTCTATTTTTCCTACTACTGATTTATGTATTGAAGTATTTCCTAATGAAGACACAGATGTAGAATAGATTGATGTTGAGGTTGTCTTGCATTCACAAGAAGGCTTGTTGCCGGAGGGTGATTATGTTCATTAAAATGATGGCCTTCGAACAGAATTCAAGAATCTCAACCAAGACATATCAGGTTTGCTTGAGGACGACATATTGGTATAAAATAAAGATGCCATATCAAATGACCATGAATAATGTATAGATATTATTTTTCAGAAGGATCTTGAGCATAAAAAAATTGGAACAAAGGGAAGTCCTAGATGAAGCTGGTTATTTTCCTCAGGACCAGGTATTGTTCCAAGATCTATTTATTGGACTCTTAGAATCATATAAAGAAGGGGTGTTCTATGCCATGAGTGGTTTGTTGCAGAATGTAACGAAAAGTTTGAACACTTATGTTCAAAGGCAGTTGAGATGGGAGTGGTCATTTCTTTTTTCCAGCCTGCTCAAAGGGGTGAGCAAGAACCAATCATGTATTCATTTACTTGATTGGTTACATTGGAAAGAAGAGTTCACTTAGTGTACATAAAATATCTAAGTTAGAGTAGGTAGGTAGTGTAAATAAGCTCAGTAATTTGAGCATCCTTTCATTTTTGGTCTAATATTGCTTTCAGTTTTCAGTTTAGTTTAGATTTCAACATTCATATTTTCTAGGTATAACATTAATTTCAGTTTGATATCTTGTAGTGCATAAGTTTAGATGTGGCTTTATCCCAGATTGCAGTACACAGATCAGATTCTTGTTTTAATTTCATAACAAATGATTGAATATTTTCAGCCACATAGGTTGTGGCAGATCAATTTGTAGATTTGGGATTAACATAATGGATCAATCCACTAGTCTACGGTGTCTTGACACCTCTTGAAGAAGCTGCCATCCCCAGCTGGAGCCACTACTAGTACCCTATAATCTATAGTATCACAAGGTGACTGCATATTATTTTCAAATATTTTATATTGAAGATAATATTCCATGGTTGTAGTTTATTTCCAGACAAAGAAGAGAAATCTTGATTGTCAAGGACTTCAAAGGAATCAATCTTCCCTTTTACTTCAGTGGAAAGAGGAAAGTGTTGCTGATAAGGTGTAATGGTGAGGAAACTTCATTTCTACCCTCATTCATTTCATTTACCCTCTTTTACCCTTCATTGTTCCATTTTCTAAAGTCCTGCACCTCATTTCTTTCTAAACCCCCATACATAACCTTTCGGGACTTATTACTTTATAAAACCACTTGCATTAAAGTTCGAAATATTAATGTTATAGCTCTGCCCACTCATCAAATAGCTATATTATATAACATTAGCCATAAAACTTACCATGTTATATATTACATATCATATATATAACAAACCGCTGCCTAAAACCTTTTAGTAGGACCCTTACCTCTATGGCATATCAGCAATTGCATGCTCCTTTACCATATTCATGTGCTATCGCTCCAAAATGTTAATGCGATATTACATGGGACCCTTACCTGCCTACCGCCACATCACTCACATCACATATCACACATCTTACTGCCAAAAATTCATCACTATACGTCTCCAAATAAGATTTGCAATCGTCGATAATCCCGACCCCACCATTCCACGTCACCCTTTCCCCACTTCGCATCACATCCCAGTTACTATTTTGCAGATCAGGGAAATTAACTTATCACATTTCCACCAACCTTTAAATATTGTGATCGCCAATGTGTGATATTTATCACATCATACAAATATTAAGTTTTCCCTTTTCGAATCACATCGCAAATATCTTATTGCATCGTAACATTGTTTGTTTAACTATGTTGCAAACTTGTATCTAGTCCCGATTGTAATTTGCGATGCGGTTGGCCCACCATAACTTCCCTATGCTATACTCCTCTCACTGCTATTAATCCTGCTAATTCCAATCCACATCATCAAAACCATCACCTCCTGTCATCACCCTTCACTCATTGCAAGATTTAACCTTCACCTTCGCCGCTCATAAACAAAAGCTTCTGACCTACGATGTGAGATATGCATCGGGCCCCACCTCCTTGTTGCATCACCCTTTCCCCTACCGCCACATTGCACATCCCCCCCCCCCATGTTAAATGATCTCCACCTTATCTTCCATCTCCGCTCTTCACCCCACATCCAACGATCAACATAACCTTTCGACCCCTCCCTCAACCTTCGAGCTTTAACCGTGGGGGGGGGGGGGGGTTCTGAAATAAGCGGTATCCATTACTGTCATCCCCTCCACATGTCACCTCCTGGATATTTTGCATCACCCTACTCCAATACTGCCTACCACTCCTCTAACCCCCAAAAATAGGCTTTCCCTCCATTCTGATACCACCTACCCGCTCCTACCACCGCAGCTCCACTACATTCCATCTATGAAACTAAAGGAGTATGTAGATGGTGCTACTTCTGACATTGAGTCTTTCTGATGAGTGTGCATAGAAGACTAAAAGTATAATCAAGTTTGCAAAGCTCTAAACAGTACAAATCAATAGGTGATAGGGAATATTCAAGGTTGTTATAGGCATATCTTCCAGCTGTCACTACGCTTACTCTACCTCAAGATAGCATGGGGAGAAACCACTAAATGCAAATAATTATTCTTGTATGTTTTCCATCTCTTGAAGGGAAAAGCAGTTCTTGTTAATAACAACATCTTGAGGAGCAGGAGGAAATTTTACGCATGTCACCCTTGTTGCAATCACTTCCTTAAAGACTAATAATTAGTTTTACATGTGTCGTTACGTTATAACAGTTTTTATAAAGAAGATGGGGGCTTCGATCAAATTGAGCATTAAAGGGATTCAAAAGAGTGCCATATGTCTAGATGTCCTTAATAACCCCAGGTGATTTATTTGCACATGTCAAATGATGTTATTCCTTCTCTGTTACGTAGGCAAAAGAAAGTAATTGCTAGTTATGATATCGATTGTAATCAGTTAGTAGGATTAGCATATATACTTAATTATTAGATGTATTAAGGGAAGGGGGGGAATTTGCAATGAGGAACAATCTCATTCTGTAATTTTTTTCACTGAATTTCAAGTGACTGTTTGAAGAGTAATATAAGATTAGTTGTTCAGGATTCATGTGGTGTCTGAAATGGTGAAGTCTTCTCCTATTTTTATTTGTTTTTCCATTGTTTATCTCTCCCTGTACTTCTGTAATATAATTGTAAAACAGAAAGTGTGAAGAATGGGATTTGTTATCTAGAGCACCCTATTCTAGTTGTGTCTACAATACTCTATGTTTTCCATTGATGCCAAACCGATGAATTATTAATTGCTCCTCGGTTTCTGCTGAAATTTACATCCTAGGACAAATTGAGGAATTATTAACTACTCCTTAGTATCTACCTAGCCTTACATTTCTCCTTTTCATAATCCATTAAAAATTATGAAAGATCCATGGTATTGCACATATCTTACCTTGTTTCACTCATGCTTGATATTTTTGCATTTAATCACCTGAGCCTCTTTGAATCCATTTCCCAATGGCTTTCCCTTGATTTTCCCACCAAACCAATTCAAATACAAACTCTTCATCTAAAATCTAGCCTAAAATTCCCATAAACCAAGCTATATATAACAGACGGATCCCTCTCTAGGTCTAGGAGGGTTATATCCTAGGCCCGAAGCGGTTTTGATGTTGCCTCCGCGATTCTATCTTCAGCCTCGGAATTACGGAGTGTTAACACAAGTGATACCTGTAATTCCAAAACTGTGACATTTGTGCAAAAAATTGAGAGAGGTTTTTGTTATTTGGTCCATTCTAGAAAAAAACCTCTTTTAGTTTTTAATAATTAACTTCCACATGTTAGAAAAGTGCGCAAAAATAAATGAGTGAAACAAAAGGAAAATGCATAATTTTATTTTTTGAAAAATAGACCTCCAAGAGCATTTCATATCTCCTAAACCATAAAACTTGTGCACAAACTGGGAGAGGATTTTATTATTTGGTCCATTATTGACAAACACCTATTTAGGTTTTCCAAAATTTATCTCCATTTTGTTGAAAATGACTTTTGAAAATAGTGACTAGATTTACACTTATTTCTTCATAATCGAAGCACTTGTTCAATTCATTTATCCAGTCCACCAGCTCCTCTGGATTCAGTCCCCTTGCATAACTTGACACTTCAATTATGGGCTTGACTACAGACCCCAAAACAGTTCTAAGGAGTCTCATGTCAAGAGGAATTTCAACATTTTCTTTTGCTTCTTCTGTCTCAGGTTCGCTGATGTCTTCAGGATCTCTGGGTTGTCTTCACTCCATGGCATATATTCTAGCCTAGACCCTCTGCAACATCCCCAACACCTCAGCGTTGGCAACAGTTCTTCTTCTGCCAGCACCTCTACCAACTCAGATTTCCATGTCAGCAAAACAACTCAGAACACTCTTTGATACCACAAATGATGCAACAACGCTAAAAGTCAACCCCAAGGAGAGTTGGTCCACCGTGACGTGGTTCTGTCCTCGTTTCCCTTTGTGACCTCATTCTTCACTCCACGTGGTCTATTTTCTTTTTATGTTATTTATCAATTTCAAAGAAATTGAAAAATAAACTTATTCACAGCTCTCGAATGTTATATTATATTTCCCGACATATATATATAGTCCCCAATATCAAACCTTCGGTGATTAACTATATAATTGGACCTTATATTAAAAATCAACGCTTTCCGAATAAATGACTCATAAACAGACCTTGGCTCTAGGTCCCGCCTCCACAATCAATAGCCAATCAAATGTATGCCCATACCTTAGGTTAAATTCCATGCATCTTTGTTGTGCGACCACCGTTCGATGACGTTGCACCAGATCGACGGCTCTCGACGATATCTCTCGGCGTCCTTGTACTAACTTTAACGTGCGATGAGAATACAAAAAGGCGGTTTTGCGCGGGTCCACTTTGCCACGTGTCGACAGCTCTGTGGAATCGCTCCGCAACCAGGAGAACCTCTTGTACACCAAAAGCGATGCGATGAGGGCAATCCGCCTCCTCAAATCCGCTCGTAGTTTTGCTACAGTGATTGACCAGGGTTAATGTGGGGTTACATTATTCCTTTTGTTCATCTAACTCGCATCTAGACCGTGGTTCCGGGTTCGAAAGCAACACCCCTATTTCTTTATACAGCGGGAAATATACCAAATTAAACAGTGTTCATGGCCACACCTCCTCTACACAGACCTCGCCTACGGTTGTATTGATTCAACAGGGTTGTTCAATAAATAGAAGAGAAACGACAGACAGATGGATGCGGAGTCGATATAGTGACTCGACTCAGTAATTATATATATATACAGGATTCAATTTCTTCGCAATTAAACAATCCTTTCATAGACAAATATTCGAGTCTCTCCAATGGCAAACAAGCTTAGAAATCATTTAACTGGAAACAATTGTAACACACTAAGTTTATTGCAGAAATCTCTCTTCCTCTTGCTCTCTCCTTTTTCTTCTTCTATACATCCAAGGGATTACATTTATATACATCAACATATGTCCTTTCAGTTCCTCTGTGAGGACTGTTATGGTAACTCAAGAGCCTAATTACAATTATTCGAAAACTAAAAGCATGACAGCTGGACTAACTATTCAACTTCTACAACTCTAACTAATCTAATAATACAATCAGTTAAGGTATTGACACCTATCTGTTGCAATTTGAATGTTTTCCAACCCTACTAGCCACAGCATGTGGACAAAACTCCTACATTGCTGGCTAGTGTCTAATGCCCCTGCGTTAGACTCCCGAGGGCAATCTTCTTCATGGGCTCCTGTCCATGAGCTCTCCCACTGATCTACCTATATTCTGCAACATTTCTTCAGTCATCCAAGTGGTATCTTCCTCTGGCTTATCCTTCCATTTGATCAAGTACTGAAAGTACTCTTGTCCTCTGGTCCTTCTGAATGGTCTTTTGCCCAATATCTTCTCTGGTTGTAATGGTTGCGCTAGAGGTAGCTGCTCTTTCCACTCAATCTGTTCCTTGTCTACTGCTCTTTCTTCTGCAACATTAAAAATGGGAGATATTCCAACATTAGGTGGCAATTCAATCTCATAGGCATTTGCAGAAAACTTTCTAAGTATCTTGCATGGCCCAATATTTTTGAACTTCAATTTGTTGTACTGCTTCTTTGGGAATCTCTCCTTTCTCAAGCGTGCTAAAACCGAATCTCCTACTTCAAAATGAACTTCTTTTCTACTCAAGTCTGCTCTACTTTTGTATCTGATGCTGCTACCTTGTAGTTGTTGTTTCACTTGTTCATGTATGGCATGGATCTCTGAAGCAAATTCCTCACCATCTGCACTCCTTAGCTCTGCTCTTCCCAGATTTCTTAACTCTGATATCCCTTTGGGGTGCATTCCATAAACAATATGAAATGGACTCTGCCCTGTGCTCCTGTTTGGTGAGTCATTACATGCATATTCTGCCTAAGGAAAAATATGATCCCACTGCTTGGGATGTTCTCCTGCAGGACTTCTCAACAAATTTCCTAGACTCTTATTCACTACCTCAGTTTGTCCATCAGTCTGAGGATGATAAGCTGAGATGAAACTTAGTTTGGTACCAAGTTTCTTCCACAGTGTCCTCCAAAAGTGCCCCACAAATCTGGTGTCTCTGTCTAAAATGATACTCTTGGGAAACCCATGCAATCTAACAACTTCCTTGAAGAACAAGTTAGCAACATGGGTGGCATCACTAGTTTTATAACATGGAATAAAATGTGCCATTTTGGAGAATATGTCCACCACAACAAATACTGCATCATTCCCCTTCTTAGTCTTTGGCAATCCTAGAACAAAATCCATACTCACCATGTCCCAAGGCCTGTCTGGAATAGGTAAGGGAGTGTACATTCCTGCATTCTGGCTCCTTCCTTTGGCATATTGACAAATCTTGCAATTCTTCACAAACTTGTCCACTTCTGCTCTCATCTTGGGCCAGTAATAGAAGTGACTCAGCTGCTCATAAGTCTTATTAGTACCAAAGTGTCCAGCAAGTCCACCACTATGCTTCTCTTTGATCAAATTTTCTCTCATGGAACATTTTGGTACACACAGTTGGCTTCTTCTGAATAGTAAGTCCTCCTGCAGGGAATAATCCAGCCACTGGCTTCTATTTGTTAAAACAGGGTTACTACATGCCTCAAATGCTTCTTTAAAATCTGGATCTGTCTTATACAATTCTTTCAAAAAATCAAACCCTACAACTTCAAAATTTGTTTCTTGAACAAGCATGTGCCTCCTACTCAAAGCATTGGCTACTTTATTGGCTTGGCCACTGATATGTTTCAAAACAAAATTAAAACTTTGGAGATACTCAACCCATTTAGCATGCTTATGTTTCAACTTGGGCTGTTGTACAATATACTGCAAAGCATGATTGTCAGAATATAATACAAATTCCCTAGACATCAAATAATGTCTCCACTTCTTCAGTGCCTGAAAAATTGCATAGAATTCCTTCTCATAAGAGGAATACTTCCTTCTAGTGTCATTCAACTTCTCACTGAAATACGCCACAGGCCTATCATCCTGACTCAACACAGCTCCAATGGCCTCTCCACTGGCATCACATTTTACTTGAAATGGTTTTGTAAAATCAAGAAGAATCAAAACAGGCTTCTCAGTTATCTTTTGCTTCAAAACTTTAAAGTTTCTTTTTTCTTTAGCAGTCCACTTAAATGGCTGTTTTCTTTTCTTTATTGTCTCAATTATGGGTGCATTAATCTTACTGAAGTTTCTTATAAACTTTCTATAAAAACTAGCAAGTCCATGGAAACTTCTTACCTCAAAAACATTCCTGGGTGAAGGCCACTCCACAATTTCCTTAACCTTTTCTGGGTCCATCTTCAATCCTTCTGCAGAAACAACAAACCCCAAATACACCAAATCTTCCTTCATGAATGAGCATTTCTTCAAATTTATCAGCAACTTCTCTTGGTGCAGCTTCTTCAAGACATGATTAAGATGCCTTAAATATTCTTCTTTAGTTCTGCTGAAAACTAATATATCATCCAGATACACTATCACAAATTTACCAATGAATTCTTTCAATACTTCATTCATAATTCTCATAAAAGTGATAGGTGCATTTGACAACCCAAAAGGAATTACCATCCATTCATATAATCCTTCATTTGTTTTAAAGGCAGTTTTCCACTCATCACCCTCTCTTATTCTAATCTGATGGTATCCACTCTTCAAATCTATCTTTGAGAAATATTTAGCACCACTCAAACAGTCCATTAAGTCCTCAATTATGGGCAAAGGGAATCTGTACCTGAGTGTGATCTTATTGATTGCTCTGGAATCAGTACACATCCTCCAGCCTCCATCTTTCTTTGGGCTCAAAACTGCTGGTACTGCACATGGACTCAAACTTTCTCTGATCAGTCCTTTGTCCACCAATTCTTGTACTTGTCTCCTGATTTCCAGATTTTCCTTGGGATTCATTCTGTAGGCTACCTTGTTTGGAAGATTTGAACCAGGGATAAAATCTATCTGATGGCTGATCTTTCTCACCGGTGGCAGCTCATCAAGTAAATCATCCACAACAATGTCACAGTAATCATCTAACATCTCTTGGATTTCTGTTGGTAAATCAGGAATCTTTGTATAAGTAAGATCTACCTTAGGTTTGAAAACTAAAGAAAAACTTACCTCTTCTTCTTCTATCTGCTACAGATATTCCTTCCCACTCAGCGACAAGGTATTTGGATCAATCACTCTGCTAGATGGCTCTCCTTCTTCCATGGGAATCAATGTATGATGTACCCCATCCTTGAAGAACTTGTAAGTGTTCTTCTTGCCATCATGCACTGCTGCTCTGTCAAACTGCCAAGGTCTGCCCAGTAGTATATGACATACATCCATGGGCATTACATCACATAGGACCTTATCTTTGTATTTGCCCATTTGCAGCTCTATCTCACAATGTTCTTTTACAACCAGCTGGTGCCCCTTGTGCAGCCAGGACACCCTGTAGGGAGTTGGATGCTCCTTTGTCTTCAACTTCAACTTTTCTATTACCTCAGTGGAAACCAGATTGTCTGTGCTGCCACTATCAATGACTAGCTGGCAGCATTTCCCTTGGACTTTGCATATGCTCCTAAAAAAAGTCTTCCTTTGTGTAGGCTCAGTGACCTCTTTGGCTTGCTTCAACAATACCTTATTCACCACCAAGGATTCTCCCCTCTCTGGAAGAATTTCTTCTTCGATCTCTGCTTCTTCTCCAGCCTAGGCAACAACAGCATTCCTTGGACCAACACCCACATTCTCTGGACATTCGTAGTTCTTATGTCCCACTTGCTGACATATATAACACCTCAATTCTCTACCTCTGCCTCTGCCTCCGCATCCTCTTACTTTTCCTCTATAAGAACCCCTTATGCCCCTTGCATCATCCTCTGTAGATGCATTGAGGTGAGCTATTGTTAGCTCCATCCCTGGGTGTAGCAGGCTTTCCTCTACCACCCTGACTTCCCTTCCCACGGAAAGTACCTCTCTTCTTGGCAGACTGTTTCCTCAGGAGTTTCTCCTCTGCTTTTAAGGCCATCTGATAGGCCTCTTCCACTGTCTTAGGAGACAAGAGACCAATATCATCTTGGATCTCCAGCTTGAGACCATTCACATATCTGGAAGTCTTCTCTGGTGTGTCTTGGAATTGCCCAGCCCTTATGCTTGTTCTGTAGAATTCCTCTTTGTATTCTTTTACTGTCAGCAACCTCTATCTCAAGTTCTACATTTGCTTATACAATGTCAACTGGTAATCACTAGGCAAGAATTTACCTTTTAATTTAGCCATCATTCTGGTCTAGCTTTTAATAGGTTGCTTGCCAACTCTCCTCCTTTCTTCCTGCACTCCATCCCACCAAAGTGCAGCATGTCCTTTCAGCTTTGTTACTGCAAACTTGACCTTATTATCTTCAATTATTTCTTCATAATCGAAGCACTTGTTAAATTAATTTATCCAGTCCACCAGCTCCTCTGGATTCAGTCCCCCTGCATAACTCAACACTTCAATTATGGGCTTGACTGCAGACCCCAAAACAGTTCTAAGGAGTCTCATGTCAGGAGGAATTTCAACATTTTCTTCTGCTTCTTCTGTCTCAGGTTCGCTGCTGTCTTCAGGATCTCTGGGCTGTCTTCGCTCCATAGCATCTATTCTGGCCTCGACCCTCTGCAACATCCCCAACACCTCAGCGTTGGAAACAGGTCTTCTTCTGCCAGTGCCTCTACCAACTCAGATTTCCATGTCAAAAAAACAGCTCAGAACACTCTTTGATACCACAAATGACGCAACAACGCTAAAAGTCAACCCCAAGGAGAGCTGGTCCACCGTGACGTGGCTCTGTCCTTGTTTCCCTTTGTGACCTCGTTCTTCACTCCACGTGGTCTATTTTATTTTTATTTTATTTATCAATTTCAAAGAAATTGACAAATAAACTTATTCACAACTCTTGAATGTTATATTATATTTCCCGACATATATATATAGTCCTCAATATCAAACCTTCGGCGATTAACTATATAATTGGACCTTATATTAAAAATCAATGCTTTCCAAATAAATGACTCATACATAGACCTTGGCTCTTGGTCTTACCTCCACAATCAATAACCAATCAAATGTACGTCCGTACCTTAGTTTAAATTCCATGCATCTGTGTTGTGCGACCACCGTCCGATGACGCTGCGCCAGATCGACGGCTCTCGACGATATCGCTCAACGTCTTCATGCTAACTTTAACGTGCGATGAGAATATGGAAAGGCAGTTTTGCGCGGGTCCACTTTGCCACGCGTCGAAAGCTCTATGGAATCGCTCCGCAACCGGGAGAAACCGCTTGTACACCAAAAGCGGTGCGATGAGGGAAATCCGCCTCCTCAAATCCGCTCGTAGTTTTGCTACAGTGATTGACCAGGGTTAATGCGGGGTTACATTATTCCTTTTGTTCATCTAACTCGCGTCTAGACTGCGGTTCTGGGTTCGAAAGAAACACCCCTATTTATTTATACAGTGGGAAATCTACCAAATTAAACAGTGTTCATGGCCACACCTCCTCTACAGAGACCTCACCTGTGGTTGTATTGATTCAACAGGGTTGTTCAATAAATAGAAGAGAAATGACAGACAGATGGATGCGGATTCGATACAATGACTCAACTCAGTAATTATATATATATATATATACAGGATTCAATTGCTTCGCAATTAAACAATCCTTTCATAGACAAAGATTCGAGTCTCTCCAATGGCAAACAAGCTTAGAAATCATTTAACTGGAAATAATTGTAACACACAGATTTTATTGCAGAAATCTCTCTTCCTCTTGCTCTCTCCTTTTTCTTCTTCTATACATCCGAGGGATTACATTTATATACATCAACATATGTCCTTTCGGTTCCTCTGTGAGGACCGTTATGGTAACTCAAGAGCCTAATTAAAATTATTCGAAAACTAAAAACATGACAGTTGGACTAACTATTCGACTTATACAACTCTAACTAATCTAATAATACAATCAGCTAAGGTATTGACACCTAGCTGTTACAATTCAAATGTTTTCCAACCCCACTAGCCACAACATGTGGACAAAACTCCTACGTTGCTGGCTAGTGTCTAATGCCCCTGCCTCAATTAGGAATATTACAGTCCTCCCCTCCCAAATGTTGCTTGTCCTCAAGAAACTGCAAGGATAGAACTGAAGATTTTCCTTCCAAGCCATGGAGGCTAATTTGAGTTGGGAAACCCCTTCCCCGAATGGATCCTCCATCCCCAAGCAATCATCCATACAAAATGAGTCACCTCCCAACATGGCAACTCCAGAAAATTCTCCTCCACCTTGAGTTCAAGCAATGTAGGTGGGCTGAAAATATGAACATGGTAGACATAGGAGCCTACCCCATGCTATCCTCCCCTCCACTTATGATAAGTGTAGAGTGACTGTTGATCTTGGGCTACAATAATATTTCCCTCAAGTGGTAAAATGAAGACTAGATCTCCAAAGATCTCCTCTCCAACGCTATGAATCAAGCTGGCCCAAACCATTCCATATGTGATGGATAGGAAATCATCACCATATGGAATCTCATAAAACTCATCGCCCACCTCATAAATAAATAATTGTTTGGTTGTGGTGGCCATATCTCCTCTCATGCTCCCATTAGAACATGCAATGCAGAAAGTGTGGCAATCGTCTTCCCAAAAGAACACATCCAACCAATGTGTTTCCTCTCCAATCATGCTCCCCATTGTAGTAAGAACAACAGCAGAAATTGGAACCATGATTAGCATCAAGATGAAGGAAATACTGAAGGTTTCATGTGATGTAGGAAAGTACCAACAGTTTCCCATGAAGTTACAGTGCAGTTTTTGTAATTGCGGCTTCAGAAAATTACATGGCAAGTGGTTTCTTGGTACATGGCTGATTATGTATGTTATTTCATATACTAATGAGTGGTAAATGGTTGTGTACATCAAATGAACATACATGAAGTAATACAACACTTTCCCATGGCCACACAAGATATGGTTGTCTCCATCATACATTCTGGCCCATTTTTTATCATGGAGCTCAATGAAAAGCTTGCCCTCTCGTGGAGCAATGCACTGCATAGAAATGGTAAGAGTATGCAGATCACTAAATGCAACAAAAAGATACTTACCATGTACTAGAATTAATATAATGATGAAAAAAATCTCCATAATGGTATGACATACTCTCATGAAGAGAAATGAATCATGTGTTGCATGAAGATCCTTCCTCATATACTTGGAAATCCAAGCCAAGAAGAACATATCACAGTAGTAGATGTCTCCACCCATTACTCCATCTTTCTCACCTCCTCCTTGTCCATCAAGTGCATCAAGAGTGAAATGTTCTTGGGACATTCCATCCATAAGTCCATACTCCAAAGTGATAGCGTTGTTGGCCTATGCAAATAGGCTCTTGTCAATACATAGCTCCATTATCTAACATGTTCATTGTCAAAGACATCTTCCATAATGATGCTATAAACAAAAAGCTCCTTCCAAGGTGGAAGTACTTCCAGATCATCCAAGGCTAAGGAGTAGCCCCTTTGCACCAGGATAGTGCCAGCTCCTACTCCTGCAACATCATGTAAAGTGTGAGAGAAATTTTTCCCTTGCTCTCCAAAGAACATCCAAAGCAACAAAGGATTTTACTGCCTCCCCATACCTCCATCATACAAATCATGTGGTGAAAACATGGTGATTGATATGAAGAATGTCATATCAATGCAATGTGTCCATACTCATTTCTCCCCAATGATGCAAGCATCCTGCCACACATCTTTCCCCCACATGCCCTTAGAAATAGGATGATGGCCAAACTTTTTCAAGAGTAGCCAATGCAGCCAAGCCTCCTACTGCCAAATATCATATATTTGCAAGTAGCTTTCCAGCTTCTTGTTCATCATCCACATCCATTCATCCACCGGTGGATTATGGACCTCATTCTACAAATACTTGGTATCCTCCCATTGTAGGACACCAACCTTCCCAAATATTTCAAGAACTTTGAACTTCATGGAATGTTGAAGTGCACCTTCCATGGGATCTCCTGATGAGACCTCCTCCTCATGCATGGCCTTCCAAAACCAGTGGGGTCTTGGATCTGCTGAAAGTATAAGTCTCTCTTTGAGTTGTGGCATGCTCATTGAGAAAGTTTCATCTAGAGAGGAGAAATGTTTCTTATCTCAAGATGTCTACCCTTTGTTATTTCTTCCTCCATGGATTCCTTAAGGAAACTGACATTTGAATGCTCCCATGAGGAATGGGTCCTTATTTCTTCATTGTTGCTCCTAGACAGCGCAGTGAAACTCTGTTGCTCTAGATTAGTAGTAAGTGATGATTTTGGTTTATGCAATAGCAGATTTCAATAATCTTCCAAAATATTAGCTGCAATATTAGAAAGTGAAAATTCAATCATACCTTGATGGGATTTGGGAACACCTTGTATGGCTAGAATAGTTCCTTCTTCTACCATGTTGGCCCCCTCAACTGTTGATGTTGAAGACTGTTCCTCTAAGGTTGTGACAGTGCTGGTACAAACCTCCTCAAGAGGTGGTGAGGGCTTCTCTTCCTCTGATTTCTCTTTATCAAATCTCTTGATCACCCTTTGAGTGAAATATACAAAAGAAGATACTTTTGCATGTCTCACATGGCTGAACCACCAATTTCTTGCTTCACCCTTCAAGTGCAGCACTGAAATCTCCACTACTTCTTTCTGTTCCATTGGATGTAGTAGGACGAATGCACTAAGTCTTCTTACCCAATCTTTTGTTGCAGATGTCCCATCAAAAGTGGACAATAGAAACCTATTGCCCTTGATTTCTCCCTTGCTGCAGGGTCTCCCCTCTTCCTCCAGTTGAATGAACTGTGGGAAGGCTAGAGTCTCCTTGAAGGCTCTAGGTTAAGACTTGTACTCAACAAGGTATTCACTTAGAATCTGATGATCCAAGTGTCCTCCATGCTTCTTGTCTTCTTCTTTGTGAGAATAGGAAGTGCATGGTCCTTCCTCTTCTCATTCTTCTATCTACCTAACCTCCTTGGAGAGGCCCTTTATAGATCTAAAAAGTGATGAGAGTAATCTCATTATCCCCATAATTCTGATGTTTCTCCTTCTGATAGCTGGAACTTATAGGCTGAGACAAAGATCATGTTTTGATACCACTGTAATATCCCCAAATTGGGACTGCTAGCAAGGCATGCCTGAAAAACGCATTTTCCAGGAATGTATGCTACAGGATTTGAAACCAGAACTTGGATCCCTTAGATATAACAATTAAGACCAAAATACAAGAGGGATTAAAAAAGAAATCATTCTAGGTGGGTTAAACAGGTCTCCCCACACCTAGTGCAGTTGGAAAATGCCCAAAGAAGGGGCTGCAACAATACAAAATAACTCTGCCCAAAAAATAACGCAGGTCAGCCCAATATATGCAGGAGAAAAATATAATGGTTCATTAATCACTTATACATCATAAAATCAGGTTTATAATAGGGCCCATACAATGTACAACAGAAAAATGGAGAACTTAGATGAAGAAACCCTCAAGAATGAGGTGCTGCAACAATGTATTTGCTGTAAGAAGGCTTGACAACGTTATATTATGAGCTGAAGAAGCTGTAAATTACATATCAGATCTAGAACAGATCTATGTACAAAATATTAGATCCATATCAGATCTATACACTAGAAGATTTCCTCTACACATTCCCCTTGGGGTTTTGAGAAAAACATGAAATACAAAGAGTAGATATGAGATCTAAAGTTGCAGATCTGTAGTTTGATTCAGAATTTCTGAAAGTAAATAGAATACACAGTATATTAGATTTGAATAGAACATGGATCAGAAATCTAATCTATGGATCACCACGGTGAAGGGAAGAATCCCAAACACCAGAGATCTCTCCTCCAAAAGCATGCAAAAACTCCCTGCAACTCTGCTCTTGCAAATAACGCAGTTATGGGAGAGAAACTGTGATGTTGACTCTAGAAATGGTTTGGCCTGATGCCAAGATCTGATTATGCAGCTCCAATGATCCAATACTCTCTTATCAAGAGGATAGAAGGCTCTCCCACTTAAAAGAGACACCAGAATGGCCTGGATCTGAATAGATCTAGCCTCCACTTGCTGCAGCTTACAAGGACAACCAAACCCTCAACAAGATCTTCATTGTAGTTGGAATATGTAGCTTGGCCAAATGCCTGATAGTGGACAAGATCAGCAAGACTCCTCCAAGAGCTACTCAATGGAAGAGATGGGATTCCCGATCAGGAACTCCCTAGTGCTAAATAGCACTATTCTCAGCTAAACAACAAGAGAACAAGAAATGTCTAAACAGAAAATATCTTCAGAAAATATCATATCATGAAAAACCTCCTCTTGATTTCCTCCTCTTCCTTTTATAAGTTAGAAATCTTGCCAAACCCTAAACCATCTCAATGATTTAGCTCTGTTCACATGTGTAGCCTCCAACTAGAACTGCACTGTGCATCTAGGAGGTTCATTGCATCTAGACATCACTGATGATTTGGTCCTGGTTGACTTGGTAAACTGATCCAGCCTCTTTCACACTTAAGTGTGCTTATGAAAATGGCTCATATTTAGCCTTGTTCACATTGAGCATTGATTTATTTGCTGATTTAGGAGTTTTATTGATCCTCGTTTACAATTTTACTCACAAAAACAGGAAGCAAAACAAAATTGAATATTCCTATTAGCTTGGGATAATTAGGAATATTACAATGAACCTACAAAATGCCTTGGCAGAGAGTGAATTTGTTGCTCCATTAGTGAAAAATAGGGTGCCTTTGTAGGACCGTTGGACAGTTGGTCAAATTTTTAGGATGATTAACTGTAAAATTCATGAGAGAGCTTCGGAGCTCATATTTTTTGGATTTTTTTGGCCAAATTAAGCTCAGAAAGAGTAAATTTAGGTGTTTTGAATGTTTTGAATCCAATGGTAACCTAATTTCTAATTTGATCACATCTACTGAGTCTTTTTGCAGGTTGAAGACAAAGGGTGTATCGATCAATCAGGCTTATGAGCATATATTTTAGAGTTTTTGGCCAAATTGAGCTTAGAAAGAGTCCTCTTAGGGGTTTTTGGATGTTCTGAATTGAATGGTGAACTCCAATTTCTAATTTGAGCACATATAAGTAGTATTTTTTCAAGTTTTAGATAAAATGTGTATGAATCAATCAAGGTTTGAAAGTAGTTCTCGAAGGTGTTTGGGCTTGGATAAGACCTTGTAGGGGTATTCTCACCTTCATAAGTATATCGCAGCAGCTATAAATTGCATAGTTTAGCTTAGGTTCACTTTTCTCATTATGCTATGTTGAGGGATGTTTTTTTATGTGATTCAATGTGGAATTGAAGTGTCCACGTGCTCATTTTAGCTCATTTTAGTTGGATTATGTCATATTTGTAGGAGATTGTTTGTGTTGGTGATGTTTGTGAAAGTTATTTGTAGCAGAGCATTACCTTGTAGGGGTAAGAGTCACATATTTACCATCAAAAAGCTTTATGTACTTCATTTTGATATTGAATCTATGAGTGGTCTAGTCATATTGACAAGCTCCGAGATGTAAGTCGGGGAGGGTGAACTCCGTAAACATATATTTTGTCATGTTCTTCATTATGTTTGCATGAGTTATGTGATTTATGTTGCTTATGTCAAGTTTACACATGAAGACTAATTCATGACTTAAATATTCATTGAAGAACCTATTTGTTTCAAGATCCATTTTTACCTTGCAAAGCGTTGGAACGATCCTTATTTATTTGTGTGATTTTGGGGAAGAGAAAAGAGAAAACCTCCTCCATTTATAGATCACTAGAGTTTCTATGCAAGTGAGCTAAAAATTCTGATTTTTACAATTTTCTTCCTGAATTAAAAACTCAAGAAAGGAAGAGAATGAAGGGCAGCTGGAACAACCATCTTCATATATACCTTGATCACTAAAAGACTAGAAAGTCTATTGCAAATTGTCATCAACTGCAAAGGATGGAACATGATTGTCATTGTCGAGATTGTGCTCGGTTTCACTTTCATCCATTGGTGAAAACACCTTTTCTTCTTGGTGATGGAAAGGGTTCTCATAAAAATCTTCCACGATTTCTTCATCCATGAACTCTTCATCACCATAATAATTTTCCATATTTTGAATGAAAACCTGAAAATGTTCACAAAAATTCTCAATCAATGACAAAGAAGGATGAGATTATCTGTATTTTTCAAAAAAAATTGAATGAAAATCTTTAGGAGAATAAATCGCTATCATATGGCAAACCTTCATACCAATATCTCTCTTTTCTTTCCAGAGTAGCCATGAACATATTCATCATACAATATTCAGGAAATTGAACCCTTGAGTTGTGTGCATGAATGGGAAATTTAACCAGATGCAGAGAAACATCCCCTTTATCCTCGCCTTTGAATCTTGGCAGATAAGTCTTCCAATCTACACAAGGAATGCAGTTTGGAAATCATGGAATATGATCTTGATTCATGGGAGCATACCTTCTATATTGAGAACTCATCTTGAAAACTTGGAGACAACAGTGGAACTTGAAAATATGGGTTCTTCTTGATTCGAGTTACCAAGTGAATGGCTCATATTTCTGATGTCCAACTATTTTCCACCATCAAAAATTAGATTTTACCCTTGTTGTTCATACCCAAGGAAAATGTGACCTTTCGCTCCCCGAAAATGATGCCAATATATTGGCACTCTGTAAATTTCTCCAGGCTAAGGAGATAAATCGCAAAGGTAACCAAAAACCTCTTGTAGGCTAAGGTCCAGCTCCCCTCGCCTTGGAGGGGGATCTCTTGCTAGGTTCTACTATTCATCAATTTGAATGAATGATAGGATATGATTTTTAGATTGGTTATAATGCTAATAGGATGGTTCAAATATAAATCTGTTTGTGGTGGGTGTAGAGGACAGGGTTAATTAGGATCAAGGTACTATTGAAGATCTAAATGAATAAGGGATATGGTGGCAATTCTCATAGGGGCAAGATAATCAGATCTATTATTAGTCTTTCAAAATATTTGTGGCAGTAGGATGAATGAGGTAGAATGATAAAGTGAGCATCTATCAAGTATGTATTCAATTTATCATGGAAGAAAAAACACATATAATGTTCAGCTAGTTTAATCAGAGAAAACTCATTTGAATTCTGAAAATTTTCATCAAAATGAACATGAGGAAATTAACATTATGGATTTATAGGATATAAGTATATCTAAAGAAGTATATATTACATCATAGAGGAAAACAACATACCAATAAAATTAGACACATGTATCCCTGTTCAAAATGGCTCCTTCCTTCTTCTATTCATTCAGGAAAAGATGTACAATTTGTAGAATAGTAAATCCTAGCCTCTAACATTCCAAATAGAACCCTTTTTCATTCTCTTTAAATTAGTAAATGTTGAAATTGGAAACAATAAGGGCTTATAATTTAATTTTCCCTTAATTAAATTAGAAGGAAATTGTAATTCCACATCACATGATAGCTTGTATGAGTTAACTGAGTCAAGAATACTTAGTTAGCTCAGTCAGTTTGAGTTGGGGGTCAAACTGGAGACATGTAGAGTTATCTATAAATTTTTGGGGGTCCAGTTACTGTTTATTTTGAGTTTTAATTAGTTAACTAAATTATTTGAGTTAAAATTAGTTTAACTAGTT
Organism: Pinus albicaulis; assembly: GCA_034641835.2. Taxonomy (NCBI): domain Eukaryota; kingdom Viridiplantae; phylum Streptophyta; class Pinopsida; order Pinales; family Pinaceae; genus Pinus; species Pinus albicaulis. The sequence continues at coordinate 1,490,023,512 of CM076582.1, read as the reverse complement.
CTAACTGATAGATGAGCTAGTGAATTAAATATGATTTAATTTGCATGCAGTGATCAATCAAATAACTTATAATTCGCTATAAATAGTTGGTGCATGCTAGTTCTAAGGAAGGCTTAATTGAGATTGGAGTTAAAGGGAAGAGATTTATCAGTTGTATAATTAGAAAATTCTATTGGTCATGCATGAGGTCAGCAGGACACCTTAGATGAATTGCGTAATGAATTCTTCAGAGTTTCCCAATTAATAGGGGCACAATTCCTCCAGGAATGTGCAAGCAAGGTTGAGCAACCCAGAGATAGGAAATTGGTTAAGTATCAGACCATTCTTGTTGGGATCAAATTGAGATAGTCAAAGATAGTGCAGAGGTTTCTCAAGAAGGGAAATAGAAATGAAATATACAAATAATAGGGTTTTTAGCTAAGTCTTTCCTTAGATACATTTTTGTTTTGTGCAGTTGAAATTATTTATTTTCTTTTTCATGTGATTGTGCGATCATATTTGGCTTCCGCAAATTTATAGAAATAGATTTAGTATTTTGTTTTAGCATATTACAAGATCAGTTTAATCTATGTGGATTTTCTACATGGTATTAGAGAATGAATCAATATAGAAGAGAAGAACAAAAGTTTGTTTTGAATAGGTGAATCAAATTTGTAGATTTATTCTTTAGGACCAGTAGCAAATCATGATGCCTTTCTCGATTGAGACTCGAATATGCCCTTGAGGGTAATTCGAACTAAATAACATGGAAGGAAAGGATGGAGGCAATTTTGGAGGACAAAAAACTAAAGGAATTCATAGAAAATGATATTCCCCAGCCCACAACAACATATGCTCAACTTCTTAATGCATGGAAGAAGAATGTAGAAAAGGCGCGAAGGATTTTGTTAGAAGGAGTTTGAGATCATATTGTCCCAAACCTCCATGGAAGGAAACTCTATATGCCATGTGGAAGGCCTTAATGGATTTTTTTCATAATAGAAATGACCACAGGAAGTTGGCATTGAAGGACAAGCTAATAAATATCAAGATGGAGAAGAGCAACATGATACCAAAATACTTAACGAAGTTCACTTAATGTTGAGATGAGCTTGGAAGTGTTGGTGTGGCAGTTTCCTAGGATGATTTGGTGAGCCTAGAAATTCTAGGCCTTCCCAAGAGTTGGCACAACTACCAAGACTTGGCGAATGGGAGGGAGAAGCTACAAGAGTGGAACAATTATGGTCTAACTTAGTACAAGAAGATATTTGGTGGAACACCAGAGATGGATCCTCATCAAAGACTGATGATGAGGAGAAATATGCCTTGGATGGAAAGGCAAAGAAAGGGAAATGGAAGGTTTCCCATTCCAAATTGGATTTTGGTCAGGTGGTAAATAAGTGAGACTTGTCAAAGGTACAATGTTTTCATTGTCATGAGATTAGAAAATATGCTACAAAGTGTGCACACAAGAAGACTGACAAGAGGCCCTCAGGAGGAGCGGTAGGTGAAGCACTTTATACACATTTTGAGTTGGATTTAACCCTCATCGCATGCATGGTTTCATCGGTGATGGATTTTGTGTGGTAATTAGATAGTGGAGCTTCATTCCATATTACCATAAATAATGAATTATTCAGTAACTTGGAGTAGAAGGATCTCCAGATGCACATTGAGATGGGAGATGATGGGAGTTATAGCTGTTATAGGCATAGGTACAGTTACCTTTAAGAGGGATTCATGTACTCCTCTCACATTAAAATATGTCATGTGTGTTCTTGGTTTAAAGAAGAATATGGTTTGTGTTGCTATGTTGGAAGACCGTGGCTATGATGTGATATTTAGAAAAGGATAGGGGTTCCTTCACCAAAAAGAAACCAAACAAGTGATGAGTATTGGGGTTCAATTAAATAACCTCTAAAAATTGGATGTAGAAGATTCTGATGCCTTAAGCACAAAAGAAGAGAAGGTGGAGAGTCGAGACATCAGTGAGTTATCGCATAGAAGGTTGGGCCATCTACACCATGGCGCATTGAAGATCATGCAATATATTTCTACAAGACTTCCAAAAGGTGCACTTGAGAAGCGAGATACATGAAAAGGGTGTACATTAGGGAAGTATACCAAAGCAACCTTTCATGATAAGGAAAACTGAGTAAAGGCAATCCTTGAGAGAGTTCAATCATATGTGTGCAAACCATTCTTGACAACTTCCACATCAAAACACAGGTATTATGTGATTTTTGTAGATGATGTTTCATGCAAGTGTTGGATTTTCTTCATGTAGAATAAATATTAGACGTTCTACAAGTTTTTTGAGCTCAAGCCACTTGTCGAGAAATATAGAGGGAAGAAGGTGAAGGCTCTGAGGAATGACAATGGTGGATAATATGTCTCTAAATAATTCAATAATTGTTGTGCTTCAGAAGGAATTCAAAGGGAATTTATAACACTTCATAACCCACAAAAGAATGGGGTTGCAGAAAGGAAGAACATAACTATTTTGGGGCAACATGAGTGATGTTGGATGAACAGTGCCTATTGTTGCATTTGTGGGTGAAAGCATGCAAAAAAATAGTATTTGTGCATAAGAGAAGTCCTCATTGGACACTTGGGATGAGTACACCAGAGGAATATTTTTTAGGTAAGAGACTAGATGTGTGACATTTTAAATTTTTTGGTTCATCGATTTATTTCCATGTGACCAAAGATGCTAGGAAGAAGCTAGAGCCAACATATGAGTTTGGGATATTTGTGGGGTACAATTATACACCTTAAAACTATCAGGTGTACTTTCTAGCACACAGGATGAAAGTGGTTTGAAGAGATGTGAAATTTGATGAAGAGAAGGCCATGAAAATTTCCCTTGGGAGGGACCTTCAGTTGCATGAAGTTGAGGAGATGTTAGCTCCAAATGAAGAAACTCTAGATGTGGAAAAATTACAAGAAGAGGTGTAGAGAGTGGAAGCACCCACTCATGAAGTGACATCCCAAGATGTAAGGAAGATAACCAGAGAGGCTATCAATTTGTTACTTGATGCTAGAGATAATGTGGGAGCACCCACATCACAACGAGGAAGAGAAGGTTCTGAGAGCAGTACACTGGCTACATGGCTCTTATGAGCGAAAGTGTAGAGATAAATCCATACTCTTTTGAGGAAGAAGTACAGAAACCAATTTCTGTTGATGCCATGGTTTAGGAGTATGGATCCATTATTAGAAATAGTGCATGGAAATTTGTCCCAAGACCAGAGGGCAAGTCAGTTGTAGGATCCAGGTGGATCTACAAGGTGAAGCAAGAAGTAGATAGGAATGTGGAGAAGCACAAGGCCAAGTTTGTGTTTAGAGGGTTCTCTATGGTGGAGAGGATTAATTATGATGAGACCTTTGCACCAGTCGAAAGGTACTCATCAATTAGATCCATCCTTGCACTCTCAACATAGATTAGATTGTAGATACATTATATGGATGTAAAGACAACCTTCCTCAATGGGTTGATTGAGGAAGATGTGTACATTGATAATTTGGAAGGTTTTTAGACCTTTGACAGATAATCGCATGTCTACAGACTCAAGATATATTTTTATGGGATGAAGCAGACACCTCGTGCTTGGTACACCAGGATCGACAACTACTTCACCAGGTTGGGCTTCACCAAGAGTGAAGAATATGTGAACCTTTACCATATTGTGGTAGAAGGTAAAATTCTGATCATTGTACTTTATGTCGATGATTTGAAATTGATAGGTGATGAGAAAATAATTAAGTCTTTCAAAGAGGATCTTGCAAGATAATTTGAGATGAAAGACATGCAGCTCTTGCACTATTTCTTGGGATTGGAAATTTATAAAAGAGACGGGGATCTATTTGTATCTCACGGAAAGTATGCCAACGATATTCTTAGGAAGTTCCACATGGAAGGAAACAAACCCATGGAGACTCCTCTAGTAGGAAACTAGAGGAAGGAGGATGTTACTTCAAGCAAAGTAGTAGATGCTACCATCTAGAGGAAGCTTATGGGTTCACTCATGTATTTGGTGAACATATGACCATACATATTCTATGCAGGTAACTAACTTAGTCAAGCTATGGTTAATCCTACCAAGATATTTTGGAGGGTAGACAAGCATGTTTTGAGATACCTTAGAGGCACTACAGAGTTTGTACTATGGTACAACTGAACGTAGGGAGTGAAGATTCAAGGCTTCACGGATGGAGATTTGGCGGAGATTCCATCTGATAAGAGGAACACATCAGGTGGCATCTTCAACATAGGATCAACAAAATATTCATCGTACAACAATAAACAAATATTATTTGCACTCAGTTCATTAGAGGCAGACTACCTAGCGCATAGTCAAGAAGCAAGTGAGGTCATCTGGATGAGGAAAATAATTTTTGGTTTGTTTGGTCGACAGATGGATCCGACAATGATTTATTGTGATAACCAAATTTGAATCAAACCCTCGGTTAATCCATTTTTTCATGACAGGTCCAAGCATATTGATATTTGGTATCACCATCTCAGAGATCGTGTGCAGAGGTAGATTATGCCATTAGAGTACATTCCCACGAAGGAGAAGGATGCAGACATCTTGATGATCGAACCTAGTTACACATTTGAACAATGACAAGGAATAAGATAAAGACTCTAAGGTCATATAATGGAGGAGAATACACCTCCATGGAACTAATTTCCTTCAACAAGGAATATTATAATTCTTTATAATCCTCAACAAAATGGAGTGGCTGGGAGAAAGAAAAAATCTATTGAAAAGTCTATGAATGCAATGATACATGATTAAGATGTACCAATTTTCTTGTGGGGGGAAGCAGCTAGGACATTCATCTACATCCTAAATAGAAGCCCACATCAACTTTTGGAATATAAGACTCCTGAATAAGCATTCATTGGTCAGAAAGCATGGGTTTATCATATGAGAATATTTGGTTGTCCAATGTTCATACACGTACCTAAGAATAAGAGAAGCAAGCTAGAGCCATTCATAAATAAGGGGATATTTTTTGGCTACAGTAAGTCATCAAATCGATATAAGATATATGTTTTAGGGAAGTGAAAAGTTGAATTAAGTAGGGATGTGACTTTTGATAAAGATACCGCTTATTGGAAATCCAAATAATAACACTCAAAACACTAAATATGAAGAAAATTAGCATGTGTCACAAAAATAAAAGATTACTGGTCCTGCCATGTTTTCTAGCCATCCTGAATATCATGAAGAAATACCAGAAGGACCTTGTGAACCATTTCATCCAGTGGTTGTTCCCAAAAAATAGAAAAATACTATCTTGGCTCAAATCTACTTTGCAAGATGCAGAAGGACATGTAGCTCCAAATGTCACCTTTAGGGAATCTAAGATACCTAAGAAGTATTATGGTTAGGAAACAGTTATGACTACGTTGATTGGCTCTGAAGCATCCAACATTGAGGAAGCAACTCCACAAAAAGTGTGGAAGGATGCGATGATGGAAAAATAACAATCCATTATGAAGAATGATGTGATCTAGGATATTGTAACAAGACATCAATGAAAGTCTATGGTAACCTAAAAGTGGATATATAATATCAAGCATGCATCTAATGGGAGCATTGAAAAATACAAGGCAAGATTCGTGGCTAGAGGGCTCTCCCAAAAAGAGGGATAACATTATGATAAGACCTTTGCACCAGTTTCTAGGAACACCATGATTAGATATCATGTTTCTCTTGGTCCATTATGGGATGGAAGCTATATCAAATGGATGTGAAGACCATATTCCTCAATGGAGTGATTGAGGAAGAGGTGTACATAGAGAAACCTCAAGGTTTTGAGGTTCATGATAGGGAATATCAAGTGTGAAGATTAAAGAAGGAATTAAATGGACTCAATCAAGCACCAAGAGCTTGGTATTCTAGAATTGATGAATATATGACAATACTTTGTTTCTCTAAGAGTGCTACTAATCCAAACCTTTATATCAAGGTAGTGAATGGTGAATGTATGATGCTACTACTATATGTTGATGATTTGTTCCTGAAAGGTGTAGACCATCTTATTTTTCAGTGTAAGAGGGAGTTGGCCTTTGAATTTGACATGAAGGATCTTAGTATGATGCATTACTATTTGGAACTGGAAGTCTGGAAGAAACTTGGTGAAATCCTTTTCAAACAAATAAACTATGTCATCAAGATCCTTCATAAGTTTGGAATGATTGAATGCAAGTCTATGGAAACTCCTATAGTGACAAATTTGAGAAAGCTAAGGATTTTGAATCTGATATAGTTGATCGATCCATGTACTGATTTTTTTTTTAGATCATTGATGTATTCGGTTAATACCATACTGGAAATTTTCTTTTGCAGTGAACACCTTGAGTTAGTTCCAGATGGAACCAAGACATGAAAATTGGATTGCATAAAAGCATACTAATATATTTCTCTGGCACTATTGACTATTACTTGAGATATGCCTCTAGTGGTGAGATACAACTACAAGGATATAAAAATTATGAATGGACAGGGAGTGAAAATTACATGAAGAGTACCTCTGGTGTATATCTTAGTTTGGGATCTGATATAATATCTTCGATGAGCAAGAAGCATATATACATCTATCACACTCAGTATTATATAGGAAAAGTATATTGCAGCTTGTTTGGCATGTTGTGAGGGAATATGGCTCCATAAGCTACTCTTTGGATTGTTCAACTAGATGATGGAACTGACTATGTTGTTATGTGACAATGAAAGCTGTGTGAAGTGTTGGAAAATGTAACTAGTTTTGGTCTTCATAAATGTCATTGTACTCAATTCACTATGCATATCTTATGTAATAAGAAAAAAAAGAAAGAAAAATTATTATCTTAAAGAATGGGTTTCATGCTTCTTTTGATTAGTCTTTTAGGTAAAGCATGGTCTTCATGCTTCTAGGGTTTTTCATGTCATAAGATTTATTTTCATGAGTCAAGAGAGTCAACGTCATGTATATAAGACCCATATGGGCAAGGTGTACCTTGCAAAAGAATTTATTTTGAGTCAAGACAGTCAAAATAAGCCTCCTAGCACAAGTCAACCCAAGGAGGGATATTCGACCTCCACAAATGAGTATAAATAGAAGTTGCTTGACCTCATTTGAAAACCAATTCGATCTACAATCAATAATTTTGATCTGAGGTGTGAAATTCAAGAAGGAAGTCAAGAAAGGCAAGGATAAAATAATTTGAAGAAAAAATGAATGGAAAGTGAGTTTTTGCTCAAGGTTTGCACTATTTCTCTCTCAAACATGCGAATATTATGATTTTTTGCAAGGGCAGAAGATGAAGACCTATTGTAGGTCTGAAATATTGAATATGGAGGCTGAAATTCTAAGTATGGTGCAGTTATGGAAGGGCTTGACTCTTGTTGACCTGGCTAAAATTTTACCTAATTGGACGGGCTTCTTGGAGGGCTAACTTGGTGCTGGAGGAGGATTTGGTCTTGAGTCTTGGGTCTTGGTTTTCTCATTTGAAGCAGATTCTATAAGAAGAGAAGAGATTTTCTAAGTTTTCCCCTTGGATGGGTTTTTCCTGACTTGGAAACTAATTTTTGTGTCCATTGGCTTTATTTTTTTTCACTTGATAATTGTTTGATGAAAAATATATAATAAACAAACACAAGAGGATAAATAAAGTTCACAAGAAATTATTGAGGTTAAGGATAAATTGAACTAATAGTTTCCCTATTTCATTATCCAATATGAAGCTAACAAATAATCCTGTGTTTCATGATAAGACAAAGCATATTAATATTAATTAGCACCACTACATTCATGATATGGTAAAGAGGGGGGTATTGTGGCTCCAATATATTCCCACTCATGAGAATACGCCTGATATTCTTACAAAGATTCTATCCTAGGCAAAGTTTTTATACTTGAGGGGAAATCTTGGACTTGTGGAGAACCCCTCTATCAATGAGAGGGAGTATTGATGTGACATCAACAGGGGAATATCTCATATTTTCGGTGCCAACAAGAGCATGGCCTAGATTATTGATGAGTGGAAAAAAAGGGCATGGATCGCACTGTTAGTGACAAAAATAACATGGCTTGGATTGTTGGTAATATAGCATGAGGGATATATATTCTAGAGATAATGGTCCCTAAGGCTCAAGCACTCAATAAAGTGGGTGACTTTTCAATATCATGGCCTAGAGTGAGGCCTTTGGAGTTGGTACATGGGTGTCCTTAGGGTTCGACCATGGGTGATGACAACTTTAGACTAGTTGGAGTACCATGAGGTGAGGCACCCACCAGATCATGGTGAATATTTGAGTGAGTACCATTTCTTAGGAGTGTTAACCTAAGTTGTGGTACATATTGATGATGATGTTGATTAAGGGCATTATTGTTGACCTAGATGATGATACTATTAGAAATTTGTACCTTTCATTAGAGAGTTCATGTATACAAAGAACATATGGATAGTCATTATTAATAGATCCATAGCTAAGAGGGAGTCTTTAATTTTTTATCTATGGCCAATCTTCATAACATTTCATTTGTACTTCTAATGGTGAAATATAAATTATATATTTTTATGTATCCAAATTAAAATAGCACAAAAACCTAAGAAAATACAGGTCAAGGACTTGATAATAATTAGATTTGAGGGGGAAACCTCCCTTTACATCACATAAATGATCAATTCTTGGATGATTTAAATACGACCTCCTTTATATATATAGGATTCTAAAGGGTCAAAATATAATTAGGGGGCCCTACATAAAAATAATAATGTAAGGGAACAACACTAAAAATAGTGGGCTTCTATCAGGCACAACAATAACAATATAGGGGCTACACTAATATTATAGGGACCTAACATGTCCCTATCCTTAAAAAAGGTGATGTCCTCAACGCTTGAGTAATTATAGATGCTTATGTATAAAATACTCACCCTCCCATATGGAGTCTTAAATAGGTAAGTTCTTCCACTTAATGAGATATTCTAAAATTGATTGATTTCATAGTTGTCAAACTCTTGTTTCTATGATTGATTTAGGCTCCACTATGATTTTTACTTCCTCTTCAAGTTCAGGTAATATAGTTTGAACTAGGAGCTTGTCACCTATAACCTCCTCTAAGCATGAAACATGGAAAATGGGGTGTACTCGCGAAGAGGCAGGCAACTCCAATTTTTATGCCCTAGTACCAATATTCTGTAACACCTTGTAAGGGCCATACTACCAATATTTTGTAACACCATGTAAGGGCCACAATACTTGGGTGATAATTTATTATCTTTTTTAGCTTGATTGAGGGAAATTTGTTTGTATGGTGTAGCCGTAATAATACCTAATCGCCCATGTCAAAAATTCTTTCTTTGCTAGGTTGATTTACTTGTTGTTTCTTTCAATTATGTGCTAGAGTTAGGTTATCCTTTAAGTGTTGGAGAAATTTTTGTTGATTCTTGATGTGATCTTCCACTGCTTGAACCTTAGAATTATCTCTTAAATATGATGTGATGGATGATGGATGATATCCATAAAGCGCCATAAAAGGGGTCATTGTTTCTATGGTATGAAATGAAGTGTTATAACACCATTATGTTAGAGATAACCAGTTGACCCATTGTGTGTTTTTATCAAATACAAAGCAATGAAGATATCCTTCCAAGCATTTTTTCACTATATTATTTTTCCCATTAGATTTAGGATGATAAGATGAGTTATGAGTTGATTGAGTACCAAGACAAGAAACTCATTTTGTCCAAAAATTTCCAATGGAAATAAGATCTCTATCACTTATAATAATATTTGGGTTTCCATGTAGCTTTTGAAATGATTCCAAAAATGAAGTAGTGATTGTATTGGATTTGAAAGGATGACATAGTGAAAAAAAGTGTGAATACTTTTTAATTCAATCAACTACCACCATGATGACACTCTTTCGTTCAGATTTTGGTAGACCTATGATAAAATACCTTGAGACCTCCTCCTAGTGCCGACTTGGAATGGATAATGGTTTTAAAAGGCCGAGGTTCTTAATTGTATCAACTTTATTTTGTTGGAAAGCCAAAAATTCTGCCACAAAATTTTGAATATCATAGTTAAGGCCATCCCTAAAAATTCCTTCTTGACCATGTGGTTATTTTTTAAAAATCTCGAGCGCCATCCTATAGGAGAGGTTTGTAATTCGAAAATAACATTTTTCTTGAGTTGGGAGTTCTTACATAGATATAAATGATCCTTGGACCACAGTGAATAATTTTTCCACATAAATGTATTATATGCATTGGGATATTTCTGCAACATTTGAATGAGTGTCTACACTTCTTTGTCATTCTTCCATTCATCCCTTGCTTCATTTATCCAATTAGGTTGGATAATAGAAATATCATATAGCAACACCTCCACATCGTTATCCCTTACTCATAGTGCATCTACAACAATATTTGTCTTCCTTATTTTGTAGATGATTTCAAAGTCATAACTCAACATATTTGTAACCCATTTATGTTGCTCTTATGAAGATACTATTTTTTTCAAGAATTATTTAAGACTATCATGATCTTTTCTTATCTTGAAGTGTCTTCCCACCAGGTAAGGGAATCATTTCTTCAAGGAATGTATTATTACCAGCATTCCTTCTCATAAATAGGTTTGTGTAAATTTTTTTCCCTATATTGGATGACTTTCAAAATAAATGGTTCTTCCTTCTTGCATTAAAAAAACACCAATTCCATTTCCTAAGGCATCACATTCCACAAGAAAGGTTTTTATGAAATATGGTTTATCTAAATCTGGAGCTCGACACATTGCCTCTTTAAGATATTCAAAGACCTTATTTGCTTATGGAGCCCAAAAAACTACATTTTTATTTAGTAATGTTGTTATAGGTGCTGCTATTTTCCCATAATTATTAACAAACTTGCGATAATACCCTTCCAACACGAGAAATCCTCAAATATGCCTTAATTTTGAGGGGATTTTCCATTCCTTGATGGCTTTAATTTTTTTATGGTCTACTTTCACACCCTCATGAGATATAATATGACGCAAATATTCCACCTCTTGTACCCAAAAGAAAAATTTGGAGGGTTTTGCAAACAATGTTTTCTCCTCCAATATTTTGAGCACCATGTCAACATGTTGAACATGGTATTTCCAAGACTTGTTGTAGATTAGTATCTCATCAAAAAATACTAAATTTTTTTTTCTAAGGAAGGGTTTGAAAGTTGAATTCATAAAAACTTGAAATTTGGAGGTTGTATTAGTAAGGCCAAAAGGCATGACCAGACTCTTCATAATGACCTGCATTAGTTCTAAATGTTGTTTTGGAATGTCTTTTGGATTCATTCTAATTCATTAATATCATGAATAAATATCTAGCTTGGTGAAGTAAATTTCTTCATGTAATTAATCCAACAATTTATCAATGACAAGAATGGGAAATTTATCTTTAATAGTGAGTTTTTTTAGTACTCTATAATCCATAAACATATGCCATGATCCATCCCTCTTGTGCACCTATAATAGTGGAGAACAGAAAGAAATTTGGCTAGGTTTAATTATACCCGCCTCTAGCATTTCTTCAACTATATGTTCAATTTCACTCTTTGGGGCATAGGGATGTCAATAAGGTATGATGTTTGGAGGAAAACTTCCTGGAATCAAGTGAATTGCATGATCATGATCGTGAACAGGTGGGAGAGGCTATGGGAGTCTCAAATACCTTGGAATGATTTTTAAGGACTCTTTGGAGATATGGAGAAATGGATGACTTAGATGTTAGAACATTTAGTGACCATAATTGTGCAATTACCCCTCATTGTTCCTTCTTAAAAAAAAAAATTCATGCCATTAGAGTTGATTATCTTCATAAGTTTCCCTATGATAACCCTTAATTCAATTTCCTTTCCTTCCCAGAAAAAATTCAAGAAATTTTCTTCAAATTTAAAAGATATCGTCCCCAAATATTGTAACCATTGGACTCCTAATACAACATACCCATTATAATGGAAGGCATTTAAATCTTCAATACATATTCCCCCATGGTTAGATTGATATTATGACACTTCCCTGATTAATTTATAGTTCCTCTATCTACAATCATCACTTGGCAATCTAGTGCTAGATATAGAAATCAATTCAAATCCTTGGCAATATTACAATGAATAAAATTATGGGTACTACCTAAATCAACACGCACTATTACCTTTTTATTCTTGATATATCCTTCTATCCTGATATTTTGAGGAGTGGTAATTCCTGCCAATGCATTACAAGATATGGTGAAATTTATTTCTTCTTTTCAACCCCTAGGGTTGGATCCTAGTGTATATCTTATTATTTTTATGTTTATTGTTCCTTTTCTTCCTCTTCTTCATAATAAATGTAAAATAATTTATTCTCCGCACACTTTTGAGCTTTAGTGTATTTGATATCACAACTGTAACAAAGTCCTTTTGCTCTTTTTTCCTCCAGTTGTTGTAGTATCTATGTTACCAGATCCTTTCCATCAAACTTCCTCATATAGATATTTGGAATATGGTTGGTATTCAACCCAAATTTAGAGTCTCTAAAATTATGATTCACATTATTTTTTTTCTCATCATGAATTTCATGGAATACCTTGTCACCATTAGGAAGCCTTTCTGGTATCAACTTTGTTAAAACTTCCTTCAAACCTTCCATGCATTCTTTTAAAAAATCCATGTCCCATTTAAATCATCCAAGCCCCTATGTCTGATTTTATGGTTGATTTTAATCCTTTCATCATCACTTCCAATTAATCTTTGGTTTTTCTTTGTGAGAGCGGAATTTGTTGCACTTGGTCTTGTAATTTTGATATATCATGTTGCATTTCTTCCTCTTCATGTGTCATCGTAGAGATTTCAAAGGGCTTAATGGGTGTACAATTTTTTTGTTTGGGAAGAATTTTGGAACCAATTAATGATATATATGCTTCATTATTCCTTTTGAATCACTTCAAAATGTTTTTTCAAACAAAATTTATGAAAATTTAAAAATACACACCTTTTAAGAGCTTGATTTTAAGCTTATTGATCTAACTAACCTTGAAATTTTTTTATCTCTATGATTTCGGCATCCCAAGTAGAAAGAACTTATAAAAGATGCCACGTGTCATTATTTCAACCTTCAACCTTGAAAATCCTGCCCAAAAAATAAAATTTCATTCACTTTTGATAACTTTTTATGGAATTCAAATATGATGCTCGAATAGAAAGTTACGATGATTTTCCCTGGAACACATGTTTGAGACTAAATTTTAGAGCATATAAAAACCATAAATTCCTTGGACCATATCTACAAAAATATAGTGAAACAATTTCTGAAATCATAACCATATGTTAATCAATATTTAACCTCCACATGGTAGCAATTTCACAGTCTCAAGATTCATATAATTTTTTTTATAGTGAAAATTCCATAATGGCATGTTTGAAGCAACACAACCCTAGAATTAAGAGCTCTGATACCAAATGTTATGTATCCAAATAAAATAAAAACATAAGAAAATATATATCAACAAACTGATAATAATCTTATTTGAGTGGGAAGCCTCCCTTTACATCACATAAATGAACAATTCTTGGATGATTCAAATGAAAATACCTCCATGGTATATATAGGATTCTAAATGGTCAAAATATAGTTAGGGCCTACATAACAATAATTATGTAAGGGAATAACAATAAAAATGGATGGATTCTATGGGGAACACTAATATAAATATAGGGGCTAAACTATTATTATAGGGGCCTAACAATATTTGTAAAAGAAATATGATTTTGAGGCATGTTATTCATGCTTGCAAGAAAAATAAAATATTTGTTTATTTTATATTCAAAATAAATATTATAAGGCATTTTCTTCATGACCTTATCTTAAGTGGGAAAAATAAAATTTGTATTTGCACTTTTGACACCACAATATGCTCAAGTTGGCCTCCCAGTGATAAAATCGGCTTGGCCTAAGAGACACCTATTTTACCACCCCCATCATGTATATATAAAGAGAAATTGTCTCCCTTCCAAACATAATTCACATCACATCTTCAAGAACATTTCTAATATCTAATAGTGGAGTAAGAAAGAAAGGAAGGTCAAAGTTGAAGGTTAAAAGGAAGTCGAGTTCAAGTAAGATTCTCTTCACACATGTGAAATCTCTCTACTTTTCTCACATGTGCGATTGTAGGTCCAAATTTTTGTGGTAAAATTCTGACAAAGGTCAGAAATTTTGAGATAAAGAGAGGCAAAAATTTGGCTTTTATTGCAAACCTAGCGCAAGCATGGAAGAATAATTTTGAAGTATTTTGGTGAATATTTGACTTGGCATCTTGGGATTATTATGGTTGTCATCTTGCTGGTTAGTTTGAATTTGATACATATATTTTGTTGCATTGATTCTCCAAGGAAAGGTTGGATGGGGGTTTCCCCCTTAGTGGGTTTTCCTAGGGTAAAATCTTCTTGTCTCTTTGTGCGTTGTCATTTTTAATGCTCTATTGTCTCGACGGTTGATTTTTTGATTGTATAATTTCTTAATGAAACATTGAAAGAGAAAAATAAGCATCGACATCATTTAAAGTAATTATCAAGTTTCAGAAATAAGTACATGAATATGTCGTACCAGAAAAAATAAACAAATCTTGGAGTTGTTGAGAATGCATCCCTCTGTGAGAGGGAGTTTCGAAGTGATATCATAAATGATAATAATTCTACGGAGTTTATAAAGGCTCAAAATTACTCAATCGTAAGGTTGAGTGGGTGCCTTCAGCATTAGGCTCAAAATTACTATCTAGATAAGTTGAGTGAGAACATTTAGCATCAAGCCTAGAAATACTCAAGTGAGTGAGGCCTTTGGGACTAGGACAAGAATTACTCAATTGAATTAAGTGTGTCCCTAGGGTTTCACCATGGGGAAAATATGTTGACAAATATTATGGTGAACCAAAAATAGTTTGTGTTATGAAACCAACTCCAAAAATAGAAGAAAAGAGAGATCAACGCCTTAGAAATCATCCATTTCGAGGGGGCAGCCTCCAATACATTACATAAATGAAAATTTCTCGGATGATACAAATGACCAAACCTCCTTTCTATACATGGGAGTCCATGGGACCACAATGTAATCCTAGCCGACCTAACAATAATAATGTAAGGGCACAATAATAACAATATGGGGGTTACAGGGGTACAATAATAACAATAAGGGGGTTACACTAACAACAATAAGGGACTATACTAGTAATATAGGGACCTGACATGCTCCTCTCCTTCAAAAAATTGTTGTCCTCAACGCTTGAGTAGCTCTGGGTTCTTTTGTATAAAATTCTCATCCTCCCATGCAGAATCATCAGTGGGTAAGTTCTTCCATCTGATGAGATACTCTGAAATTGAGCAATTTCGTAGCTGTAGAGTTCTTGTTTCCATGACTGCTTCAAGATCCAATATGGCTTTTCCTTCCTCATCAAGTTCTAGAAATATTGCTTTAACTAGAAGGTTTTCCCCTGTAACCTTATTTAAGCATGAAACATGGAAAAATGGATGCACTTGCGAAGAAGCAGGAAGCTCCAATTTGTATGCCATAGTTCCAATATTTTGCAATACCTTGTAAGGACCATAGTAATTTGGCGATAATTTATTATCCTTCTTAGCTTGCTTTAGGGACATTTGTTTTTATGGTTGTAGCCGTAAAAATACCCAGTCTCCTACATCAAAACTTCTCTCGTTGCGATGTTGATCTGCCTGTTGTTTCATTCGATTTTGTTCCAAATTTAGGTTATCCTTTAAGAGTTGGAGAAATTATTGTTGATGCTCAATGTGATATTCAACTGCTTGAACCCTAGAAATTTCCCTTAAAGAAGATGTGATGGACGGTGGGTGATATCCATAAAGTGCCATAAATGGGGTCATTTTTGCTGCAGTACGGAAGAAAGTGTTATACCACCATTCAATGAGAGGTAACCACTTGACCCATTGTGCTTTCTTATCAGATAAAAATCAACAAATATATCCTTCCAAACATTTATTCACTATCTCAGTTTGACCATATGATTGAGGATGATAAGATGAGCTATGAGCTAGTTGAGTACCCAAACAAGAAAATAATTATGTCCAAAAATTTCCTGTAAAAATGGGATCTCTGTCACTTACAATACTCTTCAGGTTTCCATGTAGCTTTTGAATTATTTCCATAAATTCTCTAGAAATTGTACTTGATTTAAATGGATGAGATAACACACAAAAGTGTGCATACTTGGTAAGTCTATCAACTACCACCATGATGACACTCTTTCCTTCAGACTTAGGTAAACTTGTGATAAAATCCATTGAAATCTCCTCCCAACGTTCACTTGGAATGGGTAAAGATTGTATAAGACCCGGGGTCTTAATTGTTTCAATTTTTTTTTGTTGGCAAACCAAACATTCCGCCACAAAATTTTGAATATTATATTTTAGGCCATCCCAAAAAAATTCTTTCTTCACCCTGTGGTAATTTTTTAAAAATCTCGAGTGTCCTCCTAAAGGAGAAGTGTGCAATTCCAAAAGAATCTTTTGTTTTAGTTGGGAATTCTTACAAATATATAAGCAATCTTTATACCATAAGGAATCATTTTTCCAACTAAATATATCATATGTACTAGGATCTTGCTGTAGCTTTTGAATGAGTGTCCACACTTCTTCGTCCTTCTTCCATTCATCCCTTGCTTCAGTTATCCAATCTAGTTGGATAATAGAAATGGCACAAAGAAATGCTTCCACCTCTTCATCCTTTCTTGAGAGTGCATCTGCAACAACATTTAGCTTCCCTTTTTTGTAGATGATTTCAAAGTCGTAATCCAACATCTTTGTGACCCAGTTTTTCTTCTCTTCTAAAGATAGCCTTTGTTCTGAAAGTATTTAAGACTGTCATGATCAGTTTTTACCTTGAAGTGTCTTCCCATTAGGTAAGGTCGCCATTTCTTTAGTGCGTGTAGTATTGCCAACATTTCCTTTTCATAAATAGAATTTTGTAAATACTTTCCTTTGATTGGACTACTTTCAAAAGCATTAGGTCTTCCTTCTTGCATTAAACGACATCAATTCCATTTCCTGAGGCATCACATTCCATAATAACGGTTTTTCTGAAGTTTGGCATAGTTAAGATTGGTACTTGGCACATTTCCTCTTTAAGATGTTCAAAGGCCTTAGTTGCTTCAAGAGTCCATGAAAATGCATCTTTCTTCAATAATGTTGTTAGAGGTGCTATTATTCTCCCATAATTCTTAACAAACTTGCAATAATACCCTTTTAACCCGAGAAATCCACGCAACTGATTTTTGGTTGTGGGGACTTTCCATTCCTTAATGGATTTAATTTTGTTAGGGTCTACTTTAACACCCTTGTGAGATACAATATGACCCAGATATTCCACCTCTGGTACTCCAAAGAAAAATTTGGATGTTTTTTCATATAATTATTTTTCTTCCAATAGTTTGAGCATCCTGTCAACATGTTGAACATGACCCTTCCAAGACTTGTTGTAGATTAGTATATCATCAAAAAATACTAGCACAAATTTTCTAAGGGTTTGAAAATGGAATTCATCAACCCTTGAAATGTAGAAGGTGCATTGGTAAGGCCAAAAGGCATGACCAAAAATTCATAATGACCCTCATGAGTTCAAAATGTTGTTTTCGGAATATCGTCAGTATTCATTCTAATTTGATGATATCTTGAACAGAGATCCAACTTAGTAAAATAAATTTCTCCATGTAATTCATCCAATAATTCATCGATCACAGGAATGGGAAATTTATATTTAATAGTGAGCTTATTGTGCTCCCTATAATCCAGACACATGCGCCATGAACCATAGTTCTTATGCACCAATACTATTGGAGCAATAAAAGAACTATGACTGGGTTAAATTATACCAACCTCTAACATTTCTACAATCATATGTTCAATTTCGTTCTTTTGGACATAAGGATATCTGTAAACCCTGATGTTTGGAAGAACATTTCCTGGACTCAAATGAATAGCATGATCATGATCATGAATAGGTGGAAGCCCTTTGGGAGTTTCAAACACCTTGGAATGATTGTCCAAGACTTTTTGGAGATCTGGAGAAATAGACGATTTTGATGTTGGGACTTCTAGTGAGAATAATTGTGCAATTATACCTCGTTGTTCTTTATTCAGAAGATTTTTCATGAAATTAGAGATTATTATCTTTCCCGGATTCCCTGCGATACCCCATAATTTGATTTCCTTTCCTTCAGAAAAAAAATTCAAGAAAATTTCTTGAAAAGTAAATGCTACCGTCCCCAAAGATTGTAACCATTATACTCCTAATACAACATCAACACCTCCCATTGTAATGGAAAGCATTGGACTATTCAATACATATTCTCCCATGGCTAGCTTGATATTACGGAATTTTCCAGAGCAATTTATAGTTCCTCCATTTGCAACCATCACTTGACATTATGTTGTTGGGTATAGGAAACAATTCAATTCCTTGGCTACCTTACAATGAACAAAATTATGGGTACTACCCGAATCAATCAACACTATTACCTTTTTCTTCTTGATATGTCCTTCTATCTTGAGAGTTTGAGGAGTGGTAATTCCTGCCAATGCATTACATGATATGGTCGGACTCGTTTCTTCTTCTTATAGGGTTGGTTCCTGGTGTATATCCTCTTCTTTTGAAGTTTCTTGTTCATTTTCTTCCTCCTCTTCACAATCTATGTAAAATAATTTCTTCTCAGCACACTTATGACCTTTAGTGTATTTTCTATCACAACTATAGAAAACACATTTTACTCTTTTCTCTTCCAATTTCTGTGGTGTTAACCTTGTAGGTTGTGGAAATCTAAGAGTAGAAATACTTCCATCTTTATAGATGTGAGTGGTAGGCTTCCTTGTTGCCATAATTTTACATTCAATTTTTCTTGCCAACTTGAATGCCTTCTCCAATGAATCAGGTTCCCAAACGCGAACTTCACGTTGGATTCTATCCTTTAAATTCCCCATGAAGACATCAATCTTGTGTTCCTCTGGAATATCAGTTACCCTTATATTCATTTTTTGGAAATCCTCAATGTGCTCCCCTACTGAACCCAAATGTTCGAGATTTATCAATTGGCTAAAGAAGGTGTTGCTCTTTGTATCCTCATAATGTGCTATCATTTCTTCTGTAAAAATTGACCAAGTGACAATTTTTTTACAGAAGAAAAGCCATCGATACCGTACAAATGTATTTTGTTCTAAATGTAAAGTTGCAATGTGTACCTTTTGTGTGTTTTGCACATTATTGAGATCAAAATATTGCTCCATCTATATTATTCATGTTACAGGATCCTTGCCATCAAAATTCCTCATATCCCTTTTTGGAATATGGTGGTTCTTCCCTCCAATATTAGAGTTTATGAAATCACAATTAAGATTTATTTTTTTCTCATCATGAGTTTCCTCTAACATATTTTCACCATTAGGAAAAATTTCTTGTATCAACTTTGTCAAACCTTCCATGTCTTCTTTTAGATCATTCTTCATGTTTTCCATTTTTTCATCAATCTTAGCTTCCATGTCATCCATCATAAATTCCGTGCCAGCTTCCATGCCATCCATCTTAGCTTCCATGCCATTCTTCAAACCATCCATATTAGATTCCACGCCTTTCTTCAAACCATCCATCTTAGTTTCCATGCCTTTCTTCAAAACTTCCATGTCATTTTTTGTTGCTCTTTGCGAGAGCGAAATTTGTTTCATTTTCTCTTGTAGTTTTATATGTCATGTTGCCATTCTTCGTCTTCATGAGTCATAGTAGAGGCTTATAAAGGCTTAATGGGTGTTGAATTATTTTTAGGGGGAATTTTAGAGCCCAATACTGATATCTATTCTACAATATTCCCTTGGAATCAATTCAACTTGATTCTTCAAACAAGACTTATGCAATTCGGTAAAAAAAAATACACACCTTTTTCTTTCTTTTGAAAAGCTCGATATTGAAATTGAATTATCTCTATAATTGTGGATCCTAAATATTTGAAATTCAGCCTTGTAGTAAGCATCTGAAGCTTCTTTCAAATGCCATAGGTTTGACGTAGTTTCGATTCTTCAAGGAAAAGTTATGCCCAATCTCCCACAATGACCTAATTATGGACTAGTTCAGTAGAGTGAACTTGTACGACGTACCATGTGTCATTGTTTCCTCCTTTAGCTCTAAAATTGACAAAATGAAACTGTAGGAATTTATAGGGTAACTTCTATAGATCAAGAACCAAAGGTCGCCACTCACAAACAAATCACAAATCAGTACACCAGTATAATCATGTGGTTAAAACCCTCAAAGAGGGAAACAGTCCACGCCTTGAGCCAACGCGACCACTTCAGGGAATTTATTAATATAAAAATAAAAGTTACAAATGTTTCTCTCATAAACGGTTACCAGACAAATGACCCTCCATGCTCTTTAAATAGAGATCATGGACCAATCGGGTGTTAAGCCATGGATCAAGTGCCATTAATACTGAGGTGAGAGATAATCGTCGGATCACTACAAATCGTGACTGTCGAATTATAATTTACAAATGTACATGGTAAAGAAACACACTTTACCTAAATATACACTAGACTAAGTTATTATTAACTATTTCCTATGTGTCGAAATATCCTAACATCCCCCCTTAAGAACAACTTGGGATAGGATTGAAGGATTTACAAAGGTGACACAAAAGGAGCCTATTTCCTATGTGTCGAAATATCCTAACATCCCCCCTTAAGAAAAACTTGGGATAGGATTAAAGGATTTACAAAAGTGAAAAAATAGGAGAAGGAAGGAGGCATTAGAGCCTATCCCCCCTTAATGACAATTTTCCTAAACTCCAAGCATGGATTGAAGTTTGGTAAACTTTGCCTCTGTGAGAGCCTTCGTAAAGATATCGACTACTAGATCATTGGTCGAACAATATTGTACTTCAAGAACACGATCATGAATGAGATTTATGATGAAATGTATGTGGAGTTCAATGTGTTTCATACGTTGATGCTGAAATGGATCTTTACATATCTGAATGGAACTCTAATTATCACACCAAAGTGAAGTTGGATGCTGCTGATGAAGACCAAATTCAGATAGGATTTGACGAAGCCACATGGCTTCCTTGCTGGCTTCAACTGCACCACGATACTCTGCTTCTGCTGAAGAAAGGGATATGACACATTGTTTCTTACAAGACCAAGTAATAGGTCCTGAACCAAGAGTGAATACATATCCTGTAGTGGACTTTCGATCATCAGGGTCACTAGCCCAATCAGAATCAGTGAAACCAAATAACAAGGGAGATGCTCCTGCATTGTAATGAATCCTGAACTGAACTGTACCTCGAATATATCGAAGTATTCTTTTAGCTGCTTTACAGTGAATTTCATGAGGTTGGTACATAAACCGAGCGACAAGACCAACGGCAAAGGAAAGGTCAGGACAGGTATGGGTTAGATACAAAATTTTACCAACAAGTTGACGGTATAAGGTAGCATCAACTTCAGGGGTAGTATAGTTGACTGAAAGCTTGACTCCAGACTGAAAGGGAGAAGGGGCAGACTTACAATATTCCATGTGAAATAGGTGTAGAAGATCACAGGCATACTTGGACTGAGAGAGGTTAATGCCTTCCTTGGATTGTAAGACTTGAAGACCAAGTGTAATGTTCCTTCTCAAGAATTTCAGCAACTCCTTCAGTAAGGACGCTCTATAAGGAAAAATCTACAATAAAAATACTGAACAGGACTTGGATCCTCTTGTATATAGTGAATTTAGCTTAAATGTACAAGTACATTAGAAAGAAATCATTCTAGCTAGACTAAACAGATCTCCCCAGCTCAATTATGATAAAAAGCACCACACCCCCAATACTTCAAAAAATAGAAATTCCAAAGGCAGCAACAACATTATTTTTATTATGAAAACTAAAGAAATGGATGGAATAACATATATTTGAAGCTTTAATTCATTATATAATCATAAATGAGAGGATTAGCCTCTTTTACAAGCACATTGGGACACCCCGGTAGGGGTTTCTGGTAAAATAAAACCACAAGACACACCACTGCAGGAAATAACGTTGTACCCAGCAAATATGTATTGAGAAATATCTAATATGATCTGAAATGGACAAAAAATACAAGAATTTTCCCAATTCCTTCCTCAATAGATCTCCTGGAGTGAAAATAACCACCTCCTTCTCTGAAACAAGTATAAATTGGATAGATGCAACCCTAGCTACTGCAGCTACTGTAGGAATAACACATTCACTAAGAGTGACTGCACTGTCTAGGTTAGAGGATGGTTCTCCTCAAGATGAGTGATGAGAATTAAACTAAAGACCTCCTCCTTAGATCTCCCAATCAGCTATACCCATGGTGAAGATAGAATTCCTGCATGAGAATCCTTTGCACTAAACAGTGCTGCAACTTCGGCTAAATAGCTAAAGCTTGCAATCAGTCATAAGACTGAGAA
Organism: Pinus albicaulis; assembly: GCA_034641835.2. Lineage (NCBI taxonomy): Eukaryota > Viridiplantae > Streptophyta > Pinopsida > Pinales > Pinaceae > Pinus > Pinus albicaulis. Next base: position 1,490,001,019 of record CM076582.1, on the reverse strand, counting down.
AAGATGAATGAATTAATGAATCCTTTGTTTCTATCCCATCCTTTTAACCTTGGTCATCTTTTCCATACCGGGCCCCACTCATTGGTGATGTGACTTCCTCTAGAAGTTTCCTCCTTCAAAACTGCGGTGCCCTAGTAGCTTTCCCTCCTCTTGTGACAGCGTTGTTGACTTGGTCAACTGTAGCTAGCTCATTGCTTTGCCCCTCTTCCACACCAAAGAGGCTTTATTTTGTCCTCCAACTTCAATCCCTTTTCACACTGGGATATTTTTTATTGTGTTTTCTACTTCTTATTTCAAAAATGGAGTAGTTACAATGTTCCAAGTAGCAGTGGCTAGTGGGGAACATTATTTTCCTCCTCACTCAAAAGTTGCTTTCCCACAAGAAACAGTAAAGAAGGATGTTGTAATATCTTCTCTCCCTCCCAAGTGGCATCCTCATCTGGTAGATTCCTCCATCGAATCAGATATTCCTTGATAACTCTGTTTCTCAGTTGCCTCTCCCTTGTGTCTAAGATTACTTCTGGCTGCAAGATTAAGTGGCCCTCATCATCAATAGGGGGAAGATCCATGTTGGCAACTATATTCCTCCCAATGGACTTCTTGAGGCAAGATACATGGAAGATATTTTGGATCTTGCTTCCCTTAGGAAGCTCCAACTCATATGCTACCTTACTGATACATTTGGCCACCCTGTATGGCCCATAGAAACATGGTTTGAGCTTCTCAGCTCCCTTCTCCTTGAGTGTGGATTGTTTGTAAGGTTGAAGACGCAGGTAAACAAGATCTCCCACCTCAAAATGTCTCTCTATTCGACCTCGATCTGCATACATATTCTGTTGGTTCTGGGCAATGGCAATGTTGTCTTTGAGTGCCCTAAGTATGTCTTGGTTCTCCTGAACCCAATCCTTTGACCTTGGAGCCTTACTTGCCCCAATTATAACATCAGAAAATGAGAGTGCCTCATCCCCATATAAGGCTCATAAAGGATTCATTCCTATAGACATATGGTGAGTAGTGTTGTAACAATACTCTCCCAAGTGGAGCCAACGCAGCCAAGCTTTCTGCTGCCCTGCCACATAGTTCCTCAAGTAGCCTTCTAGCCACTTGTTCACTATCTCGGTCTGTCCATTGGTTTGGGGATGATAGCTAGTGCTTGGAGTCAAATCAGTCCCCACTAACCGAAAAATTTATTGCCAAAAGCCACCCATGAAGCGGCTATCCCAATCGCTCACTATGGTCCTTGGGAGACCATGGAGTCTAAATACATCTCTAAAGAAGAGCTCAACTACCTGTGAGGTAGTATAATGTGCAGAAATGGAAAAATAAATGAGAGTACTTTGTTAGTCTATCAACAACAACAAATATGCAATCCTTACACTGCACTGTCGGTAAGCCGGTGATGAAGTCCATATAGATACTTTCCCACTTCCCATCCGGAATAGGTAGTGGCTGCAATAACCCAGCAGGGTGGGTGTGTTCTCCCTTATTCTGCTGACAAATGGTGCACTCCATGACATGTTAGATTACATCCTCCTTGATACCTTGCCATGAGAATCTCTCTCTTACGTCCTGTAAGTTTTTGCAAAACCTTGATGCCCGACAAGTGGTGAATCATGTGATGCCAACAAGATCCTCTCCTTGAGCTTGAATTTCTTAGCCAAGAAGATCCAGTCCCATTAATAGATGACCCCATACATTAATTTAAACCTCTCATCCGATACCACCCCATCGAGTATCCCACATGCAAAGTCATCTTTTGAATACTCAACTAAAAGTTGAGCCTTCCAATCTGCGTCCATGCTCCTCAAGGACAGCATTGTAGGCCTCCTGGATAGTGCATCAACTACTACATTACTCTTCCCCTTGAAAAACTCTATATCAAAATCATAGGCTTGGATTTTTCTCACCCGCTTCTGTTGCCTTTCCTGGAGTTGTTCTATTCAAGGAAGAATTTAAGACTGTTATGGCTAGTCTTCACCTTGAACTTGTTCCCCACCAAGTACTGACGGAATTTGGCTAATGCATGCATGATTGCCAACATTTATTTATCATAGATGGGATGCAACCTCTCATGAGGGAGAAAATTCCTGCTCTCAAAGGCTATAGGATGCCCTCCTTGCATTAAGACTGCCCTAATACCTTCACCTGATGCATCACATTCTAGAACAAAAGGTTGAGAATAATCAGGCAAAACCAAAACAGGACAACTAATCATTACCTCTTTGAGCTTATAAAAAGCCTCCTACACTGTAGGTGTCCAATGGAAAGCTCCTCTCTTTTTCAAATCTGTGAGTGGTGCAGCTAGTTATGAAAATCCCTTCACAAACTTCCGGTACTAAGTGCATATTCCCACAAACCCTCTAAGTTCTATCACATTCTTGGGCTCGGGCCAATCTCTGATAACTTGGATCTTCTCCTCATGTACCCTTACTCCATATACTCCTATGATGTGCCCCAAATACAAAATCTCTATGAGACCAAATTCACATTTGGAGAGCTTGGCATAGAATTTTTGCTTCTTGAGAATATGCAAAACTATCTCAATATGCTGCAAGTGCTCCTCCCAAGTGCGGTTGTAGATAAGAATATCATCAAATAAGACCAACACAAACCTCCTCGTATGACCATGGAAGATGTGGTTCATGCAAGATTGGAAATTTGCTGGGGGATTGGTCAATCCAAAAGGGATCACCAGAAACTCAAAGTGCCCATAGTAACATTTGAACGTTGCCTTGGGGATATCTTGCTCCCTTACATTGATTTGATGATACCCTGATCTCAAATAAATCTTGGAGAAGTATTTAGATCCCCTCAACTCATCCATGAGTTCATTGATCCTAGGTATAGGGTACCTGTTCTTCATGGTCTTCTTGTTCAAGGCCCTATAGTCAATGCACATCCTCAATGTGCCATCTTTCTTCTTTATTAAGACCACTGAAGAAGCAAATGGGATGGTACTAGGCCAGATGTGCCCTAGTGCTAGCAGCTCCTGGATGGCCTTATCAATCTCATCCCTATAAGCCTTGGGATGCCTATAAGGAGTGGTGATTACTACTTGGATCCCTTGTTCTAGCTCAATGGTGTGTTCAAACCCTCGGTCAGGAGGTCTCCCTGGTGGGATATCTCCAAATACTGTAGAATACCGGTCCAAGAGAGATTAAATGTCTAGATGCACTGGTGAATCCTTTCCCTTCCCTTTTGATACATGCAGCTCTACTGCCCATTAAACATCCCCTCTACGCAGATCTGCTTCCATCCCGTGTGTTGAAACAACCTGAGGGGGGTATGTGTTTATACCCTTGATCTTCTGCTACTGGCCATCCTTCCCTCCTATCCATTCCATCTCCAAGGTTCTCCAGTTAGTGGTAACTCTCCCAAGAGTGATTAACCATAGGACTCCCAATATGACATTGGTTTCTGGAATGTCTACCACAAATAAGTGGTCTGTCAATGTGTAGGTCCCCATAGTAATGGTTAGTGCCAAAACATATTTGGCACACTGCAGGGTCATAACTCCCGGGACCAAAACTGAAAATCCCTCAAAATCCTCCATGTGGATCCCTCTCTTCTGTACTAGCTATGCATCAATAAAATTATGAGTGGCTCCACTATCTATTAATACAGATACTCTCTACCCCAAGATAGTGCCTCTCACCCTCAAGGTTAAATACTTTGGGACTCCTCTTAACACTGCAATAGCTCCCCCTCTTGGAGCAAAGTCTTCTATGAATGGTACAATGCTGGCATCCTTCTTGGAGAAGGATTCTTCCTTCAAATCCTAAACATGGATTGTCTCCCTTGATATTGAATGAGTCTCTTTCTGCAAAAGGGTTCTTGCTCTGGGCAAGATGTGTTGTAGATCTCTAGCTTTCTCCACAACTTCTAGGAGTGTAGATGGTCTAGTAGATTTGACCAACCCTTGCAATGGTTCAGCCATCCCATTCACAAACATGCATACCTTCCTGCTCATAGTGAGGCTGGATACCATCACTAAAAGTTGCAAATACTCAGCAATATAATTGTTAAGATATTCCTCCTGCTTAAGCTTCGTCAGCTTGGAAAAGTGGGCTCCCAGATTTCTCGAATCAAACCTTTCCATTAGCTTCTTGGTGAAAGATGAGTATGAAGTGATATAATGATGCCCAAGTGTGGTTAGTCCATGAAACCACCATTCTTGAGATTCCCCTTCTAGGTGCAACACAACTATCTTGATGGCTTCCTTCTCAGAAACCTTGTTGAGCTGGAAGTATGTGTCCAGCTTCTCCACCCAAGCCATGGCTGTGCACTTAGGTGTTCCATCAAATGTGGGAAAGAATAAACCTACCATACTGCGCTGTAGGGATGATCCCTGTATCAAGTCCTCCTCTTTCTGATGGGGATTAATCCTCTTCCCATCCTTGTTCCGGCAAAATTCTTAAAAGCTCAAGTGCTCCTTGAACCCTTGAGATTGGAATTCATACTCTTCAAAATATTCCCCCAGAGAGCCCCCCTTATCTCTCTCAGTTAGAAATGAAGGCATGGTGGAGCGTTGTGATGTAGTTGAATGCCTCGTGCCATTTGCAGTGCTGGTGCTTGCATTATGGCAAAACCCTAAAGAGTCCTCTTCCTGTCTCATCTCCTTGAGATCCCTTGCAATGTTCTGCAGGGTTTGAAGTACGAGTTTTGAGATGTCTTCCTCCTCCATACTGGAGATAAATCTCCCACCCCCCCAACAAGCTGAGCCAAGAGTAGAGCTTTGATACCACTGTAATGTTCCTTCTCAAGAATTTCAGCAACTCCTTCAGTGAGGATGTTGTATAAGGAAAAATTTGCAATAAAAATGCTGAACAGGACTTGGATCCTCCTATATATACTGAATTTATCTTGAATGTACAAGGACATCAGAAATAAATCATTCTAGCTACACTAAACAGATCTCCCTAGCTCAATTATGCCAAAAAGCACCACACCCCAAATACTTCATAAAATAGAAATGCCGGAGGCAGCAACAATTTTTATTATGAAAACTACAAAAATGGATGGAATAACATAGATCTAAATCTTTAATTCATTATAGAATCATAAATGAGAATATTAACCTCTTTTACAAGCACATTAGGACACCCCGGCAGGGGTTTCCGGCAAAATAGCAACACAAGACACAACACTGCAGGAAATAACGCTGTACCTAGCAAATCTGTATTGAGAAATATCTAATATGACCTGAAATGGAAAAAAAATACAAGAATTGGCCCAAGGCCTTCCTCAATAGATCTCCTGGAGTGAAAATAGCCACCTCCTTCTCTGAAACAAGTACAAATGGGATAGATGCAACCCCAGCTACTGCAGCTACTACAAGAATAACGCATTCACTGAGAGTGGCTACGCTGTCTAGGTTAGAGGATGGTTCTCCTCAAGATAAGTGATGAGAATTGAACTCAAGACCTCCTCCTTAGATCTCCCAATCAACTATACCAATGGTGAAGATAGAATTCCCGCATGAGAATTTTTTGCACTAAACAGTGCTGCAACTCTGGCTAAACAACTAAAGCTTACAACCAGTCATAAGACCGAGACAAGATGAATGAATGAATGAATCATTTGTTTCTATCCCCTCCCTTTTAACCTTGGTGATATTTTCCATCCTGGGCCCCACTCATAGGTGATGTGACTTCCTCTAGAAGTTTCCTCCTTCAAAATTGCGCTGCCCTAGTAGCTTTCCCTCCTCTTGTGACAACGTTGTTGACTTGGTCAACTGTAGCTAGCTCATTGCTTTGCCACTCTTCCACGCTAAAGAGGCTTTATTTTTTCCTCCTACTTCAATCCCTTTTCACATTGGGATATGTTTTATTGTGTTTTCTACTTCTTATTTCAAAAATGGACTAGTTACAATGTTCCAAGTAGCAGTGGCTAGTGGGGAACATTACACCAAGGAAATAATGCAAGTGTCCTAATTCTGTCTTTTCAAACTTCTTTTTAAGGCTAGAATTCACATGGTTTATATGGTTTGGATCACTACCAGTAAGGATAAGATCATCAACATAAAGAACAAGGATGGTGAAGGAATTACCAACTTTCTTGGTGTAGAAACTGTTGTCAGAATGACACCTAGAAAAGCCATTATATAAGACAAATCTATCCATTTTGGCATACCAAGCCTGAGGATGTTTTTTGAGACCATAGAGAGACTTCCTAAGGTGACAAAAAAGGCTGGAGTCTTTTTGGATAAAGCCAGGGGGTTGTTCCATGTAGATTTCTTCATGCAAATCTCCATGTAAGAAGGCAGATTTAACATCCATCTAGTGGACTTCCCATTTAAAGGAGGCAGCAAGGGAAAGAACAAGGTAGATATAATTCATTTTGGAAATAGTGGAGAAGGTTTTAGTATAGTTACTGCTTTCAACTTGTGAAAAACCTTTAGCGACAAGACGAGCTTTATGTCTATCCACTTTTCCATCTGGTCCAAACTTTGTTTTGTAAACCCATCTGCATCTGACAAGTTTTCTTCCTTTTGGAAGAGGAACAAGATCCCACCTATTGTTTTCCAATAAGGAATGATACTCTTCATTCATAGCTTCATCCCAATCTGGATGACTGGAGGCTTCTCCAAAGGTTTCTGGATCAATTTTTTTTGGAACTTGAGCTAATAAGGAAGAGGCTCTTTCGAACTGAGAATGTGTATGTCGTTGATTGGCAGGGTCATCTCCAAGAGAAACTGCTGCATCCCGAGTAGAGTGGACCCATATTCTTAAAACATTTGGACTCTATATGGCCATCCTGATTGCAAAAGTTGCAATGTCTATCTGTCTTCTTCCCTTTGTTTTGATTTGCATTATTATTTTGGTGATTTGATTTTTCAGTTTGCGGCTGAAATTGCTTACGTCCATTGTTGGGTTTAGGACCATATTTTTTAGGATACTGCTTCTTGGGATTATTTTGATTTGGTTGTTGTTGGGCTGCTAAGGCTTTCTTAGAAGCGTTTCCAACAGTGATAATACCAAGGTGTAAAATTTTTTCTTGTTCTCTTATCAAAGAATCACAAAAGGCATCAAAAGAGTGATTCTTGTAGGTGGTTCCTGAAGAAATGATGGCTTCTCTGGTAGAATGGAAGGCGGAAACAAATACAGAGTATGCAGGACCAAGCTTAGCAAGAATGCAATATATGAGGCTACCATCATCATTTTTGATATTACAACCTTCTAAAATAATTCTGAGGGTCTTAAATTTAGACAAAAAATCTTCAATGGAGGAGAAATTATTGGGGTCCAAAGTAAGCAACTCATTTTCAAGCTGGTGGGCCCGGATTTGATTTTGAACACCAAAAACAATTTTTAGCTTTTCTAGGGCCTCATCAGGGGTGTCAATGTCAAGGATATGAAATTGAAGATCTTGAGCAATGGACATTCCTATCAACCCTCGTGCTTGATCTTGTTTGTTTTCCCATTTAGCAGCTTTATCATCATTGGAAGGTTTAGTTTCTTGCCTTGTGGCTATTCTATAAATCCCTTTACTTCTAAGTATATCTACCATGTGAGGTAGCCATTGGAAATAATTGGTGCTGTTAAGAATAATCGAGAATGCACTTTCCATTTTTTTTTAAATATTGAAGCTGAGAAAAGATGAAACTAACTGCTCCAATGGAAAGATCTCGAAAAATTAGGCCGTTTAAAAAAAACGGCTTCTCGATGAAGAAGTTATGCCTTTTGAAAAATCTGAGTTGTAGATGTCGAATAGTTACGGGAACGGGATGAAGTGCGGCTTTTAAAAAAAAAATTCCGCCCCTTTGAACAATTTTGTTTTACAAAAGAAACTTGAAAATGAGACTTGAACCCAAGACCTCTATTCTCATAAACTAACCCCTCACCAAGTGATATAGTAAAAGGATCACAATATTGTATGAAAGGAGGAAGGAATTTTTTTTACTCTCTGGTGTGCGTGCCTTTTCCTACACAAAAAAACACAAAAAACCAAGAAAAAAAAAATGAATTTCAAAGCCTTATGGTAGAGTGTTAGATTTTTGGTTAGCTTTGCCAGTAACTATCACTTTTTTAACTATATCTAATTTCCTGAGATCACACAAAGACGCGGAGAAAGAGCATACATAGCAAAAAAAATCCCTTTTCCCTGTTTCTGATTTGCCAAGATCGCACGGAGCGCACAACAAAGTGCATACATAGAGAAGAGGGTATAGATCCGAAAAATAAATAAAACCTTAAAATCGAAAACAGAAAAAAAAAAAAAAAAAAAAAAACTGAAATAAGCAGAACTATTAACAAATATAACTGCAAAATAGATGCTTTATACCTCCAGATATAAACTGACATAACTTGGGCAGCCGGAAACCTTTTCGCATGAAACAAAAGGCATTCCTCACTGTAGCAGATGCTCTAAACACAACCGAGTAGTTCTTCAACCACAAAAATGTTCAAAAATAGTAGATCTACAAAATTGAATTCACATGCAGTCAAACCAGCTTCGGATTTTGATCAACAATGGACACGGCCCTCAAAATAGCTCTGATACCATGTAAGAATTTACAGGGTAACTTCCATAGATCAAGAACCAAAGGTCACCGCTCACAAAAAGATCACAAATCAATACACCAGTATAATCACGTGGTTAAAAACCTCAAAGAGGGAAACAGTACACGCCCTGAGCCAATGTGGCCACTTCAGAGAATTTATTAATATAAAAAGAAAAGTTACATATGTTTCTCTCATAAACAGTTACCGGAAAAATGACCCCCCATGCTCTTTAAATAAAGATCATGGACCAATCGGGTGTTAAGGCACGGATCAAGTGCGGTTAATACCGAGGTGAGAGATAACCACCAGATCACTACAAATCGTGACCGTCGGATTATAAGTTACAAACTTCAGAGAATTTATTAATATAAAAAGAAAAGTTACATATGTTTCTCTCATAAACGGTTATCGGAAAAATGACCCCCCATGCTCTTTAAATAAAGATCATAGACCAATCGGGTGTTAAGGCATGGATCAAGTGCGGTTAATACCGAGGTGAGAGATAACCACCAGATCACTACAAATCGTGACCGTCAGATTATAAGTTACAAATGTACATGGTAAAGAAACACACTTTACCTAAATCTACACTAGATTAAGTTATTATTAAATATTTCCTATGTGTCTAAATATCCTAACAGAAACTATATTCCGTGTACTTGCAGCCACATTTTACAGAATTCCAATCTGATGCTCAGAGAGAGAGTTATGGTGATTTTCCCACGATCACCTCTTTGAGATGAAATTCAGGAGCCTAAAACAACCATAACTTCCCTAGATCATAGCTCCAAACATATTGCGAGCCAAGATCTGAAATTTTTACAAGAGGTTCCTCAAGATTTTAGATTCCCTCTGTAAAAATTTCAGCTTTTGAAACTTCGTAGGTAGAAAGTTATAGCGCACATGCCACGATGACCTGTTTCAGGTGAAATTCGGGAGCCTGAAAAATACCTAAATTCCACAGGTCATGTTGTAGCTCCTAGAGACAGCCTAGAGTTGTGATAGACCAGTGCCTAGGACATCTTAGCATAGCAAGGAGTATATAGATAATGTATGAAGTTGTCAGCTTCAGCTCACATGCTATCTCCTGTAAATAGGGAAATGAAATAGGATGGGACCAAACTCTCAGAAACTGACACAGGAAAAGAGATACTGCAGAGGCAAGATGCAGAACTCTAATACAAAAGCAACAGACAATTTAGAGAGAGTTTACTGCAAATCGGGCCGGTTTAGAAATACTTCACAGACATAAATTATCAGAAGGTGGATGTAGTGAAGGAAATAGTGAGAATATATTAGTTCACATTGAGCTGATACCCAGATATACAATACCACCATGCATAGGCTTACCAATCTAAGAATCCATACATGATAATAGCATTTTAAAAGCACCCTCCCAAAGCAACTAATATAGCAGAAGTATGGTTAGCTGAATAATGGAACAGAATATCATGCATGAGCCATATTTAAAGCGCTTGATTGATTCGAGCATGGGCATCAACTAGGATGAATCCATACCAAAAATCAGTGAGTCACTCACATTCCAAAACATGATACAAGAAAGATGGATGAAATGAAATGTTCTATTACTAAAACACAATAAATAAGATTGTAGACTCTGAAATACCAAAGACCAAAATCCTCTTTGACAGATAGAACTCCTCCTCACTGAGACCCTATGGGCTTTGAGCCTTCATGTAAGAATTTTACAAAATGTATGCAAAAAGCCTTTCACTGCATAATTTTCTGATAAAATCTGGAACCCTTACAATACGTTTCTTCATGGTTTTTATAAGAGAAACTAAAACCTAGCAAAAGAGGTAGGTGATGAACATTTAATTGTATCATTAAAACAAAATGGTGGAGAAGTGCCCGCCCATACTGCTTGACGGAATTGTAGTGTTGGATGTACTCTGTGACCTGCTAACTGAAATAAATGCACTGGGTGAAAATTTCTTAAGGAACACGATATAGGGACAACCATACCAACATTCAGTCCTTTCTTGAAGGTGAATTCTGCTGAAATGAAACTTGGAGGGTATTGCTTCTTGTGCATTGTACCCTCTTCCTTCTAGATCTTGAATTAAGATTTAAAATCTTCAATGCTGAACACTGAATTCATTTATCATTTGACTGATACTCTTTGCCGCAACATTAAGTTTCCATTTTCCACAATCTTTTCTTTGAATGAATCTGGATGGTTTGACATATTTTAACCCTTTCTTCTTTAATAGAAGTCATGTCGTAACAGCCTCCCAAACTTTCCTCCATAAATTTTGCCTCTGAAAAATTTTCCTTTGATGCGGTCTCGGCTTCTATAATGGAGGCTGTGAGTAATGGCAGATTACCTCCATTCACACCCTGTAAAGTCCACAAACATGTTAGGAAAACCAATGCATGGGAATGCAGGCACAGTAGGGGTAATGGTGTGACAGTCTCTGAGTGGTTGACTGGTGGAGAAATGTGGGACGATGATAAGAAATGCAACGTAACAGTGTGGAGTGGTCATGGAGAAGAATGCAAAAATAATCATGAAAATACGTAATAAACGGAGAAATGAACCAAATATAGATTTGGGGTGGCAGAATGCATGTGGAGAAAAACTGGGAGACAGGTGGCACGATATCGGGACTGCGGGAAATGGATGACGTGGAGTGCTGACTGTGGGAGCCGGTCAAAGACGGAGATAATCAAATCCTGACCGTCCGATTTCAGGATGAGATCGACGGTTGGAAGAGCGCCAAAGGAAATAGAGAGTGGGCTAGGAGCGCTATTGGCTTGGGTTAATGTTCATGCAACTTCGGGGTATGACGATCGTCATATGGAGACCTTCAGATCGGATGGCTGACAGCGATATCGCTGCGCGTCCTGGGTCAAAAAATAATGTGCGATGGAGAGCAGTTTTGAGGCCGTATGCTGGGACGTGTGGCGAGCGCTGAGTGGAATCATTGGCCGAACGGGAATTACCGCCTATCGTAGAAAGGCAGTGCGATACATACCACCCAGTTTTGAACAGTGTTTTGGGCGCGGGGACCACAACGGCAGGAGGGCTGAGGTACGCTGATCTATGGTCTGATTGGATAGCTCAGAGCACGCCTGATATTCTTTGATAAGCGCCTAGTGCCTTTGCTCTCGGTTCTGGCTTTTGGTCGCGTGGAGGAAAGGAGGAGAGGCTTAGCAGAAGGGGCTAGGCTTGTGATATTTTCGGCTTTATGATCTGTGGCTTTTTATAATGTAATTTGAGGGCGGAAAGGAAATGATAGTCGTAAAAATGATTTTTTAAGGCTGGAAGAGGGGATTTGTAGGATTATAAGCCAGTTTTCCTGTGGAATTTTTATAGGAAGCCGATTATGATCAACAGGTCATATCTCTGAAAATATTGCGAACGAAGATCTAAAATTCTTACAGGAGGTTCCTCAGGATTTCGGCTTCTCTCTATCAAAATTTCAGCTTCTGAACCTTCGTATAAAAAATTTATAGTGAAAATTCCTGATGATATGTTTGGAGCAACAAAACCCTAGAATCCAAAGCTTTGATACCAAATGTTATGAAACCATCTCCAAAAATAGAAGAAAAGAGAGATTAATGCCTTAGAAATCAGCCACTTCGATGGGGAAACCTCCAATACATTACATAAATGAACAATTCTTGGATGATACAAATGACCAAACTTCCTTTCTTTATATAGGATTCCATGGGGCCACAATGTAATCCTAGCCGACCTAACAATAATAATGTAAGGGCACAATAACAACAATATGGGGGTTACAAGGGTACAATAATAACAATAAGGGGGTTACACTAACAACAATAAGGGACTATACTAGTAGTATAGGGATTTAACAATTTGTATACCATGGGTCAAATATGTTGACCATAATTATGGTGACTAGTTGATGTTGTTGATTTACCATGGGTCACAGTGGCTGACCAGGATTATGGTAATTGGATAATGTTGATGCTAATAATTTATGATGAATTGTTTTAACTTTTTCTTCGAGAAGTATTTCAACAAGAGAATATTTAGATAGTCATTATGAATACCTCATTAGCTAAGAGGGAGTGTTGAATTTTATAGCTATGGACGGTCTTCATAATTAATATTGTAACAGGTAAAATACATGAAATCATAAATATAATACATGTTCTTCATGTCAGTTTCAAAAGAGAAATTTTTTTAATTTTGAATTTGAATTTTTGGCTCCAAGGAAGTTAAGTCAGACCTGCAAGTCAACCTTCCCCTTGTCACACCTATTCGGCCTCCCACGATCAATATATAAAGGCATTCGACTGTCTCCTCTTGGCATGATTTTCATCTCACACAAAAGACAAGATATATTTTGGTCATGTGGACGAAGAAGACAAAGAAAAAATGATTAAGTCGATCTAGAAAACCAACATCTTCTCTCTCTATCTGTTTGACCTCACATGTGTGATTTATCTAACCTTTTGTGACCTTGGATGTGTGTAAAAAAGGATGAGTTTTTTGGGCATATCATAGCATTAGTACCGATATTGATGGCTGTATAAGTAGGCCAAATTCTAGCCCTCGCAGATTAGACGAGGACAATTTTATTAGGAAGCATATTTACTTGTTAAGAGGGTAGTTTGGCTAGGTGTGACTCAGGTTGTATTGCTAGTAAATTTGAATTTGTGTTTGAATTGAATAATTAAATGTATATTTTTTGAATTGAATAATTACTCTAAGAAAAATGTTGTTGGGTTTTTCTCCTAAGTGGGTTTTCCAAAGGTAAATCTTGTGGTGTCTTATGCATCATTGTCTCATTGTGATATCTATTGTCCTAATGCTTATTATGGTTGAATTTATAAGGTATAATTGCTTTATGATTAATTTGGAGTACTAAATATAACCTCTATATCATTGGAAGTAATTATCAGTTTCCAAAATTAATGCTTGTATCATCTTGCACTTAAACAATCAACATCTAATACCTTAGTGGAAAAATGAAAAAAACTATGGATCTTCCCTGCCTATTTTCAATATTTTAGCCTCTATTTATCATCCACTATGATTTCCATTGTGTGATATATTTCAATTAAATTCCAAAGCCTTAAAATTAATTATTTATACTCAAAATCAATTTGATAAAGGACAAGATGTGTCCTCCTTTCACTCTAGGTTTTTTTTGTTTTTTGTAAATTCTTACCATTGATTTCTATTATTTTCAAAAAAAATACATTGATATAATCTTACAAAATACACCTGGTCAGATAGAAAATTCTCAGCCAAAATATTTTAATAATGAATGGGAAAATTTTTCTAAGGCACTACAAACATCACAACTAAATCCTAATACTGATCAATCTACTAGTTTTCAAACTCCATATGATTTCCAAAAATTAGTGGAAACTGAAATTCCGCTACAATAGGTATCTGAAACTCATGATTGAAAGATAATTTCAGCCTACCCTACAGAGCATATATTTCTACAAATTGAAGAAATTCCTTCATTGGATGTCTTCTACAGTCCTAGTCATAAGGATGTAGTTAAGAGAAGAAAAAGGAGAAAAATGGATGATACAATTTCAAATATTACAAATGAATATGTTGATGTTCTATGGAAGGATCCTCTATCTGATCCTACTGAAAATTTAACCAAGCTATCACAGTTTGCATGGGAATATGCTACTGCCACTATTTACAAGGCCATTGAAGTTCAATTGTTACTGAAGCAAAGAGAAGCAAAAATACAAGAGTTACAGAGACTATTAGATCAAGAAAAGTTTAACTCCAGCAGGAAAATGGAATTGAAAATGTCTCAATTTCAAAAGGATTTTGAAAGATTAACATTGCAGCATTAGGTGCAACTTACAGAAAAGGAAAAGCAACTTGAAGCAGCAGTGAAAAAATTAAAAAGCCAGCCACATGTAGAGCAATTCATAAAAGAATCACTAGACATGAATGCAAAGCTAAAGCAGCAACAAGAAGTATTTTTTCAACAAGCTTCAATTACCAACTCTTACTCTGATTCAAGTAAAATCCTGATCCAACAAGTGGCTAACAAGAGACTTGAGTGTGAAAAAATTTCACATAATATTAATGAGTTCATTCAGTGGCAAGCATATGACTCAGGAAAGGAAGCTGGTCTATCCTAGGCAAATAAATTTCACAAGGAAATTTTATTTAGGATTGGGAAGCACAACTAAGACAAGAAGAAAAGGCAGCAGTAAAGGCATCAAGGTTAACAAAGGAAATTACTGAATCTATTCATGAACAGCCTTTGAAAACTTAGCTTATCAAAGAGTCCACATCTGAAGTGCTCCTGGAAATCAAGCAGTTAGAAGCACAGTGGAAACAAAGGGCAGAGATGCAGGAATAAATTCTTAGAAAAGTAAATAACTTTGAACAAGAAAATTATTGGAATTGTTTGACCAAACCTTATCATCAGTACCAAACCCTATAGTCATTAACTGATTCAACAAAAGGGTCGCAGCCAACACTTTCAAATGCAGTATTCAAGGGCCAGATCAGATCAGCAATTTCGCAGCTAGCTCAGCTTAAACCTATGCTAGATATTTGTCAACTTCAAGATAAAATCCACAAAAAGGATCAACATTCATAGTTATATTGTTATTTTATTTTTCTAGATTGTAGTTGAAGTTTTATCTTTACGAGGATGGTTGTTTGAAACCTCCTCTACTTTTTGGTAATAATCTATTGTTAAAGATATTGTAGTTTAGTATTTAAACCCTTCTCATGCATTTAGAGAAGGGTCCTGAAATTTGTCGAAAACATTTGCAAAGAATGCACTTCTGTAAGTTTGTAAATGCTTTGATGGATTAATGGAACAAAGTCTGTTATCTTTTGACATTTGAAGCTGTTTAACTAATGTTACACTATTGTACTCTTTAAATTACTTGAAAGTGAAGATGAGCAGAAAAATATTGTCAGTTTATATGAGTAGGACTTCATATATATGGTACTTATATTCATTTGTATTACATTTTTCTTTCTAGATTGACAGTTATCTTTTAACTTGCAATATATATTTGAACTATTATCAAAAATAAATGTTAAATGCACTTTTGTACTAATATTTGTCTATAATTTCTTATCTAATATATAATCACACATATGAATGTGATACACTTTTCATAATTCTTTTAATCAAACTATTTTGTTAAAGGAATCATCTTTACATAATTTTCATCTCTTTCAACTGTTAAATAATCTTCATTACTAATAGTTGGAAGATATATTTTAAGATCACATAAAGGAAGAAACAACCCAGGTATATAGTAGAATAGATAGTTTTAGATAAACGCATGTGATAGATTAAAATAATTTCCCATTTCATGTTATATAAAAAAACACACTCCAAAATCATCCTTATTCAGAAATTGGTCCCTTTATCTCCAGTCAGAGCCACCACACCAAACGGAAAGGGACTTGCTCTAAGGTCCGGACTGGGTGGTTTTCCCCCATATTGTGGAAACGGAATTTTGAGGCCTTAACAAGTCGCCAAACTCCTTTGATTCCAAAGTACATATCCCCTTTCCGACTACAATGGGGGCGGAATCGAAGATATTTTCAACTGATTCCCACTGGAAAAACCTATATTTCTTGTAATAAGATTCCCCCAAAGAACCTCCCATGCGACTAGGAATTCTTTGCTGAGGTGCAAAATGAACTAGAAACTTGTATTTAACACAAAAAACAACCATTTGGACTCACATACTTGACCATCTATAGTTGTAGCCTTGACAATATGACACCTATGAAACATAAAATACCAATTTGTGGTTGACGGACAAAGTGAAATACCCTAATACTATGAAAAAACACCATTCGTCAGGATAAGTTTTTAAC
Organism: Pinus albicaulis; assembly: GCA_034641835.2. NCBI lineage: Eukaryota > Viridiplantae > Streptophyta > Pinopsida > Pinales > Pinaceae > Pinus > Pinus albicaulis. The sequence goes on along the minus strand of CM076582.1, from coordinate 1,489,984,684 downwards.
AATAGATGTTGATGTGTTAAGAAACCAAGACTGTTAACTACCAAAATCATGGACTGACACACTTTAGTTGAAACTATTAAGCTAGAGCAGACTATATGACACCTTTTACTATGAAAACTGACCCAAATATTATGAGTTTAGAACCATATGGAAAATGACCCATTATACCATACTCCAAACACTAGTAAAGGACAATTAAATGAAATTCCAAAGGGGTTGAGGGACTATGGTGTCGTCGAATGAAGGACAATGATAAATTCAAAGGAAGGCATTAACCCTGTATTATGAATAAATAAACAAAAAACATGTTCCAGGTATTCGGGACAGAGTAATTTGCGTAAACAAAATTATGACCTTATAACAACCAACTCTATAAACTGTTGATGACCTACATCTAATCATATATTGGAAAAAACCTCTCAAAGTCACACCTAAAGAAAACAAACAAAATAAGCATTCCTTAATAGTGAAACACCGACATGAGAAAAATAACCATACAAACAAAAAATTTCGAAAAGCATTACTAGTCTAGTTCACCACCCTGATATTCCAACAAGATATTATATATAGGTGCGTTAAAAATGAAAATATTGCATGGTAAGAACCAAAGCCACATTATGTTAAAATAAATGTAGCAAGAAAGGCTCAATTTGACTTTAGCCTTAGTCAAATTGAGTAAATCTAATTTCCACATCGTAACAACGACTTAGAGGTAGTTAATTGGTGTGAAATATTTCTTGTCACTCAGTTAGCTTATTAAATTTGAGATAGTGGGCTTGGAGTTCACTCATGCATGTGTAATTGCTAAATTTAAGCAATCTAGCTCAATTATTTTTTGTTGTATTCAATTAACTGACCTCTAACTATTGATAGATTCAGTTGAAGGTAAGTTGATCAGTGGGACAATTGTATAACTTAGCTCTCTTCCAGTTAACTAATCTATCAACCAAAAATAGCGCATGCATGCATGGAATTCGAATTGCTCAGCTAGAGTGGAGGAGACAAAGGATAGTGTAACATGTGTTGTATACTAGTTGAGTGTATAGTTGTTGCATGTAGTCAAGAGATCAATTCCTTGGGCATTGCACAAGGAAATAGGGACTTCCATATTTTTTAGGAGCTTAATTTTATTGATGATTACACAAGGAAAAATGAGTTTCGATGAGCAAAAAAAGTTCTTGTGTTGGTAAGACAGATAAGTCTCAGCCAAAAGATTTGAAGAATGAATGGGAAATTTTTTCTAAGGCACTGCAAACATCACAACCAAATCCTAATACTGATCAATCTACTAGTTTTAAAATGACAAATCATTCATAGAAATTAGTGGAAACTTCAATTATGCTACAATAGGTATCTGAAACTCATGATTGAGAGATCATTTCGGTCTACCCTACAGAGAAGATAGTTCTACAAATTGAAGAAATGTCTTCACTGGATGTCTTCTATAGTCCTATTCATAAGGACGTAGTTAAGAGAAGAAAAAGGAGAAGAATGGATGATACAATTTAAAATCTTACAAATGAATATGTTGACGTTCTTTGGAAGGATCCTCTAGCTGATCCTACTGAACATTTAACCAAGCTATCATAATCTGCATGGGAATATGCTACTGCCACTATCGACAAGGTCACTAAAGTTCAATTGTTACTGAAGAAAAGAGAAGAAAAAATACAAGAGTTAGAGAGACTGTTAGAGCAAGAAATTTTTAACTCCGACAGGCAAATGGAATTGAAAATGTCTCAATTTCAAAAGTATTTTGAAATATTAACATTGCAGCATTAGGTGCAACTTACAGAAAAGGAAAAGCAGCTTGAAGCAACAGTGAACAAATTAAAAATCCAGCCACAAGTAGATAAATTCATAAAAGAATCATTAGACATGAATTCAAAGATAAAGCAACAAAAAGAAGTATTTTATCAACAAGCTTCAATTACCAACTCTTACTATGACTCAAGTAAAATCCTGATCCAAAAAGTGGCTAACAAGAGACTTGAGTGTGAGAAAATGGAACAAAATATTAATGAGTTCATTCAGTGGCAAGCATCTGACTCAGGAAAGGAAGTTGATCTATCCCAAGTAGATAAATTTCACAAGGAAATTTTATTTAAGGATTGGGTAGCACAACTAAGACAAGCAGACAAGGCAGCAGTAAAGGCATCAAGGTTAACAAAATAAATTACTGAATCTATTTATGAACAGCTTTTGAAAGTTGAGCTTATCAAAGATTCCACATCTGAAGTGCTCCCAGAAATCAAGCCGTTAGAAGCACAGTGGAAACAAAGGACAAACATACAGGAAGAAATTCTTAAAAAAAGTAAATAAGTTTGATCAAGAAAATTATTGGAATTTTTTCATCAAACCTTATCATCAGTACCAAACCTTGTAGTCATTAACTAATTCAACAAAAAGTTTGTATCCTACACTTTCAAATGCAGTATTAAAGGGCAATATCAAATCAACAGTTTTGCAACTAGCTCAGCTTAAACCTATGCAAGATATTTTTCAACTTCGAGATCAAATCCACAAGAAGGATCAACATTCATAGTTATATTGTTATTTTATTTTCCTATATTGTAGTTGAAGTTTTTCCTTTATGAGTATGGTTGTTTGAAACCTCCTCTACTTTTTTGTAATAATCTATTTTTAAAAATATTGTAGTTTAGTATTTAAACCCTTCTCATGCATTTAGAGAAGGGTTCAGAAATTTTTCAAAAAATTTGCAAAGAATGCACTTCTGTAAGTTTGTAAATGCTTTGATGGATTAATGGAATGAACTCTGTTATCTTTTTAACATCTAAAGTTGTTTAACTAATATTGCACTATTGTACTCTTTAAATTGCTTGAAAGTGAAGATGAGTAGAAAAATATTGCCAGTTTATATGAGTAATAATTCGTATATATGGTACTTCTATTCATTTGTATTATGTTTTTCTTTCTATATTGATAGATATCTTTTTACTTGCATTATATATTTGAACTGTTATCATAAATAAATGTTAAATGCACTTTTGTACTAATATTTGTCTATGATTTCTTATATAATATATAATCACACATATGAATGTGATACACTTTTCATAATTCTTTTAATCAAACTATTTTGTTTAGAGAATCATATTTACATAATTTTCATCTCTTTCAACTGTTAAATAATCTTCATTACTAATAGTTGGAAGATATCTTTTAAGATCGCAGAAAGGAAGAAACACCCCAGTTATATAGTAGAATAGATAGTTGTAGCTAAATGCATGTGATAGAAAAAAATCATTTCCCATTTCATGTTATATAAACAAACACACCCCAAAATCATCCTTATTGGGAGTCCCTTTATCCCCAGTCGGAGCCACCACACCAAAAAAAAAAGGACTTGCTCTAAGTTCTAGACTAGGTGGTTTCCCCCCATATTGTGGAAATGAAATTCCGAGGCCTCAACAAGTCGCCAAACTCCTTTGCTTCCAGAGTACATATTCCATTTCTCACTTTCATGGGGGCGGAATCAAAGATATTTGCAACTGATTCCCACTCAAAAAACCTATAGTTCCTGTAACAAGATTCCCCCAAAGAACCTCCCATGCGACTAAGAATTCTTTGCTGAGGTGCCAAATGAACAAGAAACATGTATTTAACACAGAAAACAACTTTTTGGACTCACATAATTGACCAACTATAGTTGCAGTCTTGACAATATGACACCTATGAAACATTAAATACCAATTTGTGGTTGACGGACAAAGTGAAATACCCTAATACTATGAAAAAACACCATTCCTCAAGATAATGTTTTAATACTAAATGTTGATGTGTTGAGACACCAAGACCGTTAACTACCAAAATCATGGACTGACACACTTTAGTCGAAAATGTTAAGGCGTAATAGACTATATGACACCTTTGACTATGAAAATTGACCCAAAGATGATGAGTTTAGAACCATATGGAAAATGACCCATTACACCATACTCCAAACACTAGTATAGGACAATTAAATGATTTTCCAAAGGGGTCAAGGGACTGTGGTGTCGTCGAATGAAGGACAATGATAAATCCAAAGGAGGGCATTAACCCTGTATTGTGAAGAAATAAACAAAAAACATGTTCCAGATATTCGGGACCGAGTAATTTGCGTAAAAAAACTATGACCTTATAACAGCCAACTCTATAAACCATTGATGACCTACATATAATCATATATTGGAAAAAATCTCTCAAAGTCGCACGTAAAGAAAACAAATGAAATAAGCATTCCTTAATAGTGAAACACCGACATGAGAAAAAGAACCATACAAACAAAATTTCGAAAGGCAGTCACTAGTATGGTTCACCACCCTGAAATGGCAACAATATATTATATATAGGTGCATTAAAAATGAAAAGTTTACGTGGTAATAACCAAAGCCACATTATGTTAAAATAAATGTAGCAAGAAAGGCTCAATTTAACTTTAGCCTTAGTCAAATTGAGTAAATCTAATTTCCACATCATAAGGACAACTTAGAGGTAGTTAAATTGTGTGAAATGTCTCTTGTCACTCAGTTAGCTTATTAAATTTGAGATAGTGGGCTTGGAGTTCAGTCATGCATGTGTGATTCATAAATTTTAGAAATCTAGTTCAATTATTTTTTGTTGTATTCAATTAACTGACCTCTAACTATTGATATATTCAGTTGAAGGTAAGTTGATCATTTGGACAATTGTATAACTTAGCTATCTTCCAGTTAACTGATCAATCAACCCAAAATAGTGCATGCATGCATGGAATTCGAATTGCTCAGTTGGAGTGGAGGAGACAAAGGCCAGTGTAACATGTGTTGTATACTAGTTGAGTGTATAGTTGTTGCATGCAGTCAAGAGATCAATTCCTTGGGAATTGCATAAGGAAATAGGGACTTCCCTATTTTTTGGGAGCTTTTATCATGATTACACAAGGGAAAAGGAGTTTCGATGAGAAATTTTTTTTCTTGTGCTGGTCAGACAAAGAAGTCTCAGCCAAAAGATTTGAAGAATGAATGGGAAAAGTTTTCTAAGGCACTGCAAACATCACAACCAAATCCTAATACTGATCAATCTACCAGTTTTCAAATGCCAGATCATTCCTAGAAACTAGAGGAAACTACAATTTCGCTACAACAGGTATCTAAAACTCATGATCAAGAGATCATTTCGGCCTACCCTACAAAGCAGATAGTTCTACAAATTGAAGAAATTTCTTCACTGAATGTCTTCTACAGTCCTATTCATATGGTTGTAGTTAAGAGAATAAAAAGGAGAAGAATGGATGATATCCATAAAGTGCCATAAATGGGGTCATTTTTGCTGCAGTACGGAAGAAAGTGTGATACCACCATTCAGCGAGAGGTAACCACTTGACCCATTGTGCTTTGTTATCAGATAAAAAACAACGAAGATATCCTTCCAAACATTTATTCACTATCTCAGTTTGACCATCTATTGAAGATGATAAGATGAGCTATGAGCTAGTTGAGTACCCAAACAAGAAAATGATTTCGTCCAAAAATTTCCTGTAAAAATGGGATCTCTGTCACTACAATAATCTTTAGGTTTCCATGTAGCTTTTGAATTTTTTCCATAAATGCACTAGAAATTGTACCTGCTTTAAATGGATGAGATAAAAAACAAAAATTTTCATACTTGGTAAGTCTATCAACTACCACCATGATGACACTCTTTCCTTCAGACTTAGGTAAACTTGTGATAAAATCCATTGAAATATCCTCCCAACGTTGACTTGGAATGGATAAATATTGTAGAAGACCTGGGGTCTTAATTGTTTCAACTTTATTTTTTTTTGCAAAAAAAACATTCCGCCACAAAATTTTGAATATTAGATTTTAGGCCATCCCAAAAAAATTCTTTCTTCACCCTGTGGTAAGTTTTTAAAAATCCTGAGTGTCCTCCTAAAGGAGAAGTGTGCAATTCCAAAAGAATATTTTTTTTTAGTTGGGAATTCTTACAAATATATAAGTGATCTTTATACCATAAGGAATCATTTTTCCAACTAAATGTCTTAGATGTACTAGGATCTTGCTACAGATTTTGAATGAGTGTCCACACTTCTTCACCCTTATTCCATTCATCCCTTGCTTCGGTTATCCAATCTAGTTGGATAATAGAAATGGAACAAAGTAATGCTTCCACCTCTTCATCCTTTCTTGAGAGTGCATCTACAACAACATTTAGCTTCTATTTTTTGTAGATGATTTCAAAGTCATAACCCAACATCTTTGTGACCCAGTTTTGCTTCTCTTCTGAAGATAGTATTTGTTCCAAAAGTGTTTAAGACTATCATGATCAATTTTTAACTTGAAGTATCTTCCCATTAGGTAAGGTTGCCATTTCTTTAGTGCATGTAGTATTGCCAACATTTCATTTTCATAAATAGCCTTTTTTAAATACTTTCCTTTGATTGGACGACTTTCAAAAGCAATGGGTCTTCCTTCTTGCATTAAACGACACCAATTCCATTTCCTGAGGCATAAAATTCCACAATAAAGGCATCACATTGCCTCTTTAAGATGTTCAAAGGCCTTAGTTGCTTCAAGAGTCCATGAAAATGCATCTTTCTTCAATAATGTTGTTGGAGTTTATGCTATTCTCCCATAATTCTTAACAAACTTGAGATAATACCCTTTTAACCTGAGAAATATGCGCAAATGATTTATGGTTGTGGGGACTTTCCATTCCTTAATGGCTTTAATTTTGTTAGGGTCCACTTTAACACCCTTGTGAGATATAATATGACCCAGATATTCCACCTCTTGTACTCCAAAGAAACATTTGGATGTTTTTGCATATAATTGTTTCTCTTCCAATAGTTTGAGCACCTTGTCAACATGTTGAACATGACCCGTCCAAGACCTGTTGTAGTTTAGTATATCATCAAAAAATACTAGCACAAATTTTCTAAGGAAGGGTTTGAAAATGGAATTCATCAACCCTTGAAATGTAGAAGGTGCATTGGTAAGGCCAAAAGGCATGACCAAAAATTCATAATGACCCTCATGAGTTCAAAATGCTATTTTAGGAATATCTTCAGTCTTCATTCTAATTTGATGATATCCTGAATGGAGATCCAACTTAGTAAAATAAATTTCTCCATGTAATTCATCAATCACAGGAATGGGAAATTTATCTTCAATAGTGAGCTTATTGAGCTCCCTATAATCCAGACACATGCGCCATGATCCATCCTTCTTATGCACCAATACTACTGGAGCAGTGAAAGAACTTTGACTATGTTGAATTATACCAACCTCTAACATTTCTGTAATCATATGTTCAATTTTGCTCTTTTGGACATAAGGATATCTGTAAGGCCTTATGTTTGGAAGAACACTTCCTAGAATCAAATGAATAGCATGATCATGATCATGAATAGGTGGAAGCCCTTTGGGAGTTTCAAACACCTTAGAATGATTGTCCAAGACTTTTTGGAGATCTAGAGAAATAAACGATTTTGATTTTTGGAATCTATGCTTCTGTGATCCATCATATAAATTGTAAAAAATATTTCGGTAATAATCACATGCAATGGAACATTGTCAACGCATTTTGAACCAGCCAATGTGGTTCATCATCAGGACTAGGTGAGAGATCAGATCAGGACATTATGTTTAAATAGATGTAGAGAAGGCTAAACTAGCCGTTAGGAAAACAACTAGTTTGACCTTTTTTTTTTTTTTAAATTAATAACGGCTAGTTTCATTTTTATTATTTGATTAATTTATTCACTTAATTAATAAATTATTAAATAATTATTTAGTAAATATAAATATAAATTTCATATTTAAATTTTTGGTTAATTTACTTATTTAATTATAAATTTTAATTTATTTATCCACGCGTGAGGTCCAAATAAAAGATCAACAATGACCTTTAAAAATAAAAATAATAAATAAAAAATAAAATAAAAAATAAATAAAATAAATAAAATAAAAATAAAAATAAATAGATAAATAATATATATAAAAATAAAAATAATAAAAATAATAAATAATAAATAAATAAATAAATTATATATATATATATATATATATATATATATATATATATATATATAATGAGTAAATAAAATAAAATAAAATAAATAAATAAATCATGAATATAAAGCAGGTATCCAACACCTGCTGATGATCCAACCATCATCTCTATTGAGATTAACGGGTCTTTTTCTCTTTCTTCTCTTTTGATGATGGAAATGGTGATCTAGCAATGACCTTAGCCTTTCGATGCAATGATGGTCTTTTCTACATGCCTAGGGAGAGCGGATCTCCATGTTTAATGTCCAACATGCTCACAAATTCTTTGGTTTATAGACCTGCGTTTAATATAGGATTTCCACAGGCACAAGGAATGATGTAGACACCTTTCCCATCCCTAGGGTCAATCGGATCCTTAACTGATTTGAGAGAGCTGTGAATCGTGTTTAGGGGCTTGAACGATTCGCAGCTCTCTCAAATCGGTTAAGGATCCGATTGACCCTAGGGATGGGAAAGGTTTCTGCATCATTCCTTGTTCATGTGGAACTCCCTATATTAGTGAAATGGGTAGGTCTATAAACCAAAGAATTTGTGAGCATGTTGCTAACATTAAACATGGAAGATCCCGCCGTGCCTAATCGAACATGTAGAAAAGACTAACCATCATATCTCGCATCGAAGAGGCTAAGGTCATTGCTAGATCGACCATTCCATCATCGAAAGCTAAGAGAGGCCTTAGAAATTGAAAAAAGACCCATTAATCTCAATAGAGATGATGGTCAGATCATCAGCAGGTGTTGGATACCTGCCTTATATTCATGATTTATTTATTTATTTTTATTTATTTTTAAATCCTTCCCTGCTTATTTCTCCTTTATTTATTTATTTATTTTATTTTATTTTATTTACTATATATATATATATATATATATATATATATATATATATATATATATATATATATATATATATTATTTATCTATTTATTTTTATTTTTATTTTATTTATTTTATTTATTTTTTATTTTTTTTTTTTTTTTTTTTTTAATTTTTAAAGGTCATTGTTGATCTTTTATTTGGACCTCGCGCGTGGATAAATAAATTAAAATTTATAATTAAATAAGTAAATTAACCAAAATTAAAATATGAAATTTATATTTATATTTACTAAATAATTATTTAATAAGTTATTAATTAAGTGAATAAATTAATCAAATAATAAAAATGAAACTAGCTGTTATTAATTAAAAAAAGAAGAAGAAGGTCAAACTAGTCGTTTTCCTAACGGCTAGTTTAGCCTTCTCTACATCTATTTAAACTTAATGTCCTGATCTGATCTCTCACCTAGTCCTGATGATGAACCACACTGGCTGGTTCAGAACGCGTCGACAATGTTCCATTGCATGTGATTATTACCGAAATATTTTTTACAATTTAGACGATTTTGATGTTGGGACTTCTAGTGAGCATAATTGTGCAATTATACCTCGTTTTTCTTTCGTCAGAAGCTTTGTCATGAAATTATAGCTTATTATCTTTCCTAGCTTCCCTGCGATACCCCGTAATTCGATTTCCTTTCCTTCAAAAAAAAATTCAAGAGAAGTTGTTGAAAATTAAACACTACCGTCCCCAAAGACTGTAACCATTATATTCCTAGTACAACATCAACACCTCCCATTAGAATGGAAAACATTGGACTATTTAATACACATTCTCCCATGGCTAGCTTGATATTATGGAATTTTCTAGAGCAATTTACAGTTCCTCCATTTGCACCCATCACTTGACATTCTGGTGTTGGGTATAGGAAAAAATTCAATTCCTTGGCTACCTTACAATGAATAAAATTATGGGTACTACCCGAATCAATCAACACTATTACCTTTTCTTCTTGATATGTCCTTCTATCTTGAGAGTTTGAGGAGTGGTCATTCCTGCCAATGCATTACATGATATGTTCGGACTCGTTTCTTCTTCTTATAGGGTTGGTTCCTATTGTATATCCTCTTCTTTTGAAGTTTCTTGTTCATTTTCTTCCTCCTCTTCACAATCTATGTAAAATAATTTCTTCTCGGCACACTTATGACCTTTAGTGTATTTGCTATCACAACTATAGCAAAGCCCTTTTACTCTTTTTTCTTCCAATTGTTGTGGTGTTAACCTTGTGGGTTGTGGAAATCTAGGAGTAGAAATACTTCCATCTTTATAGATGTGAGTGGTAGGCTTCCTTGTTGCCATAATTTTACATTCAATATTTCTTGCCAACCTGAATGCCTTCTCCAATGAATCAGGTTCCCAAAAGCGAACTTCATGTCAGATGCTATCCTTTAAAGTCCCTATGAAGACATCGATCTTGTGTTACTCTGGAATATCAATTACCCTTACATTCAATTTTTGGAAATCCTCAATGTGCTCCCCCACTGAACCCTTTTGTTTGAGATTTATCAATTGGCCCAAGAAGGTGTTGCTCTTTGTATCCTCATAATGTGCTATCATTTCTTCTGTAAAAATTGACCAAGTGACAATTTTTTTACGGAAGCAAAGCCATCGATACCATAAAAATGTATTTTGTTCTAAATGTAAAGATGCAATGCGTATCTTTTGTGTGTTTTTCACATTATTGAAATCAAAATATTGCTCGATCTGTAGTATCCATGTTACGGGATCCTTGCCATCAAACTTCCTCATATCCATTTTTAGAATATGGTGGTTCTTCCCTCCAATATTATAGTTTATGAAATCATGATTAAGATTTATTTTTTTCTCATCATGAGTTTCCTCTAATATCTTTGCACCATTAGGAAACATTTCTTGTATCAACTTTTTCAAACCTTCTGTGTCTACTTTTAGATCATTCTTCATGTTTTCCATTTTTTCATCGATCTCAGCTTCCATGTCATCCATCACAGATTCCATGCCATCCATCTTAGCTTCCATGTCATTCTTCAAACCATCCATCTCAGATTCCACGCCTTTCTTCAAACCATCCATCTTAGTTTCCATGCCTTTCTTCAAAGTTTCCATGTCATTTTTTGTTTCTCTTTAAGAGAGTGAAATTTGTTGCACTTGCTCTTATAGTTTTGATATGTCATGTTGCCATTCTTCATCTTCATTAGTCATAGTAGAGGCTTAGAAAGGCTTAATGGGTGTTGAATTATTTTTAGGGGGAATTTTAGAGCCCAATACTGATATCTATTCTACAATATTCCCTTGGAATCAATTCAACTTGATTCTTCAAACAAGACTTATGCAATTCGGAAAAAGAAAAAAAAAATACACAACGTTTTCTTGCTTTTGAGGAGCTCGATATTGAAAGAGTTATCTCTATAATTGTGGATTATAAATATTTTAAATTCGGCCCTGTAGTAAGCCTCTGAAGCTTCTTTCAAATGCCATAGGTATGCCCTAATTTCGATTCTTCAAGACAAAGTTATGCCCAATATCCCACAATGACCTAATTATGGACTAGTTCAGTAGAGTGAACTTGTACGACATAACACGTGTCATTGTTTCCTCCTTCAGCTCTGAAATTGATAAAAATGAAACTACAGTCCATGTACTTGCAGCCACATTTTACGAAATTCCAATCCAATGCTCAGAGAGAGAGTTATGATGATTTTCCCACGGTCACCTCTTTGAGATGCAATTCAGGAGCCTGAAACAACCCTAACTTCCACAGATCATAGCTCCGAACATATTGCGAGCCAAGATCTGAAATTTTTATAGGAGGTTCCTCAGGATTTCAGCTTCCCTCTGTAAAAAATTTAGCTTCTGATCCTTCATAGGTAGAAAGTTATAGCGCACATGCCACGATGACCTATTTCAAGTGAAATTCAGGAGCTTGAAAAATACCTAACTTCCATAGATTATATCTCCGAAAATATTTCGAACCAAGATCTAAAATTTTTAAAGGAGGTTCCTCGAGATTTCGCCTTCTCTTTATAAAAATTTTAGCTTCTGAAACTTCGTAGAAAATTTTTATAGTGAAAATTCCATGATGATCTATTTGGAGTAGTGAAACCATAGAACCCAAAGGTTTGATACCAAATGTTATGAAACCAACTCCAAAAATAGAAGAAAAGAGAGATCAAAGCCTTATAAATCAGCCACTTCAAGGGGGAAACCTCCAATACATTACATAAATGAACAATTCTTGTATGATACAAATGACTAAACCTCCTTTCTTTATATAGGAGTTCATGGGGCCACAATGTAATCCTAGTTGACCTAACAATAATAATGAAAGGGAAAAATAATAACAATATGGGGGTTACAGGGGTACAATAATAATAATAAGGGGGTTACACTAACAACAATAAGGGACTGTACTAGTAATACAGGGACCTAACAATTTGTATACCATGGGTCAAATATGTTGACCATAATTATGGTGACTAGTTGATGTTGTTGATTTACCATGGGTCACAGTTGCTCACCAGGATTATGGTAATTGGATAATGTTGATGCTAATAATTTACGATGATTTTTTTTAACTTTTTCTTAGAGAAATATTTCAAAAAGAGAATAATTAGATAGTTATTATGAATACCTCATTATCTAAGAGGGAGTGTTTAATTTTATAGCTATGGACGGTCTTCATAATTAATATTGTAATAGTTAAAATACATGAAATCATAAATATAATACATGTTCTTCATGTCATTTTCAAAAGAGAAAAATTTTGAATTTTGAATTTGAATTTTTGGCTCCAAGGAAGTTAAGTCAGACCTGCAAGTCAACCTGCCCCTTGTCACACCTATTCGGCCTCCCACAATCAATATATAAAGGCATTTGACTGTCTCCTCTTGGCATTATTTTCATCTCACAAAAAAGACAAGATATATTTTGGTCATGTGGACGAATAAGACAAAGAAAAAAATGATTAAGTCAATCTAGAAAACCAACATCTTCTCTCTCTATCTGTTTTACCTCACATGTGTGATTTATCTATCCTTCTGTGACCTTGGATGTGTGTCAAAAAGGATGAGTTTTTTTTGCATATCATAGCATTAGTACCGAAATTGATGGTTGTATAAGTAGGCCAAATTCTAGCCCTCGCAGATTAGACAAGGACAATTTTATTAGGAAGCATATTTACTTGTTAAGAGGGTAGTTTGACCAGGTGTGACTAAGGTTGTATTGCTAGTCAATTTTAATTTATGTTTGACTTGAATAATTAAATGTATATTTTTTTAATTGAATAATTACTCTAAGGAAAAGGTAGTTGGGTTTTTCTCCTGAGTGGGTTTTCTGAAGGTAAATATCGTGGTGTCTTATGCATCATTGTCTCATTTTGATCTCTATTGTACTAATGCTTATTATGGTTGAATTTATAAGGTATAATTGCTTTATGATTAATTGGGAATACTAAATATAACCTCTATATCATTGAAAGTAATTATTAGTTTCCAAAATTAATGCTTGTATCATCTTGCACTTAAACAATCAACATCTAATACCTTAGTGGAAAAATGAAAAAAAATAAGATTTTTCCCTACCTATTTTCAATATTTTACCCTCTATTTCTCATCCACTATGATTTCCATTGTGTGATATATTTCAATGAAATTCCAAAGCCTTAAAATTAATTATTTATACTCAAAATCAATTTGATAAAGGACAAGATGTGTCCTCCTTTCACTCTAGATTTTTTTTGTTTTTTGTAAATTATTACCATTGATTTCTATTATTTTCCAAAAAAACACATTGATATAATCTTAAAAAATACACCTGGTTAGACAGGAAAGTCTCAGCCAAAATATTTGAATAATGAATGGGAAAATTTTTCTAAGGAACTACAAACATCACAACTAAATTCTAATACTGATCAATCTACTAGTTTTCAAACGCCAGATCATTCCTAGAAATTAGTGGGAACTACAATTCCGCTACAATAAGCATCTGAAACTCATGATCGAAATATAATTTCGGCCTACCCTACAGAGCATATAGTTCTACAAATTGAAGAAATTCCTTCATTGGATGTCTTCTACAGTCCTAGTCATAAGCCTGTAGTTAAGAGAAGAAAAAGGAGAAGAATGGATGATACAATTTCAAATATTACAAATGAAAATGTTGACGTTCTATGGAAGGATCCTCTATCTAATCCTACTAAACATTTAACCAAGCTATCACAGTTTGCATGGGAATATGCTACTGCCATGATTGACAAGGCCACTGAAGTTCAATTGTTACTTAAGAAAAGAGAATAAAAAAGACAAGAGTTACAGAGAATGTTAGAGCAAGAAAAGTTTAACTCTAGCAGGAAAATGGAATTGAAAATGTCTCAATTTCAAAATGATTTTGAAAGATTAACATTGCAGCATAAGATGCAACTTACAGAAAAGGAAAAGAAACTTGAAGCAGCAGTGAACAAATTAAAAATCCAGCCACATGTAGAGAAATTCATAAAAGAATCACTAGACATGAATGCAAAGCTAAAGAAACAACAAGAAGTATTTTGTCAACAAGCTTCAATTACCAACTCTTACTTTGATTCAAGTAAAATCCTGATCCAAAAAGTGGCTAACAAGAGATTTGAGTGTGAAAAAATTGCACAAAAGATTAATGAATTCATTCGCTGGCAAGCATCTGACTCAGGAAAGGAAGCTGATCTATCCTAGGTAGATAAATTTCACAAGGAAATTTTATTTAGGATTGGAAAGAACTACTAAGACAAGAAGATAAGGTAGCAGTAAAGGCATCAAGGTTAACAAAGGAAATTACTAAATCTATTTATGAACAGCTTTTGAAAACTAAGCTTATCAAAGAGTCCACATCTAAAGTGCTCCTAGAAATCAAGTCATTAGAAGCACAGTGGAAACAAAGGACAGAGATGCAGGAAGAAATTCTTAAAAAAGTAAATAAGTTTGAACAAGAAAATTATTGGAATTTTTTCATCAAACCTTATCATCAGTACCAAACCCTACAGTCATTAACTGATTCAACAAAAAATTTGCAACCAACACTTTCAAATGCAGTATTCAAGGGCCAGATCAAATCATCAATTTCGCATCCAGCTTAGCTTAAACTTATGCTAGATATTTGTCAACTTCAAGATAAAATCCACAAGAAGGATCAACATTCATAGTTATATTGTTATTTTATTTTCCTAGATTGTAGTTGAAGTTTTACCTTTATGAGGATGGTTGTCTGAAACCTCCTCTACTTTTTGGTAATAATCTATTGTTAAAGATATTGTAGTTTAGTATTTAAACCCTTCTCATGCATTTAGAGAAGGGTCGAGAAATTTGTCAAAAAAATTTGCAAAGAATGCACTTCTGTAAGTTTGTAAATGATTTGATGGATTAATGGAACAAAGTCTGTTATCTTTTGACATTTGAAGTTGTTTAACTAATGTTACACTATTGTACTCTGTTAGTAACCTATAAATATAGGATTCATAATTTTGACTTGACTGATGGTAATCTTGTAAATATGTACATACTTTGCCTTCTGCAAGTTTTATTCCCATATTTTGTAAAAAAAATATTAAAAAAAACCAAAAAGAGGGTAAAAAGTCCTAAAAGAAAAATCAAAGGACTTAGAAAAAATAGTATACCCCAAAAGAAAAATATGAATAAAACATGAAACTGTGCAAGTCTAAATGCCACTACTTTAACCTTTTGCAGTTGATTATGGCAGAGTTTCAATAAATTCCATAATATGTGATGAGTTGAAAAATTTAATCTTGATTCGTTATGAGAATAAACAATTGTCATACAGTTTAATCATGACAATTCATTTGTTAGGTAGAGAATAAAAGAATCCAAAAGTTTAATCTGGATTCTTGGATGCAATAAGTGTAGAATTAGATACTTTACTACTTTCAAAAAAAAAAAAAAAGTTGTAAGGTTGCTAGTTCAAATGCACTTGATTAAAATAGAAGGAAAAAATGTTAGAAGATAATCACTGGGTAGGTAGAAGAAGGTGAGAGACATCAATGTAAATATATTTCACCAGGCTACAAATAACTAATTTCCCTTACCCATAGCAATTTGATATTCTAGACTATCAGTCAAAGAGGCTCAAGGCATTTCCTTGACTTCTGTTGGGACCAGACCCAAAGCTCAATGACTGACTAGTTGAAAAATGTTAAGTTTCTATATTAATCCCAGAAATTTTCATCATTTACCCCTGCATGCACTCATCACCATTTAACTTCATAAGTGAGACCTCTTTTCTTACTTAAATATTACATAAAGGCCCATTTGATTAACTTCCTACATCTCATGAAGCATAAAACCCTCAAAATGACATTTTATCCTAAGTTGAACTAATGAAATTATCATAATGCAAGTTTGGCTTTGATATTCACTTTCCTTGGTTATAATTGTATGTTTTGAGTATTCACTTTTCCCTTTTCATATTAACACCTAACTTATTTTATTTAACTCCCTATTGAAAAATCCTAGTCCTATTAATATAGCTCCCTTTTATTTAATATCCCCAAAACCCTCTTATTATATACTTTTCATGTCAAATATATTAAACACATGTTGAAAAACATCCTGAAATCATCCCTTTGACATGAAACTTATCCATAATAAAATATCCCCTCTCCCCTATAGTTTTAGACCTTCGACAAATGTGAAACTATATAATAAAAATAAAATTGAAAAAGCACAATTTATTTACACAGTGTGTATATAGAATAGTGAAGAAAAGATTTTATTCGCCTTTTCCCCCATAAGCTTTACCCATGGTTATAGTTTTAACCTTATCCCATTTTCCCGATACATATCATTTTACCAAAGTTTAAGCCTTGGTTAAACCCTATAATAACCCGCCCATTCTATGTATAAACCCCTTTTATGCTTAAATTTCATTAAAAAATGAAGCATCCTCGCATTCGTTCCTGACCCTCCGATCATCCTAATCCTTTTAATCCTATGGTCTAAACTAAACCTGATAAATCATTCCCCCACGCCCACCATTCCCTATCGGATTGATTTTAAACTGTCAATCTTCTCTGATCGAATCAACAACACTTATCAAAGTACCCGGTCCCACCTTATTTCCCTACAGCTTCTCGACGCATCTTAGCCGTTCACTTCTCTCAACCAAATCCAATGGCGCAGATCCCATATCGCATTACCAAAGTGATCGGGTGAAGTTGACAAAAAAAATTTCGATAAAAGTTGTTTTACGAAACCATTGCCCGCTATGTGTCCTAATTTTACTGGATCGCATTGCAAAAGCAAAAAACCAATTACTGCCCAGAAGCAATGCGATAACCACTAGTGGTTTCGCCTTCGAATGCACAAACCGCTCTTGCCATTATAAATTACAACCTGCGATAAATGTTGTGTTTATTGATAATACTTAAGGTTTTGAACTTAGCTCTTATTGTTTACATACTTTTGTGCCTACACCCTATCAGATAACTACTCCAGATGCCATTTTAGAGTTTCTTTCGAAACAGTTCACCGCTCTAAAGCTATTTCCCCTCTGAAATTCACCTCCCAATACTCCCAGTGCCTTCTACCAAACAAGCTGCAACCAGTTTGAAGACTAGTACCACCTGCAACCCTTTTCGACTGCAACTATACCTATTTAAAGGCATTTTTCAGTAATCTAGGCCTGCAAATTCTTAATTTTCAAGAAAAATTAAACCACTTGGAATTTAAAAAGCCAAAAGTACTCATATGAGAGTACTCAAACCTTGAAGAAACAGGGGAAACCCTGTCAAAATTTTCCCATAATTTTCCACTTCCTCCTTAATAATTTTGACCTCCAAAAAGCTATTCGTACGGTTAAAATACCTTTGAATTACTGAAAAATTCCGTCAAAATCCCTGTCCAGTCTTCTGCGCATTACAAATCTACATTTTCCTCATAAAACCCTCACCCAGTTTCTGAATTCTTCCCCAAAAATTTGCTTAATTAACCTTCTGTTTCCATAAAGAGCTAACAAAATAGTCTAATCTTGCTCAGTTACGTCAAAAATTACTAAAAAGTAGGTCACCCCTAGGACTGGAGGTCCCAAACCACAGAAGCCTGCCTCTAGCAAGCTTCCAAACCCCAAACCATCTAAAATTGATAAACCTACTCTTGTCCTAACTTCATATTCTACTGAGGTAATCAGACCATTACAACCTCCTATCACCTCTAAAGAGAACAATCCCTTGATTGACTTAGACTACAAAATTTTTGATGCTACCTTAGAATTTGACCTACTTGAAGTACATAGCTGGTGTCAAGAAAATTTTGAGAAGAAAGTAGCCAATGATATACCTGTGTGGGACTCCCACTTACCCAAATATGTAGTTCCCATCACACATCTAGTCCAATATTTCATTAGGTTGTGTCAGATGCACTTTATCCCTGACTAGAGGTGCATGGTAAACAAATATAGTGAGGTCCTGTTTTACATAACTACTGAAGCAATCAATGATATGCTCCAACTAAGACATGATCCACGAGCAATATCATTGTCAATTGAATATTTGAGTCAGATGTTTTTGGATCTATATTTTCCTAGGAAGTTTGAGATCCTTCAAATTTTCATTCCTAATCATGTCAACCTTCCCAAGGTAAATCCACCTTATGATAATTTTGACTTCCCTGAGGGCTCAAGATAGATCATTTCAATGCTCTCCTTCATATTAGGCTATGCTAATGATGAATTCACAGATGCCTCCATTTTAGGGTTCCTCTCTACTTTGTCTCCTGAACAATAGCCAGAATTGGTCTTTGGCTTTGCCAAATTCATTGCTGATAATATGCATTATCAATTAATAAAATTACCTGATGAAGGAGTGTTCAGATATACATCATATATGTTACATCTCTTCTTATTTTCTCAGGCAGATAAATTTCCAATTGCATTACAAAATATGGATATGGAGGGTGAACCTCTTTCAGTGATATTCTGGACTTCTCTTCTCAGGAAAAACAAGAGTGAGTACAGTTACAGTGATTTCAATGATTTGTTTATCAAACCTTCCATGAGTTTGTTGGAAAAAGCAGAGCCACCAAGGATCAATGAAGAAATCAAAATAATTATACAGTTGTTTGAAAACTGTAAAGTTTGAGATTGGTATTTATATAAAAATTACACAGAAATTAGAGTGTATGGTGCAATCCTGGCTCCTTACAAACTACCAAAATTTCTAACTACAAGGATTTTTGCTTTGGAATACTTGAGACAAATTTTAAATGCAGATGCAATGAACTTTATAGCATCCAAAAAGAAAGCACAATTCAAGTTAAAAATTCAAATTGGCTCTTTCATAGTCAACAGCAGAGATGATTTGAAAGAAGTAAGCAGCAAATTATCAGTATTCAAGTTCCAAGAAAGATTTTACTGGAACTATGACCCTCCAGGTATTCTGAGCAATCTCAAGGTCAAATTCAAGTTAACCCCATTCCTCCATCAATCAAAGCCACTAATTGAAAAATATGCCAATCAGATAGAATGGGTTGAAAACACTTTAATTGATGATGATCAAGAGATGCAAACAGATAATCTACAGGAAAATCAAATGGACAGTACACAGGTGGTTACAATTAACCAACCAGTAGAGGTATCCAATAAAAGGCCGAGAAAAGAATAAGGATATTTGGCAGAGAAAATAATTGAAAATAAATTTAAAACAGTCTACAGTAAAAGGGCCAAAATGACTACTCTAGAAAAAGGAGTCATAGCTGTAGATGATAATAATGATCAGAAAACAGATGATGAGGCCACAATGATTGTTAATGAAACACTCAAGGAAATTCATAATGAACAGGTACAAGCACATGGAAAAGGAAAAGAAATGGTTGAAATAGAAATGAATACAAAAGCTCCCTCTTCCTCTAAAACAACAAAAGAAACTGATTCTAATATTAAAAAAAGGTTCAAGCAAATCAGGGAAAAGAATGAAGAAATCAAGAATGAAGTTTATTCTAAACTTCTGAAGGAAAAACCAGGAGATAAAGACAGACTAGTGACAACATTTGATTACTCAACAAATAAAATAATCATGTCTTTTCTCCAACCAGTAGTAACAGATCCAAAGTCAGCCACAGACTACAGGAAGACATAATTTGAAGTGAATGTTGATACTATACAGGAACTAGATCAGATAGAGTTCCATAGGAGTGTTTAATAGATGCTATATTCAAAGGTAGTAAGCAAAACCATGAGTGATACCATGCTTCAAAAAGCTATATCTAATTTACAAACTCAAATGAAATTAGATAAAGCATCTCTACATGCTAAGGATTTGAGGATCAAGTCTTTAGAAGATTTGGTAATAGAAACTAGAGCAGATCCCTCCAATACTAAAGTTTCTAAGAAATTGATAAGGCAAAAGAATGAGGATATTGTTGCCTTGAGAAAGCAACTCAAATTGCCACAGAGTGAGCACCCTCAGGAAAAAGAAATTCTTCAGGAAAAGACAGAAAAGGAAGAAACTATGCAACTATTTTTAAAAATGACAGCTCATATTAAAGATATGGAAAATCAAATAGAATCTTTAATGCAAGAAAATGAAATATTGAAGAAAGCTCAGGAAGTCTCCATTCCCACAATTATTCCAACTATAAGTATAGTTGTTCCCTCAACATTGGCAGAACATTTGGCACCGAAAGGAGTATTGGAAACTGTAGTGTCAATTACTTCTAAAGATATCTCTACCACTTCTTCATCTACATCACAAGTAAATCAAACAGGTCAAACAACTGCCATAGTCGAGGCTATGGAAGACATGTCCTTAAAAGATAAAGAGATAATCAATTCAAAAGGTACTGATGGAAAGCGAAAACCACTATTAGCAGGTTCGCCTCAAAACCATATCAAATGAAGATTCATAAATCTGATGGTTCGATTTGATCCTCAATCTTGGGACCTATGGGGAATAGGCCCACTCTGCTTCCACTCAACCACTTCGGTGGTTTTATACAAACATATATATCGAAAGCAATTAAAACTATAAAACATCATTTTTTTAATAGTTTAAACCAAAAATTGCTGGGGAATTTTACGTGCTTTAAAACCCAATGTATAAAGGCCTTCAGAGTATCATAATGTGCTCCAAGACAATTCTCGAAACCTCGGCCAATAGACCTCCTTAACTCTCTCGCAGCTTCCAAAGACGTATACTGTTAGATCTCCATAGATCTAAATCGAACGGATGTCGCATAGAATCGACCCCTGAGCTTTAGCGTCTGATAACTTTGCGACACTGGCGGTTTCAATCCTGGGATGTGTTGAGATCTAATTGGATTGGGTTGACTTTAATTAAAACCATCCGTGAACCAAAGTTGGTGCGAAGACAAAGCCCGGTTTCTTCAAAACCGCTTCGCCCAACTCTAGTTAAATCGCATTGGAGTACAGATTCCATTTGGTTTCTAACTCATCCTTGTTCTCCACGGAACCTTCCTTTCTTTGCCTGTAACTCAACAAAATAGTCAGGTTATTACTCTGAACTATAAACAAAAAAACCACAGAATTCTTCATTCCCTTTTGAATTGATTACACAGGCATGAATACATTTAAGTTCGCCACATTCTGTTACAAATTTACGTGCTATGACATGATAATTTTCTTGGATCTCCATCGATCCTCACAATGATCGATGGTCGATCAATAACTCATAATACATGATTAGAATCATAAAATTAAACCAATCATAACCCAGATTCAGATGCACCCAAATACACACAGAAGCAATTCTATTTTTATACAAACTCAGAATACATTTTAAAGCATTTCAGCCTTATACAACATCTCCTATACTACTACACCGCATTCGCCCTCTGCCTCATACATTACAGATTTCTTATTATATAGAAATTACAAAGAATCCGTTGAGATCTACAAGGTCTCTCGAAATCGCCCAAACAACCATTCATCTTCTCAAATGCACACATGGTAGGTTAGTTACATAAAATTTCAGCATCGGTTTCAACAATTTCACCCCAATTTCGCATGGTCGTTCCCATACCTAGCGTCAGATTTGACTTAATTCAAATCTGTCTGAATGCCCCTACATCAGGTACCATCAGAAATCTTGAAAAATCTAACAGAGATGTATTAATTACATCCAAAGGACATGAGCAGAGAGCCAACAGATTGCAGGAACAAGTAAATATTCTACAACAACAGGTTAATATCACTGAGTAGGTATCTTACATCAAGAATTATACTTGGAACAACATCATTCAGCGCATACATTTACAATGGCCCTCAATCCAAATTATTTATGAACAAAAAGAGTTACTCAAAGAAACACAAATAGAAATTCAGAAGACAAAAGAAGAACTAGCTGACAAACCTGCTCAAGCCTTGAAGCTTATTACATTCCTGAATAGAAAACACAGAGAAGAGCTTGAAGAGCTAAAAATTTAGGATAGAACTGAAAGCATACTACAAATCAAGAAAGTCCTGAATAAGAGAATTATGATGAATAATTTGGAGGACAGATGCAAGGACATGAACTTGGAAATCACAAGATTTTGGGCCAAATACACAGTACTGACAAAAGCAGGCCTTCTAGACATTCATGCTTTGAATGAAAAGTTAATGGCACAGAAGGATTATGACAATAAAATCAAGGCTTATGCTAAAGAACGAGTCAGCAAACCTTTGCCACAAGGGTCTCCTATTGGTAAAGTCATTTTGGAATATTTTGAGAACTTGTTCTTTTTACAAAATGAAATCAAACATATTTTCATTGTTAAGCCCAATTTTTCTAAGTATATAGAGGCAAATGAAAGTTACATGAAATTGAAGAGTATGAGAATTCCCAGTGCAGAGCAATGGAAGGAATTCACCGACTTAATATAAAAATTTGCAGTCAAAGTGTATTAGGGTCAGAAAAAGAGTCAAAGAGTATCAGTCAAAATACCTTTTTACTACAGATAATTCTTTATTTTACAACAGTGAAATAGTAAAGAAGCAACATAAAGAGTATCAGTGATAAAGCACAGGTGAAAGGATGTGAAATGGAAAGAGTGTCTTTCAAGTTATCTTCAAAAAGATATTTTTCCAAAATTCCAGCAAGCAATATTTCCAACAGCTACAACCCAACAACAAGTTAGGATAATTCATCCTATTTTTTATTGATAAGAGGACAACTTGCCAGTTTGTTTTGAAGCTATCCCTCTTTCTTTGTAATAAACTTTATTTTTTCCTAGAGATATTCCTACATGTCTCTCAGATATTTTGTAATAATTTTTCTATAAATAATTCTCTTTTTGAAGTTGTTAGCCCCCTTATGAATTCCTTGACCAGCAAGCAAGGGGC
This sequence comes from Pinus albicaulis, assembly GCA_034641835.2. Classification (NCBI taxonomy): domain Eukaryota; kingdom Viridiplantae; phylum Streptophyta; class Pinopsida; order Pinales; family Pinaceae; genus Pinus; species Pinus albicaulis. Next base: position 1,489,961,454 of record CM076582.1, on the reverse strand, counting down.
TAGATTGTTTCATAAGCCTTCAAGGAATGCATTTCCCTTGAAAACACATCATCCTTGAAATCTTGTTAAATTCCCTGCCTTTGACTGTTTCCCTCTGCTAATCTGTTCTCAATGAACCTTGCTGAATGACTAAATTTTGCTCAAAAAGGCCTTATTTCACCCCTTGTATCTCTGCAGATTTCCCCCCATTTTATCCTTTTTTCCTTTTCCTCAAGTCCCTTTTGTTCCCCCTAAATTCCCCCTTACCTCCTAAATTTCCCCAAAATCCCCATGAAATCCCACCCTTGCCTTTTGTTTTCCCATTTTCCCCCTCTCCCCCCCTATCGTTACCCTCCTTTGGTGTAAAAACGCACTAAAATGGGTTAAAAACCCACTTTCCAACTTTATTATAAGGGCTTAGCCCCTTTGAAGCTAGCCCCAACCACTTCCCCACACATGCCCTTGCGCTAGGACCAAGCGCTTAAGTCCTAAGCGCTAATCGCAATCGGAAGATTGGCGGAGGGCCGAATTCCTTTGTAAAACTCCAAAGTTCCGATGCGATTGGTTTATCGTATAAAGTCTCCCGATGTGTTTTTAACCGTTGATCTGCCATCACGATCGGATGGCCCGTGCAGCGTCGCAAACTTTCAATCGCAGCACTTATGTTTTCCCCTCCGATCGGTCCATCGCAAACGTTTGCGATGCGATTGATCGCATCGCATTTCCCTTCCGATCGCGGTCCCCTCTAATCAATCACAAGTCCTAACTCCCGATCGCAACTCCTCTCCTGATCTCTCTGATCGCACTCTCCCTCCGATTGAACATGAACCATCGATCTGATCTCCGGATCCAAGGGTCAGCGCTCAATCACACTCCCACCGCCGATCGCAATCGCAACTTTGAAATGTGTCACCCCTGTCCCTCCTCTAATTGCAATTGCCCGATTTGATCACAGCCGTTCATCCATATTTGAAATCGACGACCTAGATCATCTTGCTTCGCTCCCATCGCTCTTCCCCTTTTTCCCTTCGAACAATTTTCCACCGTTGATCCCCGGGCAAATCCAACGGTCATCGCACACCCCAATCGCAACCCTTTCCCAATCGCAATCGGAATTATGTTAATGAGTCCCCCTGCCCCTTCTCGATTGCGATGCTCCGAAGTAATCCCGACCGTCCAATCCGACGGCTCAGATCTGATCGCCCTCCGCCTCCGGCTGGGTCCCACCTCATCGCATTTCCGTTGCATTTCATGTATTTCCTTTGTATTTTCATTTTTAACCAAAGTTCTATGATTGCATTAATGTCTTACATACCATATGCATTTCGTTCGATTTCATGTATCATTCCGCTGCTCGATCTCCGCCGTCGATCTTTGTCCATTAACCATGATCTAATGGTCAGCACTGCATTCCACCTCCGAAACCCTATTGTTCATAGTTTCCACCGTTCCACTACATTTTTCATCATTGTTTCGTGAAAAGCCACCATTCCACCACCGTTGCGCCATCATACCTTTCGCCCTCTCCTCCACCAGCCTCTCACTGCATTGATTTTTCTCACACAGTGTGGGTTATTACAGGGTACAGGGGTGAAAACACTGCCATAAATACACAGTATGGATACAGCGGCAAGGTTTTCACTGACAGAGGTGCAGAAATTAATATATGACAGGTTTTCCACATCAGCAGAATGTTTTCCTCCCAGGAAGGACAGGTTTCCCATACTGTTTCTATTCCATGCCGTGTTTCAGAGGAGATTTTTCGCCTTGAAGTACAGTCCCCAGCTATCAGAGCGTTTGTTTCACCAACATGGCATACCATTCAATCATTTATTCACCATTTTGTTTTGCACCAAAGGTACTACAGAGTTCTACGGTCAAAGTACATCAGGACTAGACCAGAGTAAATGGAAGCTGAAGACAATCATTCGTTCGCCAAAAGAAAGCCAGAAATCAATGTGCAGGAGTTAAAACAGAATGGGCTTCAGGCCTAATTTCTGTTCTGAGTTTTAATTTTTCACTTAATCTCCTACCTACCTCCTTCGCTTCTCTTCATTTATAAAAATCATGAGAAACTATTGTAAAGGTTATTGATGAGATATCAGAGAACTGCAAGCTGTTTCTGTGAGATATTTCTTTGTGTAAAGTTGTAAGATAGGTGGAAGAAAGATGTATTTAGGCTGAATGTTTGAGCTGTGGGCAATGTTGTACTTGACTGGTGTTGTTTTTAATATGACAAGCACATTTCTTTGGATCTTGATCTAAAGCAGTTGGTGATGTTTTTCTATCTCTGTGTTTTACTTCATTCCATTTCAGTTATTCTGGCTTGCATCCGAAATCTGGCATAGGATTTGCCCTTGTTAGGCACCCTATGTTTCTGCTCTCCTTGCCTTAATGTTTTCTGCTAAATGTGCTATTTAAGGATCGATTTCAATTAATCTAACCAGTGTAGTGGTCTGATATATTGCTAGCTGATGTATGGATTAATGGAGTCTGTTTTTAGATGTTCTTGTTTAGATTTAATTAAATGAGTTGAGAACACTGGGAGGTTTAGAACTCTATCTTTGCCTCACTAGGATCTTTCCATTTCAATTAAACTTTCCAAGTTCCCTCAGTTTGTTCCTTGCCTTTCTTTGAGAGTGGATTAAGAGTATTTCCAAGCCGGTATGGAGTTAAATGACCTCTGACCTGATCTATAGACAGAACATTGGTTTACCCTCACTCTTTCACCTTCTTTCCTTAATGTTCCATGCCACACAATCATTTTAGGATCCAATGCTTTAGATGACTAGCCCAACTGAAATCTTGCACATTGAACAGAAATTAAACCCTTTCCTAACCCCATTTCCCAATGGCCTTGATGTTCTCTGAGTTATCTCTCTTTGCCTAAAATCTTCTTTGCCTTGCCTTGTCTCATTTTGAATCCTTCATTCCTGATTCCCAACAACCAAATCAAAACCAATCAAACAAACAACCGTTGTGCCTATAACTAGCCTAACATCTTAAACACTGAGCTTTAAAGTCATACACCTTTGAAATTTCGTAGAGAGATCCCTCTTTGGACCCAGGGGGGCTAGATCCTGAGGTCTGAAAGTGGTTTGATGTTGTCTCATCTTTTGGTCTTGCCAATCTAGCCAAAACATGGGAATGCCAACATAATGGCGACTCGCTGGGGAAATTCTGAGTATTTCTCATCTTACTACATCATAAGAACTTCAGAAACCTACAATCTCTGGTTAGCTTGGCAGTTAAACATTCCTATTCACACATCAACCTCTATACCATTTTTTGTGTTTTCCCATACTCATGGACAGAGTCTGGAAAGGGGCCAGGTAGCCTCCATATCTCACACTCTTTCAGAGGTGACATATCTGGTAAAAGCCCTCCCAATCAATCTCTGGTTAGAGTTTGCTGTGTTTTCGAGATATCCTTGAAGAGGGACATCTCATAAGCACTGTGGTGGACAATGTACCCTCCAGAAACATCCTAAAACCATCCACCTGGTGACTCCATAATTCTTAAACGATGCAAAGACTCCACTGGTGATCAGTAGGCCTGTTGATTATCTTGGTTCACATTAGACTCCACTGGGAGACCAAAACCATTACAACATCAAACACAATAGAAGAAACAAGTAGGGTTAGGCTGCTCGATTGGAAACAACACTCTGGCTTTCAGAACCATTCACACAAGAGCTTATCCTAACCCAAACCCACCTGAAATAGTTGATAACCCTGAGAGCATCCTCACAAATCCACCTACACCTAGAGGATCAACTATTTCCAGTCACATCCATAGAGCCAACTCTACAGCAGAAGACACCACAGCTCTATCAGACTCATTTTTTGACCTAGGCTCTCAAAACAGCTTACCAAGAACTAGGTCACTCAGTGCCCTAGACCAGCCAGACCTTGACCTCCCTAGTTCACCACCCCATAGTGGTCAAAAACACATTAGAGACAGGGAGACCCCTCCATCTACACCCCCTGACATACAATTTATTCAGAACTTGGGGCTCATTCATCCTAGATCTGCTCAACAAACTTTTGCTAGCCCTAGTGTCCCTATCATCCAAATACTAGCTGCTCAATTCAACCCTTTACCTCATCAGAACATCATCGTGGCAGCCTGGTATGCTCCTTTGGTGTTACCTCAGCCTCTAGTGCCCTTACCCAATGATTATCAATCAAAGATCCCACACTTCACTGCAAAAGAGTCCATCACATCCCAACAACATGTAGATAAGATGGAAGATTCTTTTGACTACATGGAAATAGATGATGATACAGTCAAGATGAGAATCTTCACCCAGAGATTAGGAGGTGATGTGAAGAAATGGTTTAAAGGCTTACCTCCGGGTAGCATTAATGATCTTCCTGCATTATACCAGACTTTCATAAACAAGTGGGAAGTTAGGGCAAACCCTCGCCAACTCCTAGCGGAATACATGACCCTTAAAAGAAATGCAGGAGAGAGTGTCCATGATTACACAACGAGATTTAACAGCATTTACAATGCTCTCCCTCCACATATGAAACCTCCATAAGGTATAGCTCTAGCGAAATACCCCGAAGGCTTTGATGCTGACATGGCCTATCAGCTGAGGGATAAGGAGTACAACACGTTAAAGGACATGCAGAAAGGAGCAGTGAATATAGAAGCCAACTTGATTGAGAAAAGGGCGAGACTAAGAGCTGAGAGGAGGGTAACATACAAAGATGACAATGTAGCTTCCACATCTGACCCCAATTATGACCGTCTATCTAAGAATGTGGAAGAGCTACAAAAAATGGTTAAAAAAATGGTTGTCACAGTTAGTAACCAAAACATAAATAAAAGTCATAACCAGAACCAAAACTTTAGAAGGAACAATAACACTCCCAACAGACAAAGAGAATCAGATCAGCAAGTTATTCCCCCATTTCAAGAAAACTTTCTTGATGAAGATGAAGGAATCATAGAAGGATATGAAGGGAATACAATAAACATGTTTGAAGTGGAAAACTCAATCCACAACTGTTCCACAGATGAAGATCAGCCTCCACTCTCATGTTGGGATGAAGAATGGTTTGACTCTGAAGACTACAGATTAGGATTTGAAAATGCTATGATGCAGGTCCGAGAACAATATGAACTTAGAAGCAAGAAGAGTCAAGACAATTCCAAAACAAAGGCTTCCGAGGTTACCATCAAGAAGAGACTTGATAAAACTTCTAAAGTAACTACTGAAAGTAAAAAATTAGCAGCTGAGAGTTCTGGAAAGAATAGATAAAAGGACAACCAAAACAATGACACACAGGGTAAACCAACTAGAATCACAGTCACTACAGTTAGTGCTCCTGGTAAAACAGTTTCAAACATTGTACATAGCGAGAATCAACACACTGATTCAGCCACTAAGGTGGTGACTAACAAAACAGAGTTGAACATTCCAAAGATTCAGTCCTCTTTCAACTTGGAAAGTGAGATTTCAAAGATTAAGATCTCTATACCACTCTCTGAGCTGACCACTCAGGATGTATATAAAGGCCAAAATTTTAAAGCGTTAAACTTAGGAGAGAACAGTGACACTGTAAATCTGAGTGATGATCAACCTGCCCTCCTGTTTGGTCCAAAGATAGAAGGAAAGTTTCAGGAAGGGGTAGTACCCCCTTTCTATATCAGTCTCAACATCCATGATAAGATCCTCCACAATGCAATGCATGATTCTCGGGCATCGCACAACCTAATGACTAAAGTGGTGATGGAAAGACTAGGCCTAGAGATAACTCATCCCTATAAAGACCTATATTCATTTGACTCTAGCAGAGTAAAGTGTCTTGGCCTGATCAAAGATTTATGTGTGAGCCTCGTCCAAATTCCAGCAAAGTGTATGGTCATGGACGTTGTGGTGGTAGATGTGCCACCCAAGTATGGCATGTTATTATCAAGATCATGGGCAGCCAAGCTACAAGGGACAATGCAGATGGATGGGGCTTATGCCACAATCCAAATCTTTGGCCAACTTAGAAGACTGTACAGGGAAGCACAAATGAAATTCCCGGTTAGTAGCCCTGAAAAGCCTGAAAACTCTCCTCTATACTCTATGCATACAGACCTGGATTCCTTTATCCTCTGCAATGATAAATCTGTGGGGGATCCAGAGTCAGAAAATATAGGTACCGGAAAAGGTGCACTTGATGAAACAGAGCCAATGGATTTAAAAATAATGGCTACCCTAGAATCAGTAGAGGAAGACGTAGAAAACTTGGTACAGTTCACTGAAACAATGATGCAAAATGAATCGAAAACAAAATGCAATCAGCCAATTAGACATCCCTCACAGACTCATACATCACACGAAGAACTAAACAACCCACAACCTAGTGCAGCTCCTATAATGCAACATAATGGCAAACCCAGCTGTAGGGAAAGAAACGATAACAAAAACGAGAGTGAACCCCTGTGGGAGATGAGTTTCGATGGGTCCTGTACAAGAAGAACTGCCGGGGCTGGGGTATGGCTATGTAACACAGAAAGTGACTACACAGAGAGCCATGCCTGCAATCTGCATTTCAAATGTACCAATAATATTGCAGAGTATGAGGCCCTCATCCTGGGTTTAAATCTGTTGAAGAAAATAGGAGCCCGTAGAATAGCCGTGAGGGGAGACTTAGAGTTGGTCATAAAACAGGTAAACGGTGAATACAAAGCCAAGCACCCTAGGCTGAGGGTGTATAGGAACGATGCCAAAGATATATTGAAAACATTTTTTGAATAAAAATTAGTGTTTTTCCCTAGGAGTTAAAACATCATCGCAAACAGATTGGCTTTCCTCGCCAATTCCTACCCTAAGACTCCAAACGACCAGCAGATCATCATACAGACCAAATTCAGGCCTGCGGTGCCAGACAATGAAAAATATTGGCAGGTTTTCGAGGGGGATAAGAAAATTGAGGATTTCTTGACAGGCAGGAACGAGTTTGAGTTCTTTGACTTAGACTCTATGTCTAGCGATAGCTTCCTGAGTGAGGAACCCCCAAACGAGGAAAAACCACCTTTAAACGTAGAGATAAACGCTTTGAATGAAGAAATTGGAAATACAAATGGGAGTTACGAAAACGCAGACAGTGAAGAAGTAGAGGTGTTGTAGGCTAGATATAAGAACATACCTCGAGTTATGGCGCCGTTAGAGGACCTATTTGACTTCGATGATGTGGCAAAAAGGCCTACCATAGAGCATGTGGACTCTGACGTAGAAGAATGCAATATAGGCACAGAAGATAAGCCCAAAATGATTAAATTGGCAAAATCCTTACCCTCAGAATGAAAAAGAAATACATAGAACTTTTTAAGGAATTTTTTGACGTGTTTGCGTGGAGTTATGAGGATTTAAAGGCTTATGACACCAACATTATACAGCACAAAATACCTTTAAAGGAAAATCAGAAACCCTTTAGGCAGAAACTTCGAAGAATAAATCCAAAATAGTTTCCTGCAGTGGAAAAAGAGATTAGAAAGATGTATGAGGCAGGCATAATTGTTCCCGTGAGGTTCTTTGATTGGGTTTCAAATTTAGTGGCTGTGAGAAAGAAAACAGGGGAGATCAGATTATGTATAGATTTCAGAAATCTTAATAGAGCCTCACTCAAAGACAACTACCCTCTGCCAAAAATGGAACATATTCTTCAGAAACTAGTAGGCTCCAAGAGAATCTCCCTGCTTGATGGTTTCTCAAGCTACAACCAAGTGTTGGTACTCCCAGAAGATCAACTCAAAACAGCCTTTACCACTCCATGGGGCACCTTTATGTATGTAAAAATGCCTTTTGGGTTGATGAACGCTGGTGCAACCTTCCAAAGAGCGATGGATATAGATTTTTCAGATGAGATAGGGCATTTCATTGTGATTTACTTGGATGACATAACTGTCTACTCCAAGACTGAAGAATAACATCTAAAACATCTGAGGAAAGTGTTTGAAAAATGTAGAAGGTTTGGTCTATCATTAAATCCTAAAAAGACTGTATTTGGGCTGCAATAAGGAAAGCTTCTCGGCCACATTATATCTAAAAAGGGAATTAGGATATACCCACAAAGAGTTGAGGGGATACTACAAATCACACACCCAAGGAACATCAAAGAATTACAGTGCTTCATTGGGAAAATAAAATTCCTTAGGAGATTTATTCCCAACCTAGTTGAACACCTTAGGAATATGACTAACATGCTGAAGAAAGGTGAAGGAGTTAAATGGACTGTTGGAGCTAAACAATCTTACTGTTGAAGCCAAGAAATATTTTGAATCAGTTAAAATTGCTCTCAGCCAGGCTCCTGTCCTAATCAGCCCTGATTTCTCAAAGGATTTCCTGATCTTTTCATTTGCCTCCGAGCATACAGTAGCTGCAGTTCTGCTGTAGAAAAATATAGAGGGAAGGGAACAACCCATTTCTTTCTTCAGCAAAGCTTTGAGAGATGCACCTTTGAAATACACCATAATGGAAAAACAGGCCTATGCTCTGGTTAAGGCCTTGAAAGACTTTAGGGTGTACATACTATATTCCCACACCATAGCCTACATGCCAAATGTAGTGGTTAAAGACATCTTGTCCCAAGACCCAGATGGGAAGAGGGGCAAATGGATTGCTGTGATCTTAGAGTACGACCTTGAGATAAAACCCACCAAACTGATCAAAGGTAAGGGCTTAGCTCAACTAATGGCTAAATCAAATCGACAAGCCCTTGACATTAACATGGTAGATGCCTTGGATGAGCAGCAGGGATTTCCTGATCCCACTATTGAGGAGAAGTTTCAGAGCTCTCCTTGGTATTCTGACATTCTGTACGTGCTTACTCACCTCAATGCCCCTCCTGAAATATCAAAGACCAAGGCCAGATTCTTAAAGCTAAAAGCCAGAAGCTATTGCATAATGAATGAATGTTTATACTGGAAAAATGCAAATGGCCTATTGCTTAAATGTTTTCCTGAGTCTGAAGAAAAAAGGATTAAACAAGAATTCCATGTAGGAGAGTGTGGAGGCCACCTGAACTGGAAAGCCACTGCAAAAACAATACTCAGAGCTGGCTACTATTGGCGTACACTCTTCAATGATATTCATAATAGGATAATTGCCTGCCACAAATGCCAGATTTTTGAAGGCAAAAGAAAGCTCCTCCCATTACCTCTACAACTCATCGTTGTTGAAGGTCCCTTTATGGAATGGGGCCTAGATTTCATAGGAGAGATTCACCCTGCTTCTTCTGCACAACACAAATGGATCTTAACAGCCACAGACTACTTCACTAAGTGGATAGAGGCCATACCTACTAGGAATGCCACAAATTCAGTCATCATTAGGTTCCTAGAAGGTCATATCCTCTCCTGGTTTTTCTGCCCAAGGAAACTAATCACTGATAATTCTACTGCTTTTGGATCCAAGAAAATGGTTGATTTTTGTCACAGGTATCAAATAACACTCGGTCATTCAACTACCTATTACCCACAGGGTAATGGCTTAGCTGAATCATCAAACAAGAGACTGGTGACTATCATCAAAAAGCTACTGGAAGAAAAAAAAAATCATGGCATAACAAGTTTGTGCATGCCCTGTAGGCTGACAGGCTTACAACAAAGAAATCCATTGGCATGTCACCATATCAGCTTTTCTATGGAACGAGAGGAGTGTTTCCTACCAGCCTTGGAGTACTAGTGATTAAACTTGTCCAAGAAATACAGACAGAAGAAGACAACATGGTAAGGGGAATAAACCAAGCGATCCATCTCCAGCAAGCAAGGGAGGAGGTCTATAACAGAGCTGTGAAGGTTCAGGAAAATATAAAAAAATTATTTGACAAAAGAACTAAAGCTTATGATTTCAAAATCGGAGATAAATTTTTGAAGTGGGACTCAAGGAGAGAGGACAAAGGAAAGCACGGCAAGTTTGACAGTTTGTGGCAAGGTCCCTACATCATCTAGGCCACTGTGGGTCCAAATGCCTTTTTTCTACAAGAGTTAGATGGTACAGAGCTGTTTCAGGGTCCTGTCAATGGCAGGATGCTCAAACATTACTTCTGCTGATTTCCAATCTCTAGTCTCCATTTCCATTGTAAATAGCATTGCTATGTTATGTTTTCAAGAAAAAAAGAGAAAATGTTTCAAAAAAAAAAAGCAGAGAGAAAGAAGAGGTTCAGATATGCTCAAAACATGAACCTCTGAAGTGCAAAATATTGGCTCTAATATGACCAAAACCTGAGCCAAAGAAAGTAAAGATAGCTGGTTCAAACATGCCCAAAACCTGAACTAGCAAAGAAGAAAGAAGAATCAACTCTAACAAGCCCAAAACTAGAGCTGAATGAAGAAGAGAAAGTGACTCTAACAAGCTCAAAACTTGAGTCACAAAAGAAAGAAGGATGCTTCAAAACTTTAGATTTCAAGCCTTCAAATTTTTGTTTGCAATTTTCTGCAAGTTTCTGTCCATGTGCAACTGTCTTTATGCCTTGGATCTACAACAAACTAGACTGTCTAATCCTAGTTTTGTTTTAAATTTCTGCTGTAGAATGTAGAGAAGAAATCTGCTGGACAGTCTAATCCCAGCAGATATTAGATTAGGTAGAGAAACATATGAGACCAATAGTTTAATCTGGTCTCATGGAGAAATAAGGGTAGAAATAGAATAGGTTTATTTTCTTGTTTGTAAAAAATAAAAATGATGTAAAGGGTCTGCTACTTCAAATGCACGCTAGAAGAAAAAATGCTAGGATTGTAGGATGGGTAGGTAGATTATTTGGGAGATTTTTTCTGCTAAATTGATGTCTTCACAATTGTGGCAACTAAAAATCAAAGAAGAAAGGTGGCTCAAGCAGCAGGCATCTGGCCTACACCAAAGATCATTTTCTAAATTCTTGACTCCTTCAAGAAGAAGCCATCCCCATGTGGAGCCACTGTTAGCCCCCTATAAATTCCTTGACAAGCAAGCAAGGGGCTAATTTGTTTTATGAGCCTTCAAGGAATGCATTTCTCTTAAAAACACATCATCCTTGAAGCCTCTTCATGCTCTCTGCCCTTTGATTATTTCCCTCTGCTGTTCTTGAGTCAATAAGCCTCACTGATGATGATAAATTGTGCTCCTAAAGGCCTTCATTTTCCCCTTGTACCGCTGTAGAATTATTCATTTCATCCCTGTTCCCCTTTTTCAAAGCCTCCTTTTCACCCCAAATTCCCCCCCTTAGTCCTTCTAAATCACCCCAAAAATCCCCTTTAAACCACACATACACCCTTGGTTTGGCCAAGCAACCCTTATTGCCTCTATCGTTACCCTTCCTTGGCCTCGAATTACATTAAAAAGGGCCGAACACTCATACTTTTGCATATATTGGGCCTAGCCCCCTTCAGGCCAGCCCCCTTAACCTTTCCCCCCACGTGACCCGGGCGCTAAACAAGGAGCTGACCCATAAAGTGCTCATCAATCGTATGATCGGGTGAAATTAACGCCGTAGATCTGTATAAGATCCAACGGTCTTCGCGGTCCCTTCGCGCACGTGTTTTTCCCTCGTTCACCCTTCCGATCACAGATCCACCGTCCACTTGATCCGCAAATCTATGGCCTGGAGTTTATCCGCCCCGGTGGTCCCCGCAGCATTCACTGTTTAGAAACCGGTGGTATCCATCGCACCGCGTTTGGAGGTTGAGCGGTATTTTCCATTTCACAGAAATTCCACTCACCGCTCGACACGTGTCTCTGCGCACTGTTAATAAACCACCCTCCATCGCGCATTATCATTCATCCACAGATCCAGCACGATATCGTTGTACGCCATCCGATCTGTGCCTAGCCATCCGACGGTGATCGCGCCACGAAGTTGCATGGGCGATAACCAAGGCAAATGCGACCCGTGGCCCACTGTCCATCGCCCCCCAATGCATTTTTAGCCGTCGATCTCCTCTTGAGATCGGACGGTCCAGATTTAACGCACGCCTGCCATTGACCCGGTCCCGCCACGTCACCCATTACACGTGTTTTCATCACTTTTTCGTCTGTCCCCCTTTATAATTCATTCAAAGGTCAAAATTTTAATATTTTTCATTAAAATTTCCACCTCGCTGTCCTCCAAAGCATCTCCCGCTGATCCACCATGTCCCTCCACAAAATCCTCTGCATTCATCGCCTTCACCCATGCCACATTGCCATTTTTTTCAGTCATCCACACCACCCTCCCCATGCATGTTTTTCTTAACGAGTGTTCGTGTTTTGCAGGGTTACAGGCAGGTGGAAAACCGCCATGATTCATCTGCACTATTATAGTGGCACAGTGCACAAAAGAAGCTAAATTTAAAGCCTGATATTACAGGAAAATGTTCAGAAAGGTGTCTTCAACGTGAATTTCATCAAAGGACAGAGTTCAAACTCTGCAAAACCTCTCCGACACCATTAAAGCTCAAATTTCACAGACAAGGACAATACTGGAGCAGCGAAGGATGTCAGTGAAATATCAGAGAGTTTAAGGCATATAATTGAAGATTGTAAGCCTTAACTAAACAATTAGAGGAAAAATACTAGGTCGAAGACCGCGAGGATCGATCAGAAGGTCCTAGGGCACATAAAACAATGCCAACAGGGTTTCACCATTAGCAGAGTGTTCTTTCCCATGAAAGGATGAAGTGTCCATGTAGTTTTCATTCTATGCCGTGTTCTAGAGGAGTTTTCTGCCCTGACAACAGTACTGATGCTATCGGGGCATTTGATATGCAGTATGGCAGACTTAACAGTCATTTATTTACCTTTTTGTTTATTCACCAAAGTACTACAGAGTACTGGATCCAAAGTACATCAGAGGCATACCAGAGTAAATGGAAGCCTGGAGAAGACCACTCTTTCACCCAAAGAGTGCCACAGATAAATGCACAGAATTTAAACAGAATGGGCTTCGGCCCTCTTTCTTTTCTAAGTTTTAATGCTTCATTTAGTCTTTCACCTACCTCCTCTGCTCTCTTCAGCTATAAAATTCATGAAGGAACTCATCGTAAAGGTTGTTGATCAGTTATCAGAGAAATTACAAGTTGTTTATTTTGAGACATAGTCTCTATGTAAAGTTGTAAGATAGGCTGAAGAAGACGTTTTCAGACTGAAGATCCAGCTATTGGTAATGTTGTACTTGACTAGTGTTGCTCTTTAATATGACAAGAACATTTCTTTGGATCCTGATCTAAAGCAGAGGTGATGTTTTTCTATCTCTGTGTTTCTCTTTAACTTGCAGTTCATTTCATTTCATTTCTACTGGCTCGCATCAGAAATCTGGCATAGGATTTACCCTTGTTAGGTACTCTATGTTTCTGCTCTCCTTGCCTTAAATTTTTTCTACTGAATGTGTTATCTAAGGGTTGATTTCTGTTAATTTAACCAGTGTAGTGGATGTCATTGCCTGCTAGCTGATGTATGAATTAAGGAATATGTTCTTAGATGTTCTTGTTAGGATTGAATTGAATGAATTGGGAACACTGGGAGGTCTAGAACTCTCTTTATATCTCACTAGGATGCTTTTCAATTAATTGAACCCTTATAAGATCCCTCAAGCTGGAGGCTGAAGCATTGAGAGTTCAAAGTCTCTCTCTGATCTCAGGTCTTTAACTTTGTGTTCTGAATTCTTAATGTTCCTTGTTTGAAGAGTTAGCCTTTGGATTTTAGATCACAAGTGTCCAATGGCATTTCATGTCCCTGGATCTGATTTCTAAAGGTCACCTTGGAGGTTTCCTTGCTTTCACCTTCTCTCTTACCATTTCATGCCACGCTATCATTTTTAAGATCCAATGCTTTAGATGACTAGCCCAACTGAAAGCCTGCAGATTGAATAGCAAGTAAACCCTTTCCTGACTCCATTGCCCAATGGTCTTGAATGTTTCCTGGAGTATCTCTCTTTGCCTAAAATCCTCTTTTCTCATCCTATTCTTATATTGAACCCTTCTTTCCTGATTCCAAACAACCAAATAAACAATCAAACAAACAAACTTTGAGCCTTATAACTAGCCTAACATCTTAATTTTTGAGCTTCAAAGACATAAAACCTTTGCTTATGTAGAGAGATCCCTCTTTGGAACCAGGAGGGCTAGATCTTGAGGTTTGAAAGTGGTTCTGATGTTGTCTCATCTTTTGGTCTTGCCAATCTGGCCAAAACATGGGAACCCCAACATGTATAAACTAGTTTATGACATTCATGGAGTCACCAAAGATTTGAACCGAATCAATGCCCAGGTGAATGAGCCAGCATGAGAAATTTTAGTGTTTTAATTTCAACAAAATTTTTTATGCCTTCTCCAAGACCCACAGAGTTCACCAAGGAGACATTATGATTTTTATGAAAATCATACCAAAACCACATGCTCTTTGGTTATCAACATCACCATCAAAATAAGCCCAAGGTGTCTCAAATCAATATGTTCATTCCTTACATTCCTTGGAGGTGTGGATGAGGCAGTGGCGAGGAGAAAAGAGAATATGGTTGCAAATTCTGCTACCACAATGGAAGGGGAGGAATTTGCTTCTTTGAATATTCGTTTATTTTTAGCTAGCCAGATTCCCCAAGCAATTAGGAGGAAAAACATCTGAAATCTTGATCCTTGTTTGTTTCCCACCAATATCTCTAGGCATCGCCACAATTTTGACCTCGCCACTCAACCCTAATATCACAAAGAGATAAAGTATGCTCCCACACTTTTTTAGAGAAACCACAGAAGATAAATAGGTTATCAATTGTTTACTCTGTATATTTGCATAAGAAACACCAACCCATGCCATTTAAAAATATTCTTTATAGTGTATCCCAAGTAGGGACCTTCCTCTTCAAAATGCACCAGAAGAATAATTTATTTTTTATCGGTCCTTCCATTTTCCATAGAAATTTGGACCACCATTCCTGGGCTCCCCTCTATCTGTTTTTCATTATATAGCCATAGCCTTCTTTGGGGGAGTATATACCTAATTTTGTGTGAACCCAACAGAAAGAGTCTAGAAAATATTCGAGACAGACTATCAACCGACCAATTTCCTAAATGTAATCCTACCACTCCTACTCCCATTGGTGATCAAGCCTTAAATCCTCCACCGAAAGCAATGCTTGGGCCCAAATCGTAGTGTCTTATGGCTTATCAATATGATTCAGGGTGAAGATCCCTCTTTCTCCAAGGGCATCTCTTAGATCCTTAGATAGAGTGAAGCAGTTTCTACAACCCACCCATGGGTCCATACCAATTCTGCACCTCTCGCCATCACGAATTCTCCATGCAAGAACTTTTTCCACCAAACCAAGTACCATAAAATTAGCTTTCCAGATCATAGAGGACTTGAAAGAAACTCTGTCCGGGATCCTAATCCAATCGTCCACATGAATTGGATCGATATATTTTAGTTTAACCACATTTGTCCATAGGTTTTTCTCAATCAGAATCCGCCAACCCAACTTAGCAACGAGTGACATAGCAAATGTATGAAGGTGCTTTATTCCCTAGCCACCCCATCCTCAGGCTTTGAAATTTTATCCCATGCCACCCAAGGGAGAACCTTCTTATCCTCCTTTCCTGACCATAATAAACTGCTTCATATACTTCTAATTTTTTTAATAATTCCTTTTGGGACCCAGGCTAGGGAAATCCAGTAAACTGGAATTTCCATTCAGACAGATTTGATGAGAACAATCCTCCTTGTCCCGGACAACCAATTGAAGCTCCATAAACTGATTCTTTTTTCATTTTTTGTGACTAAACAATACGAGTCATGTTTCTTGTAAGAGTTTGGCTTCATATATAAACCCAAATATTTGATGCTTGAAACGAAACTGATCTAGGAGAAAGGAAGAAAATTATAGGTCCATGCCAGATCAACATCCAAGATACCTTCATGAGTAAGAGTTCATTTATGATAATTTATTTCCATGGTAGTTTCTTTCATAAAAATATCCAATATATTTTTCAACCTTTTCATTTCCATCAGATTCCCATTATTGAACAAAAGAATGTCGTCCACAAATAATAAATGTGATATGTAAAGGTTAGTAGCTACCTAAATGCCACAAAAATACCCTCTTCTCCAAGCCTAATGAATAAATTGACTTAAGACCTTAGCAACAAGAAGGAACAACAGAGGAGAGAGGGGGCACCCTTGTCTTAGCCCTCTCTGATTTTGGAAAAATGGGATGCAACCCCATTAATAATAACAACAAAAGATACATTAGAAATACAACTCATAATCCAATTTATGAATTCAATTCTAAAACCAAGGTGGGTAGTAAGGAGACTTAAATAGAGCCAGTTGATTCAGTCATAAGCCTTTGATAGGTCAATCTTTACTATCATGCATTTCTTCCTTGAAAAATTAATGCTATGCTGGGCCTCCTGGGCAACACCTATGGCCTCATGAATCTGCATACCATCTAAGAAACCAAACCGTTCTTTAGAAATATTACATGATAACAGAGGTTTTAATCTGTTTGAAATATTTTTGGCAATGACTTTGTATATACAATTACATATAGAAATAGTCATGACGTCATCAAAAAAGGAGGGAGAATCCTTCTTAGGAATGAGGGCAAGAAAGGTTGATTTAAGGGTGCCATGAATACAACCCTTGGTTTGAGATTCCTCGACCACATTTGTAATATAATCCCCCATAAGATCAAATAAATGTTGGAACCCATATGGACCTAGACTCTTGTATTTTTGCATGGATTTCAAGATCATCTCCACCTCTTTTTTCTCCACGGGAGCCAAAAAAAGGTTATTTCCCCCCTCATCTGCATACCTAGGGAAGAGTTGAGCCACTTTAATAACTTCCCCAATCAAAACCCCTTCCTGATTCCCATATAGGTTCTTGAAGTGATTTTTCTCTAGCGTAGAGAGTTCTTGGAACGATTTGGCCACCCCTCCCTCAGGATGGTCAAGCTCCCAGATGGTATTGTAGTTCCTTCTTCCCTTAGCATAATTTTGGAAGAATTTGGTGTTTTCATCACCTGTATTTAGCCATATAGCACGAATTATTAATCTCCATTATTCTTCATTATTAAGAAGTATTTTCCTTCTCCTGAGTTCCAAATATTTTATTCTTCCTCTCAAAACCTCATCTAAGTATCCCTCATCACCCTGATTGTTAATTTATTCAAGAGTCTCCTCAATATCCCTGAGAGCCTTGGATTCCTTTAAGGCATTTAATTTAGCCCAGATAATAGTATCCATCTTAATGTTTTGTATATTATTAACAATGTCCTGGGAAAAAGAAATGTCCTCATCCCCAGTTGTTGGGCACCACGTATCAGCAATTAGATTTTGATAGTCCTCCTCTTTCAGCCAACCAACATTGAACTTAAATGAAGAGCCATGATTTTTTTTTGGGCCCAAAATCTCCAGGAGAATAAGGTTGTGATCCGATTCTGCCCCCCCCATAGCCCACCCACTATTGAAAGTGTTAGTGTCCATGATTTAGCAGATTGGTAGACCAAATGCATAGGGTAACATCAGACCAGCCTTTGGAGTCCTAGGACCTCGCCTTCCTGGAATCAGAGAGGGCTCTCTCTATTGTATGCAAATGATGTGAACTTGTTTGCTTTAGATGGTTGATTTTAGGCTAGTTGTTAAGTGTAGGGTTTGTTGTTTTTCTTGGTTGGGCAAGATGACCAGGTAGAATAGGTGGAGTGATAGGTCTTCAAATCATTGGGCTATGGAGTCAATAAAATTCATGGATATCTCAACAATGAAATAGGATGCATAACAGGGCAAATATAGCATAGTAAAATGGATCTTTAAAGGTATGTGTGAAATGAAATGAACATTAAGTTGGTGAGCATAGTAGGTGTGTAAGGGCAGTAAAGAATCCTTAAACAAATACTTTTAAACAAGATAGTCTCAAATATTGATTAACATAGGGACATAATCATAAGATAGGGCAAACCAATAGCTCTTAGATTACACTTTAAGCAAACAAGCATTCAAGATGAACAATTTCAATGAAATATAGAAGGCGAGAAACTCATTTAATTTCTAGTGATTTCACCTTCAAGGTTAGAAAACATTCAAGATAACAAATAACTTTAATCAGTGAAGAGGGAATGCCTAAACATCAATGATCAAGCTACAAATAATTTTAAATCAACTTCTCAAGCATGGACAAAGGGCATGATCAAAACATGGCCTCTTTGGCTAAAACCTAACAAGTAATACTTCAAAGAGAGATTCCAAAACTGAGTTTAAATAGCATCAAATAGGCAGGGCTAACCATAAAACATATTTAAAAACTAATATATTGAACCATTCATGGAATAAACAAGCATGTGCAGATCTAAGGAGCAACTAAGAATTCATTAAACAAACCAAGTAGAGGAAAACATCAAGGCAATAGTAAACAAGAAGGACTAAGGTGCCTCAAACAACATTTCTTAGCCTATACTCTTTTGTTTTACTGCAAAATAGAAAGATTAACATAATGATAAACATGAAAAAAAGAAATAATAGGTGCACATCACCATTAACCATGCTCAGGGATCCCGCAAGCTATCCTCCTTCATCATCAATCCCAGCAGACCATTTAGAAACTCCACAAGACCAATTTATTCTTCAAACTCAAGAAAACCATGTATTGCTCTCAAAACTCATCAAATGCCAACATTTACAATGAAAGCCCTCATGCTATATTTATCTAGCAAAGGAGGGAAAAGACCCTAGATAGGGTTGGAAAATGTCAAAATCACCCATAAATGTCATTAATACCCAAGAGACCATGCAAAGCCCAAGGCACAAAATATCCCATGAAATAAATGCCAAAATAACTTCTAGCACCTATTTCTAGAGTGATTTTCCACAAAAAACACTAAAATATGTTTTACAATAAATTAGTTTGTTTTGTTAACTTTTGGCCAAAAACACACAGTGTTGTCCATAAGCGCAGCGCCACCTTAGGTAAAAAATAGGCCCTGTTGTAGCCAAGTTTTGGGGACCTTCTCGATGTCGGATTTTTCTCCATGATGGCCCGTTGGAAAGCTTGCTGAGTCCTCTTTCCAGATATACCTATTTTTTTTTCTGATTGAGAACCTATAAATTGTTTAAAAATTCAAATCCCCAAGACTTCTCTGAGCGCAGCGCTAGGCCTGAAAATGAGGCAGAATGGTGAAAAATAGGTGTTTCTTGACCTTTTGAGGGGTAAAAAATGCTCCAATTGCTCTGAAATTTGGTGAGAATAGTGTGTTAGGCATGAGAAATCCAAAAATGTATAGTTTCCCTCTAAGGATGCCTGAGGTAAATAGGCCTCCAAAATCTCAAAACTAAAACTTTTCCAAATTCCTTCAAAATTGGTGGGGGTCTCCTTCAAGGGGTTTGAGAGACTTGTAGAGAAGCGGATGCCAAAATTCCAAGAATAGCTTGGCATTTTTCTTCTTTTAGTTCTTGGATCTTGGCTTGGGCCCTCTTCAGTTTGGCCCTTGAAACTTGGTTTCTTCGAGCATAATGCTTAGTCATCCTCCTTTGGAGGTCAAGATTCTTGTTAGCCTTCTCCAATTTAGCCTCTAAGTGTATGTTGGCCCTTTATAACCAAGGCTCCCGATCATGTGCTATCTCCATGGATAAAAGCTCACCTAGGGGGAGCTATTCTGCTGGGGATGCTTCTTTTTCTCTTTGCCTTGCTAATGCCTTCTTCAACCCCATGGTTTTAGGCCTCCTCCTAGATTTACCTTCCTTATCCTCACTCTCTTCATAATTGCCCATGAACTCTTCTAGTTTTAACTCTGCTGTTTGGGCTTCTTACCGAGCCTTAATGGCTCTAGCTTCATATATTGCAATTTGTGCTCCTAGCTGCCTATTCTCCAAGTCAAGGGAATCGTTTACACTTTTTTCCCTATTTAGATTTGCTTGGAGGACTTCAATGAGTGCATTTTTGTTTTGAATGAGAAATTTTGAGATTCTTGCTTCATTCTCCTCATCACTGTCTATCTGGATGATCTCAAACTCCCTTTCCACCTCATTATCTTCTTCCTCTTGCTTCAAATTTTGTTTTCCTTTGTCTAGTGGCTGAGCTGAGGTAGATGGCATGGCCCCTTTCCTTTTGGAGGCAGCAAACACAAGCCTTGGCCCTCTCTGATATGTGAATGAAAGAGGTGGGATGGTGATATTGTTGGTGCCCTTGTCATGGCTGTGATCCTATTGTCATCACCCTCTTCATTTTCATCATTTGTATCATCAGTCACCATATTTTTTTCCTCATTATTGTCTTCTACATCATCACCACTCTCATCCCTTTCACTGATTTCTGCATTGTCAATTTGCTCTTCATTGGAGCTGTTGGAATTTCCACTACTGTGATCGTCAATTTGATTATCAACCTCTATACTTTCTTCAATTTTATTTTGTTCATCACTGGGAATTTTTTCTCTTTATCCTCTGCACTGTCCTCATTGTCATTATCACTAAGGGGCTAATTGTTGTCATGACTATCATGAATATTTCCTTATTTTTGGTCCTTCTCATCACTAAGGCTGGCTTCATTTTGGTCACTGCTGCCTTCAATTTTTTCTTTGTCCTTACTGTCATCATCCTTGTCATTTTCATCCTCTTTCATGTCTTCATTATCTGTCATGTCTTCATCATCCTTTTCTGTTTTTTCCTCATCATTTTCCTCTTCATTCTCTGCCTCTGTATCCTTTGTTTTATTGCTGATTTCCTCTTCATCAATGCTCATTTCATTTCCACTTTCAACCTCCTCATCTTCTTTATCATCCTCTTCCATTTTGTCACTGTTTAGCTCACTTTCATGCTCACTATTTTCACCTTCATCACTTTCATGCTCACTACCCCTTTCTTCATCATCTTTTCCTTCCTCTTCCTCTTTATCAATTTCTATCCCTGCTTCATCATTTCCCTCTTCCTCCTCATCAATTTCTATCCCTGCTTCATCATTTCCCTCTTCCTCCTCATCAATTTCTGTCCCTACTTCATCATGTCTTTCTTCCTCCTCATCATTTTCCTCTTCTTCATTTGATGCATTAAGAGAAGGGGAATAAGGGAGGTTTTCTTGGGGTGAGGAAACTTGTGTGGATGATGAGGGCAAGCTAGGTTGATGAGGGAGTTGTGGGCTTGTGAAGACTTCGTGTGCTATGAATACCTCCCAAGGTATACCCTGTTGTTCCAACTGATGTAGTACACCATCTTGATCAAGGAATGGTGAAATAAAATTTTCATTTGTTGGGCATGACTCCTTCTCCGAACAACAGAAGACATTTTGTCCATACTTCTATAGAGGTAGTAGGGCAAGTTGAGCATCTTGACCCTTATGAAATGTATGAGAAGTATAACATGGTAGGAATAGAGCCTGGAGTATCTACCCTCATAGGTAAAGTACCTCATAATGACTTTCATCAAGGGTGAAAATCTCTATTTGAGGTGTGAGAAAGCGAAAATTGCCTTGCAGTCCATTCTGTACCTAGTCTTGACAAATGGTTCATAATAGTTCTTGTCCAATTTGGCTTTCTTAAACCACTTTTCACCAACAACAGGGATGCCTAAAGCATTAGAGATGGCATCTACTAATAGTTCAAAATCCACTCCTGCTAGGCTTGATTTTTTATTGTGTAGGTTAAGAATGAAAAGCCTTGTAAGATTTGGGTAGCTCTACACTTGTTTGAATTTCTCACAAAATTGGAAGCACCCTACATTCTGGAAACATGAGAGGATCATGGGAGATGAGGCGATAGCCACTGTGCTCTAGGGTTCAAATCTATTCACTTTCACTCCTTTATGATTTGGCCTCATAGGCCCTTGGACTCTTTCACTGCTGCTACTATCTTCTGCCCCTGACATGGTGATGGGAGATATTTGTGGACAAACTAGGGTTTGGAGGAGAAAAATGAAAATGGTGGTGAGGGCAGCTTTTGTGAATGAGTGATGTGGAGGTTAGGTTTAGGACATGAGTGCTTGAATTTTGAAAGAGGGCTTATTTTGAGATGATTTGTGATTGCCCTAGTTTACTCCACTTCAAATGACCATTAATTTGTTCAAGGAGGCCAAAAACAGAAATTTAATATGCATTTAAGACCTAGGGTTTGAAAAACTAGGGTTTAATCATTCCATAGCCACCAAATGACTAAAAATATTTGAGAAGAGGAGACAATGGGGCACCTACTAGTTTCACTCCTTACAGGTCTTTGGAGGCAATTTGGAGGATGACCTTGAGCTTTTGGGCAAGTTTTTCCTTTGTTTGAGGACTTTCTGCATTAGTGCAGCGCCCTGCCCGAACAGTCGGGTCGGCCTATGGGTGCAACACCGTCAAGTCATGCCTCTGGTCTAAGCACAACGCCAGGTGCGTGTAGGATTTCCAGGCCTCTAGGCGTAGCGTTGGGTGGGTCATGTAGTCTGTGCGCAGTGCTGGCAGGGGAACTGGGTGTTGTTCTCGCTTGTGCATAGCGCCACTTGATTCGCGCAACACCACCCCTTATTCGCACAACACTGAGTAATTTTTAAGGGTGGAAAACCTGATAATCGTAGCGTCAGGGCCTGTTCACGCAGCGCCACCCTGTTCGCGCAGCGCCAATGAACTTTGCCTAGAAACAATCAAACAAACCCTAAATTTTCTGTTGAAGGTTTTCTCTCTTCGCAAAGTGACAAGTGAGTTAGAAATGATAACTAAGGTGACTTTATACCCTTTGAAAGATAAATCAAATTTAGAAAACCTACTTTTGCTAACTTTTTTTTTGTCACTTTATGATTTTCACTGATATCCTATGACCTTTTTGTAGGTGATTTTGAAAACTCTTCAAGGCAATTCTTCTTCCTTGGGTGAGGGCTTGCTGGAGAGATGAAGAGGTCCCTTTTTATCTTTGAGGGTCTGGGCACTGTTGAACCTCTCTTTGCATGAAGAAACTAAAGAAAAAACATGTTTTCATCCCCTTTTTAAATCTTTGAGTGTAAGTGATCCAAACATATGTTTTCCTTACTTTTTTTAACAATATTAGAGGTCCATGAATTATTCATCTTGATTGTACAATTTTTAACTCTCATGGTCAGTCCACTAGATTTTCCCCTGACATCAGAGGTGATGAAAGACCACCCTGGAAGGAAAGAAGTAAGAAAATTTGATACCTGATCCCCCTGACCTAGAGTCTCTTGAAGCATCAAAATATCAGGTTTGGAATTGAAAATTAGGTTTTTGAGGGCCATTTTTTTAGGTGCACTAGATAGGCCTCTGAAATTGAAGGATAATACAATCATTAAGTCACAATGTCTAGGGAGACCGCTCCTCTAAGCGCCCCTTTAAGGGAAATTTGTTTGCCATATTCTATTTCAATCATAGCTCTTAGCTAGGCTTTTGAGATATCTGATTTCCTACCCCTAATCATTTTCAATTTTTCAATAAGGGGAGGCCTTCCTAGCCCTCCAAACATCTCAATATCCATATGATTTTTATCCCTAGGTCCCAGGTTATAGGGGATGGTATCAATGGATAATTTTTGAATAGTGGTAATAATATTGTCCATGGCCATAGAGAGATTTCTAACACACATAGATGTATTTGAATAAAGCGTCGAGGGACCAGGAATCCTCATGAAATTTAACAAATTATCAAAAGAGTTTAAAGTAGGAGAAGAGGGGCAGGGAGAAGTACCCGCGAAATTCGAATCAGGATCAACAAGAAGTGGCACTGTCTGCTCCTGGCCGAGTTCCATCTCAGCATCTAACTCCACTGATTTGTTTTGAATTTATGGTGCTTCCACAGGTGTTGACTCCACTGCTTGTTGGATTGTCTCCTTGTTGGACAGAATTATGAATTACAGATAAAACGCGCTTCCCTAGACAGGTGATAGTCTAGAGCAACAGGTTAAAGACTATACGACTAATTTTCCTAACTACGAATAGACACACATAATGGATTAGAAGCTTACTTGGGATCCAAGCACTTCCAAATGGTTCCTTCTATCACTTTTGTTGTAGCTTCAAATTCCAGCCGGCTGTGCAAAATATTTCCTGCAAGAATGAACACTAAACAACAGAAGATAGCAATAATAGAGATGTCTATTCAATTTAGTTTGCTAAATCAGTAAAGCATAAACCATATAAATAAACTAAGATCTTTCAATATGGAAAATAAAATCCAATATAGATGCATATAGGGAAAAATAAGTCGTACTCTTTATTAATGATAGAAGGAGAGGTTACAACCTAGTGACTGATTTGAAGTGACCATCTCCAGCAACATTCCTCAACCTCATCACAGTATAAATCTCTCCAGCAGCTGTTACACAAATCTAACTCTCAATTGAAAATCCACCAGCATTTCTCTACCCAAATTCTTCCTTCTTAAGCACTTAGATCTGTGCTCAATTTATAGAGGAGCTGAAGGTGGTTTTATAATCAATGACTTTCCAATAATAGGCAAGACATGTTCCTAGTCTTGTAGATGTCAATGGACAATTGGATTCGAAGCTTGACACGTGTGAAATCTTCTAGAAGGCACTGGCCAAGTGGAGATTTTGGAACAATGAGAATTTCGCTCCCAATGTGACCAACGCACCTGTGAATGTCGGGAAGTGCTTTGCAGAGCAGCCTTGCATGGGGCTACCTGCATATGCAATGCACTTAGTCCCTTTAGAGGCAACATTGATGAGCTCTCATATGCTATATAATAAACTTCAAACCTTGGAAACCTTTGCTTGATGAAAGTCAAGTATGATTTGTCTTGTTCTTTGTCTTAGGGCATGTAGCAACTTGAAATGATAGGGGATGATAGACCCTTAGTCATTGGTCCTAGAGATGATGCTGATTTAACTAGGTCATTGGGAATGATGCCCAAATTTACCTATAACAAATTGCCCCCTAAAGCATGAGGTAAAAATAATAAAAACATTTGATTGAGATTCTTTACACTATGATGGGCTGGAGATGTAGTGGAGTGGTCACCTGCATCAATCTGACAATACATTACATCATGATATATCCTCTTTGATCATAATTGTTGAGGGTAGGGATTCCCATATTCAACACATAAAAAATATAATAAAATGTACATAATTCAGAAAGTCATCTTCATTGGAATGTTGCCCAAATGCAGACATGACCATAGATATAGGCCCATGTTTGGATGACAATCTGTATGTAAGGTCATTGCACATATTTTTGTCATTTCTAGAGACAGCCTAGAATTGTGATAGACCAGTGCCTAGGACATCTTATATTAGCAAGGAGCATATGGTATAACAGAGAAAGTTATCAATAAAAAGCTCTCATGCCATTTCCTGAAAAACAAGGAATATTAACCTGAATGGGACCAAGACCTTCAGAAACTGACACAGAGAAGGGAATACTGCAGAGGCAATGTGCCAAAATCCAATATAAAAGCAAAAGAAAATTCAGAGACAACTTACTGTAAAGAGGGCCAATTCAGAAGTACCTCAAAGAAATAAATTATCAGAAGGTGTATGTAGTGAATGAAATATCGAGAGAATAATAGCTTTCATTGAACTGATATCTAGATACACAATATTACCATGAATGGGCTTACCGATCTAATAATCCGTACATGACAATAGCGTTTTAAAAACACCCTCCCAAAGCAACTAATATAGCAGAAATACGGTTTAGATGAATAGTGGAACATAATATCATGCCTGAGCCATATTTAAAGTGCTTGACTAATCCGAGCATGGGTATCAAATAGGATAAATCCATACCAAAAATCAGTGAGCCACTCACATTCCAGAACATGATACAAGAAAAATGGATGAAATGAAATGATCTATTAAAATCACACATATAAGAGAAAGTTACAAACTATGAAATACCAAAGACCAGAATCCTCTTTAACAGATGGAACTCCTCCTCACTGAGACCCCATGGGCTTTGAGCCTTCATACAAGTGTTCAACAAAATTTATACAAAAATCCTTTCACCGCATGATTTTTTGATAAAATCTGGAACCCTAAATCATCTGTTCTTCAGGAGATTTATAGGAGAAAAGAAAGCTCCAAAAAGGGAGTAGGTGATGAACATTTAATTTTCTCATTAAGACAAGATGGTGGAAATGTGCATGCCCATATGCCGAATGAATTTGTAGTGTTGTATGTACTCTGCTGCCTGCTTACTGAAGTAAATGCACTAAGTAGAAGTCTCTTCAGGAACACGGCAAAGAAATAAAATCACATAAACATTTTGTCCTTTCCTGAAAGAAAATAGTGCTGAAAAGAAAACTTTAGAGTATTGTTTTCTGCGAATGGTACCCTGTGCCTTCTAAACCTTGAATTACGGTTTAAGATCTTCAATGCTGGGAGTTGAATTCCTCGATCATTCACTGATATTTCTCTGCTGCTCCATTAATATTTCCATCTACGCATTCTGTGCTTTGAATGACTCTGGAGGGTTTGACAGATTTTAACCCTACTTCTTTAATGGAAGTCTTGTCGATATACCTCCCCAGGCCTTTCTCCATAATTACAGCCTCTGAAAAATAGTCCTTTGATGTGCTCTGCTACTGCAATCAAGACTGTAAATCATGGCAGTTTTCCGCTGCTGTAACCCTGCAAAACCGGCAAACTCGTTAGGAAAACCATGCATGGGGATGGTGGATATGGCAGGGTCAATGAAAATGGTTGTGCGGACATGGCGGAATGGTGGAACAATGCAGGGTGGTGGAAATATGCAGTGAATCGATGGAGGATGGACTGGTGTAAGTTTTTAACGTAAAACATTTGAAATTTGACAAGTTAATGAAATGTATAAGGGCGGAGGAAAAAAACGACAAACACGTGGGACGGGTGATGTGGAGGTATTGAGTCAACTGGTGAAGAGGTAAGTGATCTGGACCGTCAGATCTCAGGAGGAGATCGATGGCTGAGATTGTGTCAGAGGGCGATGGACTGTGGGCCAGGGGTACGATTTCCCCATGTTAACTTGCGAGCAACTTTGAGGAATGATCGCCGTCGGATGGGCTGCTGTAGATCGGACAGCTCACGCGCATACCGCTCCACGTCCGCTACCGAACTACAACACGTGATGAAAGGCGGTTTTTGGGCCGTACATGGAGACACGCGGCGAAAAATGTATGGAATCACTCCGAAATGAGAAATACCACCCGCCTCCGAAAGGCAATGCGATATAAAACCATCGGTTTTATACAGTGCACGGAGCAGGGACCACCAGGGCGGGAGTATTGTGAACCGTTGATTTTGCAGGTTGATCGGATGGTGGATGGGCCATTTGGGCGATGAACGGAGTGGGCCATGGGCGCAATGAAGACTTGCAAATGTCGTCGGATCTTTACAGATCGACGGTTATAAACGCGCCCGATCTATATATATGTGTGATAAGCACTTTCGGGTTTAACGCTTGGTCTAGCACATAGGTTACATGGGGGAACAAATTGAGGGGCTAGGGCCGAAAGGTGCCAAACCTTATATATTTTCAAATGTGGGTTTTGGCCCTTTTTAATGCGATTTTGAGGCTAGGCAAAGGTAACAATAGGCAGAAAACGAATTTCTCAGGGAAAAAAGAGGGGATTTGAAAGGTTTAAGCCATATTGCCTGAAAACATTTAATAGGAGGTTGACATGGTCAACATTGGCTCCACCCGGGGACGACACATTCATCCCTGAGCGTGTCGAGAACTTCGCAGACCACCTGATCATCTTCTATGCGAAATCTGCTCTTCATCACTTCTACTTTTCTTTTTCATAATTCATCATGACACCCACATTATTCAACAAAGGGGAAAACAGGAAACTAATATACAGTATGATACATCAAGCTATCTCTTCCTGAATTAGAACTGGAAGTAAGATTTAAGAAACTGACCATTTATAGGGGCGTCAAGCAAGTCACCCTGTAAATTTTCCAACTTGAAAGTGTTGTTACCTCCTTGTTCCACAATCTTGAAAGGACCGAACCAAAGTGGGTCGAATTTACCATGTTTTCCTTTTTCAGCTCTCCGGATATCCCACCTAAGTACTAATTCACCAATATATAGATTCCTATCCTTGGCATGCTGATAAAAAAGGTATTTCATCTTCTCCTGATATTCATTCATCCTTTGATTTACCTGATTGCGTGTTTCTTCCAATTCCACCAGCTGATTTATTCTCCTGGTCATATCATCAGGCTCCTCTTGAATTTCTTACATGAATCGGGCTACTGGTAGGGCTAACTGAATAGGGAATACTGCTGCCCTCCCATATACTAATTCATATGGGGATTTTCCAGTTTCTCTCTTGCTGGTAATTCTATTTTCCCACAGAGCGAATTTCAACTAGGAATCCCAATTTTTCTGATTTTCATTTATAGCCTTCTTCAGTGCCCTTACCAAAGTTTTATTGGATGACTCTGCCAAGACGTTTCCCTGTGAATAATAGGCTATAGAGTGACTTAGTGTGATGTTATACTGCTGACAGAAGCTCACAAACTTTGCAAACTTGAAAGCCTGCGCATTATCAGTCACTATTCTGGCAGGACAGCCAAACCTGGATATGATGTTTTCCTCCATGAATTTTATTATCACAGTCTCTGTAGTGTTCCTCGTAGGCATGGCTTCCACCCATTTTGTGAAATAATCAGTGGTAGTTAATATTCATTTATGCTGACCACTTGATGGAGGATGTATTTTGCCTATAAAATCAATTCCCCATTACCTGAATGGTTCGTCCACGTGCACAGACATCATGGGCAGAGGTGCCAATTTTTGTCTTTCAGCAAATTTATAACACTTCTCACAAGCTCTTACCCGGGAAAAAACTCCAAAAATCTTGGGCCAGTAGAAACCAACCTTCAGGATTTTATGAGCAGTGGACCTCCAACTGTAATGACCCCCACAGATCCCTTCATGAAATTCAACTATAATGCTCTCTACCTCATCCTCAGTGAGACACAGGAGTAGGATGCCTGAGGGATCACACCAGTATAGCCGACCATTGGCGACTATGTCTTTCTGTGATTTCAATCTTAGCGTTATGTATTTAGCTTTATCATAGCTTGGAGGGCAGCTGAGCGTGAGGAGATATTCTACTATCTCTTTGTACCACTGACTGGTGAGGTACTTTATATGTGTTTCCGGAGTAGCTACCCCAATTCCCTGTCGCTCTTCTTTCTCCTCAGATTCCTCACTTTTTATTATGGACAAGTTTATACCCAAAGCTTGATAGTTTGATTCAGATAATATCTTGGCAAGCCCCTGTCCTTTGATCAGCTTAGTAGGGCGGACGTCTAGTTCATACTCCTGTATCTTGGCAATCCACTTCCCCCTTTTTCCTTCACTATCCCCTTGGATAATAATATCTTTGACAGCAGCTGTAGGCACAAATGCAATGATATGGGACTGCAAGATATATATGCGAAATGATTTGAGGGATTTTACTAGGGCGTATGCCTTTTTTTTCTAGTATGCTATACTTTAATTCTGCATCACGAAGCACTTGACTGAAGAAGGCAATGGGTTGCTCGTACCCTTCCTCATTTTTCTGCAATAAAAATCTTGCTATTGTATGAGGTGATGCAAAAGAAAATATCATGAAAGGTTTAGCATAATCTGGTCCAACTAGCACAGGGGCTTCTGCAAAAGCATTTTTTATTCTGGTAAATGCCTCTCGTGATTCCTGGGACCACTTAACTTCATTATCTTTCTTCAGCATGTGAGTTATATGTCTAACTATTTCAGCATAGTTAGGAATAAACCTTCTCAGGAAATTAATACGCCCTAGGAATACTTGTAATTCCTTCTTATTTCTAGGAAGGGAAATACCATTTATAACCTCTACCCTCTTAGGATCTATCTTCACCCCATATTTTGTTACAATGTGTCCCAAAAGTTTACCCTCTTCTAATGCAAACAAAGACTTCTGAGGGTTTAGGGAGAGACCATACCTTCTGCATTTCTCAAAGGTTCTATGCAGATGCTCAATGTGCTCAGTATCATTTTTTGAAAATACAGTGATATCATCGAGGTAGACTACCAAAAATTTATCTTGCTCACCAAAAAAATCAATGTCCATGGCCCTCTGAAAAGTGGCCCCTGCATTAATCAATCCAAAAGGCATCCTGGCATACATAAATTTACCCCATGGTGTGGTGAAAGCAGTCTTCTTTTGATCTTCTGGAAGTACAGCCACCTGGTTATAACTAGAGAATCCATCCATCATTGACATCCTAGAAGCTCCAACCACTTTCTGCAGGATGTGATCCATCTTAGGCAGTGGATAATTATCCTTTAAGGATGCTTTGTTTAGATTTCGGAAATCCACACACAACCTTATTTCTCCATTCTTCTTTCGGACAGGGACCAGGTTTGCCACCCATTCAGAGTACCTCAATGGCACAATTATTTTGGCCTTTAACAGCTTCTTAATTTCCTTCTCAATGGAACGAAGCAACAGGGGATTTATTTGTTTGAGCTTCTGCTTATGAGGCTTTGCATCTCCCTTTAGTGGGATTTTGTGTTGCATTATACTGATGTCAAACGTTTTTAGGTCTTGATAAGACCATGCAAACACATCTCTGTAAGACTGAAATAATTTCTGATATAGCTTTTTATATTCTTCTGGGATCTTCTTGGACAATTTTACAATCTTGGGATCAACATCAGTACCAAGATTCAGGTCTTCTACCTTATCTTCCTCTATCATTTTTCCTGGCTGCAGTGGGACATCATTCCTGTCAAATAATATTTCTAGAGGTACCAGCCCTCTAGGTATAATGTTTCCCTTCAATTGCAGCACCTTATTGCCTGCCATTTTCTCCTCCCAATTTCTTTCTGAAGTGTCTTCAGATTCCTCTTCTTCATCAGCATCAATCTCCATATTGGAGAATTCTCCTACTATTTCCAGGAATCTCTTCATCTGTTCTTCATCCTCAAATACCTGCCAGTGTTTGATGTTGTCTAGGATTGACGGCCGATAATGCACCTCAACTTCATATCTTAAAAGAGGGTTCTGAGGTGGACAGAAAGTACTAGCAGCCACAGCAAGGGAATCAACCATTCTGTTCTGTTCTCGAGGCATGAATTGGATATTAAATACCAAGAATAATTTTTCCATCATGTCCCAAACTTCATTCCTATAAGCCCTCAGTCGCAGATGTTTGGTCTGACACTGATTCCTGACTTGCCTAACCACCAGTTCTGAATCTCCCAGAACTTTTAAACTTTGTACATTCATGTTCCTGGCTGTCTACAATCCTAACAGAAGTGCTTCATATTCAGCCACATTATTAGTGGCTTCACATTCTAGTTTGAAAGACAGTGGGACCCATTTTCCTGTAGGAGAAATCAATAATATTCCAGCTCCACTACCTTCTCTTGAATTTTCTCCATCAAAATGAAGTGTCCAGATTCCTGCTTCATGGCTCTCTGAGGGCTACTCAGTCTTGATCTGGCAGAAGGATGGTTCATGAGCATAACATTGATCTTCTTCCAACATCAAGCATGATAAATCTCCTTCTTTACTGTAGACTGGTGAATTAACAGAGTTGTCAGCCTTAGTCACCATCTTGACAAAACTAGTCTCCCTGTACAACCTTCTCTCTTGGCCACCAAAAACTGGGATAGTAGCATATGCTAAATCCAACTTAATAGACCCACCAATTTTTGTTCCCCAGGATCTTGACAATAACATGCCAAAGCGAGCTGGGATGTCAGCCACGACGATGTCCATTAAGACACTTTTTGCTGGGATTTGGGCCAAATTGACCACCAAATCCTTGATCATCCCCAGACATTTGAATCTTTTGGAATCAAATGAGTAGAGATCCTTGTATGGATGGGTGATTTTTAATCCTAGTTGTTCCATGATTGAAAAAGGCAGTATATTATGGGAAGCTCCAGAATCTAACATACAATTATGTAATAGAAGGTCATGAATCACTAAAGACACATAAAAGGGAGGAGTAGAAGCATCTAATTCCTCAACATGTGGGCCAAAGACAACCATGGGCCTTTCTTCTTGAAGGTTGAGACTATTTGGGGTGAGTGCAGCTTCTGGAGGGATCATAAAAGAGGTGACTTGAGATTGATATGCAGGTTTATTTAATAGTTCAGTCAAGGGATCTGGGATTTTGACTTTCTCAAGTTCCTTTTACAAACTGAAAACAGGGGGGGACTTTTCTATTACAACCTCTTTTGACTCTTTATTTTCAGCTGAGGGCTTGAATTCTTTTGACACAGACTTGGCATTAGGGGGAATGACTACTTTTGAGGAAGAAGGAATTTGATCATTAGACTGCAAAGGTCTGTTTAGAGGGCCCTTACCTTTGTCTGTGACTTTCTGCATTATAGACTCCTTCTGAGCAGGTGCTTCCTTCTGGGGTAGCTCCTCTTATTGATCTTGAGTACGAGTCTCTTCCTAGAAGATCTAAGATCATATCTTCTATTGAACTATGCTTGCATGAAATCAACAAATTGTTTACAATAATGATCAATTTCTGCTTCTTCTGTGTCTCTGGTCTTTTCTTTGCAATGTGTTAGTCATCGTATTTTTCTATTTGTTAATGATGACTAGATCCATAGCCGAGTTTTCTAGAAGTCGATCTCCATATGTCAATTTGCCATCTAGAAAACTCTATGAAACTTTTTGCCTTCCCCGTTTTCACTCCGCCCATGTCAATGTTAAAACTTCATTATCAACATCTCATTCAGATTTAGCCCTACCGGGTTCCATTTCCATCAGCTCTAAAAGGAAAATCCAAGTCTGTTTCAAAAGCCTCCCCTAAGTTAGGAAGTGGCGCTTTAAGGCATTTTACCCTTGGCAACCATCAAAAGGCCAAAAAAACCTCCATCTGATACAGACCAATCATGACAGACCTCCCACTCTGCAAATGAAATTGATCACAGCCCTAAGTCGCGCCACTTACACACCCCTAAGTCTTAGCACTGCATAGACCATAGTCTCAAGCTGATTATTAGGTGTTTTACAGTGTTTTATGGATTTTACAAAGACAGGAAATATATCTTCATCTCAGGAGAAAATTCTTGAATACACATTTAGAAGAACAACTGCTTCTCAATGTCAACATGAGCCTGAGATACATCTGCAGGGCCAAGAGTTACTCATCAAACTCTTGCAGCTTCATTCAGCATGATAACACAGTAAAAGAAAGACAACACTGTCAAACAGACTTGTAATTTGTCATGGCCAAGAACCTCCTTCATCTATAAGCAGAGGGTTAAGGTGCCTCCTTCATCCATAAGCAGAGGGTGATGGCCAATATTGACTTGAAGAATTGCAAACTGACTGTAAGCACAGGTTTGTTTAATGAACAGTGAGACAGTCGCTCAGATTTTCTGAAGTAAAGTGATGACTGAAGGCTGAGGTAAAAGCTGTAGTGTTTTTCAAAGTTTGTTTGTCGCTTGGTAATGTATAAGAGAAAACCCCAGGTCAAGCATGCTTACCAAACAATCTTCACAGATTGAGATGGTTGTTTCTGTCCTTTTTCAATTTTTTCTTTCCAATATAGCAACAAGCTCAAACAAAACAATGTTGCTATTACCAAAGAAGAAAATATTACACTGTGCCAATGATGATAATTATGTTTCAAAGTGCAATTTACTTCATCATAAGGGGATGACCGGGACACTTTTCATCATAAGCCGGTATGACCAAAAATAAGGGAAGTGTTTCTTCTTTAAATATAAAGACATTTCCGTAAATAGGTATGCAGAGACATGAAGGTGCAAGACAGATCATGACATGTGTTTCAAGTCCTGAAACCCGGTAAAGGAAATGTGAGCATGCCACTGTCAAAAGAAAGGTATTTTTCCCTATAAAAATGTGTCAAAGATGATAATGTAGCCCAGGTGATTATGACTGAGTTCCACCTCCAAATCAAAGAAAAGCATCAGTTGAAAGGACACCTATAATCCTCATAAAGCTCAGAGAATTTTTCCTCTTACAATGCAGAACATCAAAAGGCAGATTTTTCCCTCTAGGGACAAATTGAATGACAAACAGTTTCCAGACAAAAGCAAGGAGACAAGTCCAAATAAGTCTCGTGCTGAAAAATTTTCCATCAGCAGGTGGAGAGCTGCAATGATAACAAAGCAGGAGTGCATGTTTCAAAGGTCAAAAGTTGCCCTAAAAGCTGATATCATCCTTCAAAGCCACAAAAATACAGATGACTGATATAAGGTTGATCTGTAGTGTTCCAGTTTTTCCTTCAGAGGTAATGATGCATAAGTCTTCCCAAGGACATCATCACAGTACATAAAAAGACAGCTGCTTCTTATGTTGCCTTGAGCCTCGGATAAAAACACTATTCCGAGAGAAAATTCAATATACCCCTGCAAACACAGTCCAAAAAGGTTAGTAAATGTGGTTGGGAAAATGCTGATAACCTCCTCCAGTAAAGAGTAGATGCTGAGGAATAGGATCAATAGGACCTCCTTCATTTAAAAGTAGAGGGTCAAGGTGTTTTAAATAACTTCAAAAATTGTAGATCACCTCCATTGATGAACAACAGTAAGGCAAATTTTGGTTTAAAGGAGCCTCTTTACTACAGCAACAATGGATACTTAGGGTTTTTGAAGGCTGCAGTGATTGGTATTTTTATAAACTTCTTCAAAAATATACAAGGTCCCTATTTCAAAATAAATGGAGTAGTATGGTGTTGAAGACCTTCTTCCAAAAGTACAGTTGGTATGACAGTTGTCAAGCATAGGCCTCCTTCCCAAATAAGTAGAGGGCCCACCATTGTTTGAAGGTATCCAAAATGACAAACAGAAAATCAATCATGACCTTCATCAGCAGATAATGAGGAAAACTTCATGATAGGTCTGAAGGACCATTTGTAAAGGCTGAAACAATATTTTGTAATAATCTCCCATTATACACAAATCAAGCATAACAGAGTCTTTATGGCCACCTCCATAGACAGCAGAGTTTGGAAGGACAAAATGGAAAGTTTTTAAGCATGGTTCAGAGAACTTCCTACCTCATAAACTATAGATTACCACATCATTTTGAGGAGTATTCCATTCATTATGACAAAGCCATACAAAGACAGAGGTTAAAGAGCGCCCGGGCAGTTCGGTTCAAAATGTTTTTCTGAAAAAATGGAGATGAAATTTACAAAATTGAGAGAGGTTTTTGTCCCTAATAGGTTCAATAATAAAAACCTCCTTCAGTTTCTACACAGGTATCATGGTTTGTGAGAAACGTGAAAAATTCAGATGTCACGGGAGAATTTCTGCACCAGGATTCATCATTTTGACCAGTGATGGGACAGTCAGATTTTGAACAACAAAATTGACTCCAAATGAAAAAATTCAAGTTTTTATGGAAAATATACTTCCATGGCTTTCCGACGAGCCATCTCAGGCCAAATTACGACAACAAGAAGGCATCCAAAAGTAGCCTGCAATCAACGCTATGTTTTTCTGCACCAGCATTCACCATTTTTTACCAGTGATGGGACAGTCAGTTTTTGAACACCCAAATGGACACCAAATGAAACAAATCAAGAATATTTGGAAAGTATACTTCCCTATCTTTCCAACGAGCCATCTCGCGCCCAATTCCGACACCGGGAAGGCATTCAAAAATGGCCTACAAATAGCTCGATGCATTTCTGCACCAGGATTCACCAGTTTTGATCAGTGTTGGGAAAATCAATTTTTGAACAATCAAATGGACTCCAAATGGAAAAATTCAAGTTTTTCTGGAAATTATAATTCCACATCTTTCCAACGAGCCATCTCGTGCCCAATTCTGACACCGGGAAGGCCTTCAAAATGGGCTGCAAAGTTGCGCGACACGTTCAGAAATCTGTGCGACGCGTTTAGGTCGAAAATTTCCAAAGGGATGAACTGATGCGCGACGCGCCTGTAGCAGCACGCGGCACTCCTGTATCATTGGTAAAAATTCACTTAAAAACCTTCAAAAAATCTTTATAGAGCTGCTCACAACCTTGGAGAAGCTCGTCATCGAATTTTAGAGGTACTTTTATGTGCTCCCTTTTTTCGTAAAACCGTTAAGTGATGGAAAAAAGGGTTGAAGTTCATGGTCTAAATCGCAAAGATTGAGTTTTGTTAAGAGGCATGTGTTTGTGTTAAAAACTCAGAAATTTTTATATCACCGTTAGCCCAATATCTACAATAGAATTGGTGCATCCCGTGTTGGAAATATTGTCATTTATAAAGGCGCAAAGACTCGTGCAAAAGAGGGCAAAATATCAAGAAAAGGAAGGCAAAAGAGGCACAACGAAAGCAATAGAGGCAGCAAGAAGAAATTCAAAATGTAACAGTCATAGAAGCACAGTGAAGAACCGTTATCGGAAGATAGAGACAGAGGCAGAGTGACAGAAGCAGAGACAGAGGCAGAGAGCAGTTACAAAATTCCGGGAATCGCACACTCCAGTGTAATATAACACGAATCTTATTCCGGGAATCGCAGACTCCAGCCGGGCGTTACACATATAATACAGAACCATATTCCGGGAATCACACTCTCCAACCGGCAGAGCACATATAACATATACAAACATTATTCCGGGAATCGCTTCACTCCAGCGGCAAAATATATATATATAAACATATATATCAGTTATATACAAGCGGAGCGCTTTAACCAAAGGTTCTATCAAAACGAAATGGCTTATAAGGTGGGACCCCTCCCCAATCGCAATCGGAGAAAAGGTTCAATCGGCGGAGTTTTTTTATGTGCTCTGATTAAAGGCCGGACCCGATTGAGTTATATGCCACAGTTTATTGCTAATCGCATCCGAGTTCCCAATCGCATCGGCATTGGTCAATCGCATCGGAGAACATGTGAGTTGCGATTGCGATTGGAAGTCCGGACCCGATGGAGGTATGAATTATAATTCAAACATGTTTGAAGTCCTTTCCCAATCGCATCGGAAAAATACAATGAACAGTGGTCAATCGCAACACATATTAAAAGACTTGCGATTGCGATTAAGAGTTCGGACCCGATGGGTGTATAAACGATGGTTTATATATATTTGAATTCTGGCTAATCGCATCGGAGATTATAAGAGCGTGGGAACATATATGAAATGACTTGCGATTGCGATTAAAGCCCGGACCCGATGGACTTATAAACTTTGATTAATAAAATTCAAGTCCCAATCGCATCGGCAAAGAACAGTGAACAGTAATCGATCGCATCGGAGCAAGGCAGCTTGCGATTGCGATTAATCGCAATCGGAAGAACTTAAAAGTGACTCAATCACATCGGAGTATTTGAAGTTGCGATTGCGATCAATCGCAATCGGAGCAGGAGCGATCAATCGCAATCAGAGGAGAATCATTGCATCGAAAAGCGTGATATGTGGGCCCGGGGTGGAGTCATATATAATGAATTTGGTTTAATAAAGGTTTAATCGTATTGGCAGCCAATCCTTATGGACGTCGGGTTATTTGCAAATAAATTGCATATATTATATATGTTGAATAACGTTTGAATATGATCCGAGGGCATAACACATATGATATATAATGGTTATTGAGTTATATATATAACACGGTTGCGATAAGCTGCGTGGTCTCTAGACCCACGGACCTTAGCTTTACGGGAGGGCGATTATTAACGCTTGTGATATATGTATGTTCCGGCCTGCGGAACCTGCCACATCAACAAGACACGAATGGCATAAAAGGGATTGGAATTCCTCCAGATTTACAGTCAGCGGATATAAAAGGCACATTTACACATATGCAGCAGTTACACCACAGCAGAGGACAGAAGAGAAAACAGATCCGAAAGAAGATAAAACACAGTCACAGAAAAGACAAAGACAGCCAAAGAAAAGACAAATGCGTACTAATTCAAAAGACTAAATGAGTTGAGCTGGAGTTCTCATTTAAATTTGAATGTAAATGTTTTATTTAAATTTATATTGTTGTGATGCATTGGCAAGTCTCCGAGAGAAAACAAATTCCCACTGTAATGTTAAAATTGACACCTACAGTTATAATTTCTGAGTAAGCCGATAAAAGGAGTGAGAAGGCAGAAGGCAAAGAGACATGACTTTCCATTTCGAATTCCAAGCAGAATACAAACAGTCATGTGAGGAAATCTATAAATAATATCATCTTGATATGCAGAGAGAGTTTTTGAGAG
>CM076582.1:1489882800-1489923334 GCA_034641835.2 Pinus albicaulis | reverse complement strand
CACTATCCAATCATACCTAGCCTAAAATCATATAACAAAATCAAGCTAAATCTTGAGGAGAGATCCCTCTCCGAAATTTAGGAAGGTTAAATCCTGAATTTCAAAAGAGGCTCTTGGTTACCCCTAGTTTTCTTTAACTATAAACCAAAATCCCATGACCTAAGAATTACTAGGGTGATAACATACTCTTTGAATTGCTTGAAAGTGAAGATGAGAAAAAAAATAATGTC
This sequence comes from Pinus albicaulis, assembly GCA_034641835.2. Classification (NCBI taxonomy): domain Eukaryota; kingdom Viridiplantae; phylum Streptophyta; class Pinopsida; order Pinales; family Pinaceae; genus Pinus; species Pinus albicaulis. Next base: position 1,489,923,104 of record CM076582.1, on the reverse strand, counting down.
AGTTTATATGAGTAGGACTTCGTATATATGGTACTTCTATTCATTTGTATTACGTTTTTCTTTCTAGATTGACAGTTATATTTTTACTTGCATTATATATTTGAACTATTATCAAAAATAAATGTTAAATGCACTTTTGTACTAATAGTTGTATATAATTTCTTATCTAATATATAATCACACATATGAATGCGATAAAATTTTCATAATTCTTTTAATCAAACTATTTTGTTAAAAGAATCATATTTACATAATTTTCATCTCTTTCAACCATTAAATAATCTTCATTACTAATAGTTGGAAGATATCTTTTAAGATTGCATAAAGGAAGAAACACCACGGGTATATAGTAGAATAGATAGTTTAGCTAAATGCATGTGATAGATTAAAATCATTTCCCATTTCATGTTATATAAAAAAACACAACCCAAAATCATCCTTATTGGGAAATTGGTCCCTTTATCCCTAGTCAGAGCCACCACACCAAACAGAGAGGGACTTGCTCTAAGGTCCGAACTGGTTGGTTTTACCCCATATTATGGAAACGAAATTTTTAGGCCTCAACAGGTCGTCGAACTCCTTTGATTCCAAACTACATATCCCCTTTCCCACTTCCATGGGGGTGGAATGGAAGATATCTGCAACTGATTCCCACCCGAAAAACCTATATTTCTTGTAACAGGATTCCCCCAAAGAACCTCCCATGCGACTAGGAATCCTTTGTTGAGGTGCCAAATGAACTAGAAACTTGTATTTAACACAAAAAACAACTGTTTGGACTCACATACTTCACCAACTATAGTTGTAGCCTTGACAATATGACACCTATGAAACATAAAATACCAATTTGTGGTTGACGGAAAAAGTAAAATACCCTAATAATATGAAAAAACACCATTCGTCAGGATATGTTTTTAGTAGTAGATGTTGATGTGCTGAGACACCAAGACCGTTAACTACCAAAATCATGGATTGACACACTTTAGTAGAAACTGTTAAGCCGAAGAAGACTATATGACACCTTTGACTATGAAAAGCTGACCCAAATATTATGAGTTTAGAACCATATGGAAAATGACCCATTATACCATACTCCAAACACCATTATAGGACAATTAAATGAAATTCCAAAGGGGTAGAGGGAATGTGGTATCGTCGAATGAAATACAATGATAAATTCAAAGGAGGGCATTAACCCTGTATTGTGAATAAATAAACAAAAAACATGTTCCAGGTGTTTGAGACAGAGTAATTTGCGTAAACAAAATTATGACCTTATAAAAACCAACTCTATAAACTGTTGATGACCTACATCTAATCATATATTGGAAAAAACCTCTCAAAGTCACATGTAAAGAAAACAAAAAAAATAAGCATTCCTTAATAGTGAAACACCGACATGAGAAAAAGAACCATACAAACAAAAAATTTCGAAAGGCATTCACTAGTCTAGTTCACCACCCTAAAATTCCAACAAGATATTGTATATAGGTGCGTTAAAAATGAAAAGATTGTGTGGTAAGAACCAAAGCCACATTATGTTAAAATAAATGTAGCAAGAAAAGCTCAATTTGACTTTAGCCTTAGTCAAATTGAGTAAATCTAATTTCCACATAGTAAGGACGACTTAGAGGTAGTTAATTGGTGTGAAATATCTCTTGTCACTCAGTTAGCTTATTAAATTTGAGATAGTGGGCTTGGAGTTCAGTCATGCATGTGTGATTGTTGAATTTAAGCAATCTAGTTCAATTATTTTTTTTTGTATTCAATTAACTGACCTCTAACTATTGATAGATTCAGTTGAAGGTAAGTTGATCAGTGGGAAAATTGTATAACTTAGCTATATTCTAGTTAACTAATCAATCAACCAAAAATAGCGCATGCATGCATGGAATTCAAATTTCTCAGCTGGAATGGAGGATACAAAGGCCAGTGTAACATGTGTTGTATACTAGTTGAGTGTATAGTTGTTGCATGTAGTCAAGAGATCAATTCCTTGGGAATTGCACAAGGAAATAAGGACTTCCCTATTGTTTAGGAGTTCAAATTTTCTAAGGATTACACAAGGAAAAAGGAGTTTTGATGAGAAAAAAAAGTTATTTTGTTGGTCAGACAGATAATTCTCAGCCAAATGATTTGAATAATGAATGGGAAAATTTTTCTAAGGCACTGCAAACATCACAATCAAATCCTAATACTGATCAATCTACTAGTTTTCAAATGCCAGTTCATTCCCAGAAATTAGTGGAAAATGCAATTCTACTACAATAGGTATCTGAAACTCATGATCGAGAGATCATTTCGGCCTACCCTACAAAGCATATAGTTCTACAAATTGAAGAAATTTCTTCATTGGATGTCTTCTACAGTCCTAGTCATAAGGCTGTTGTTAAGAGAAGAAAAAGGAGAAGAATGGATGATACAATTTAAAATCTTACAAATGAATATGTTGACGTTCTATGGAAGGATCCTCTAGCTGATCCTACTGAACATTTAACCAATCTATCACAGTTTGCATGGGAATATGCTACTACCACTATCGACAAGGCCGTTGAAGTTCAATTGCTACTGAAGCAAAGAGAAGAAAAAATACAAGAGTTAGAGAGGCTGTTAGAGCACGAAAAGTTTAACTCCGACAGGTAAATGGAATTGAAAATGTCTTAATTTCAAAATTATTTTGAAAGATTAACATTACAGCATCAAGTGCAACTTACAAAAAAGGAAAAGCAACTTGAAGCAACAGTGAACAAATTAAAAAGCTAGCCACAGGTAGAGAAATTCATAAAAGAATCATTAGACATGAATGCAAAGCTAAAGCAACAACAAGAAGTATTTTATCAACAAGCTTCAATTACCAACTCTTACTATGATTCAAGTAAAATCCTGATCCAGCAAGTGGCTAACAAGAGACTTGAGTGTGAGAAAATTGAACAGATGATTAATGAGTTCATTCAATGGAAAGCATATGACTCATGAAAGGAAGTTGATCTTAAAAAGTAAATAAGTTTGATCAAGAAAATTATTGGAATTTTTTGATCAAACGCTATCATTAGTACCAAACCTTGTAGTCATTAAATAATTCAACAAAAAGGTCTTAGCCAACAATTTCAAATGCAGTATTCAAGGGCAATATCAGATCAGCAATTTGGCAACTAGCTCAACTTAAGCCTATGCAAGATATTTGTCAACTTCGAGATCAAATCCACAAGAAGGATCAACATTCATAGTTATATTGTTATTTTATTTTCCTATATTGTAGTTGAAGTTTTCTGTTTATGAGTATGGTTGTTTGAAACCTCCTCTAATTTTTTGTAATAATCTATTTTTAAAGATATTGTAGTTTAGTATTTAAACCCTTCTCATGCATTTAGAGAAGGTTTCAGAAATTTGTCAAAAAAATTGCAAAGAATGAACTTCTGTAAATTTGTAAATGCTTTGATGCATTAATGGAACAAAGTATGTTATCTTTTGACATCTAAATTTGTTTAACTAATGTTGCACTATTGTACTCTTTAAATTGCTTGAAAGTGAAGATGAGTAGAAAACTACTGTCAGTTTATATGAGTAGGAATTTGTATATATGGTACTTCTATTCATTTTTATTATGTTTTTCTGATCCAAATGGAAAATGGCATCAACCCATGGTATTCATCTACCCATGTTATCCATCCACCCATGGAATTCACCCATGGTATTGTAAATGGCATCGACTCATGGTACTCATCCACCCATGATGTTTATTCACCCATGGTATTGTAAGTGACTCATGGTATGTATCCACCCATGGTACTCATCCACACATGGGATTTACCTATAGTATTGTAAGTGGTATCTACTCATGGTATTGGCTTATGGTATCTACACATGGTATTGTAACTTAGAAAAGGCTATAAATAACAAGCCTCAGTTTGTAAAAGGACAGATTGTCCGCCACAATGTAGTTTCTACAGTTATTCTCTGTTTTAATAAAACAAGTTTCTTTGTGGTTTTATTTGTTGTGTGTTCTTTCTCTTTTTCTGGCATTGTAATTTTGCAGATTTGGTCAGATCCATTTCAAATTTTTAGATCTTGGGGGCCTCTTGCCAAGATCTAGATCAGTGGTATTAGATTCAGGTTACGCCTCCATGGGAATGAGGGTTTGAAATATATTTCAGTTTCAATGTTTTGCAGCAATCTTCAGCAAAATCCATGAATTTTTTTTGGGCGGAGAGTTTTCAGCTCAGATCTGAAAATTCTGATGAAAATTTTACAAAAAAAAAAGACACGATCTGGATTCCTTGTGAAAAAATACTCAAATTCAAAAAAAAAATCGGCCAAATTGGAGTTCGGATGAGGGAGATATCGCTGATTCAAAATCAACAATGTTGAAGCAATTTTTCTGACGACAATTCATGGATGGCGGCTCTCCTGTCATTTTTCACAATTTTTAGTGCAAAATTTCAGAAGAATGGATATAGATCTGAGCTCCTCTTGAAAAATCACCCAAGTTCAAAAAACAAATCGGTCGAATCGGAGTCCGGATGTGGGAGTTATCGTTGATTTAAAATCAACTATTTTTTTCAGAAATTTTGTGACGGCGAGACAGTTCCAGTGCGAATCTGAGAGTCTAGAGTCTCTATATAGTGCTTTAAAACACATGAGAAGATGCAGAATGGTCATTCTATTTCCAAAAACAGGTTATCATAAATATTCCGAGTTATATTGACCGAGTTATGCTCATTTTAAATCTGGAGCAGCATTCGGAGCGGGTTCTCTTTGGAGACATGCCCTCCCACCCCAAGCTATGTAGGCACCTGCTACTTCATCAACAATCAGCATCACAGTTATGGGTCAACCGCAAAAAATCATTTTCATCGAAGTCCATTTGCTAGGCCGCACATTGTTAGTCACACAGTTGGTCACAAGCATTACAGGGTATCTCTATCCTCGGATCTTCGTTTGTCATGGTTTTGGTTTATCCACAAACCCACACTTCATCGAAGTCCATTTGCTAGGCTGCACACTGTCAATATCACGGTTGGTCACAAGCATTACAGGGTATCTCTATCCTCGGATCTTTGTTCATCACGGTTATGGGTTAACTACACAAAACCCTTCTCTTCAGTGGCTCTTCATATTCAACAAAGGCTTCTCAGGAGGGAACTTCACGCAATGGGGACCATTGCTTCTTAAGGAGGGAGGAAGGGCCTCTCCCCAGGATCTGGATCATTTTCTTTCTATATTGATAGTTATCTTTTTACTTGCATTATATATTTGAACTACTATCATAAATAAATGTTAAATGCACTTTTGTACTAATATTTGTCTATGATTTCTTATCTAATATATAATCACACATATGAATGTGATACACTTTTCATAAGTCTTTTAATCAAACTATTTTTCTAAGAGAATCATCTTTACATCATTTTCATCTCTTTCAACTATTAAATAATCTTCATTACTAATAGTTGGAAGATATCTTTTAAGATCGTAGAAAGGAAGAAACACCCCGGGTATATAGTAGAATAGATAGTTTTAGGTAAATGCATGTGATAGATCAAAATCATTTCCCATTTCATGTTATATAAACAAACACACCCCAACATCATCCTTATTGGGAAAATGGTCCCTTTATCCCCAGTCAGAGCCACCACACCAAACAGAAAAGGACTTGCTCTAAGGTCCGGACTGGGTGGTTTTCCCCCATATTGTGGAACGAAATTCTGAGGCCTCAACAGGTCGCCAAAATCCTTTGCTTCCAGAGTACATATCCCCTTTCTCACTTCCATGGGGGTGGAATCGAACATATTTGCAACTGATTCCCACTCAAAAAACCTATAGTTCCTGTAACAAGATTCCCCCAAAGAACCTCCCATGCGACTAGGAATCCTTTGCTGAGGTGCTAAATGAACAAGAAACCTGTATTTAACACAGAAAACAACTGTTTGGACTCACATACTTGACCATCTATAGTTGTAGTCTTGACAATATGACACCTATGAAACATAAAATACAAATTTGTGGTTAACGGACAAAGAGAAATACCCTAATACTATGAAAAAAACACCATTCGTCAAGAAAATGTTTTAACAATAGATGTTGATGTGTTGAGACACCAAGAGCTTTAACTACCAAAATCATGGACTGAAACAATTTAGTAGAAATTGTTAAGGCGTAGCAGACTATATGACACCTTTGACTATGAAAACTAACCCAAAGATGATGAGTTTAGAACCATATGGAAAATGACCCATTACACCATACTCCAAACACCAGTATAGGACAATTAAATGATTTTCCAAAGGGGTCAAGGGATTGTGGTCTCGTCGAATGAAGGACAATGATAAATTCAAAAGAGGGCATTAACCCTGTATTGTGAAGAAATAAACAAAAAACATGTTCCAGTTATTCGGGACCGAGTAATTTACGTAAGAAAAACTATGAACTTATAACAGGTAACTCTATAAACCGTTGATGACCTACATCTAATCATATATTGGAAAAAACCTCTCAAAGTCTCATGTAAAGAAAACAAACGAAATAAGCATTCCTTAATAGTAAAACATCGACATGAGAAAAAGAACCATACAAACAACAAATTTCGAAAGGCATTCACTAGTCTGGTTCACCACCCTAAAATGGCAACAAGATATTATATATAGGTGTGTTAAAAATGAAAAGTTTACATGGTAAGAAACAAAGTCACATTATGTTAAAATAAATGTAGCAAGAAAGGCTCAATTTGACTTTAGCCTTAGTGAAATTGAGTAAATCTAATTTCCACATCATAAGGACGACTTAGAGGTAGTTAACTTGTGTGAAACATCTCTTTTCACTCAGTTATCTTATTAAATTTGAGATAGTGGGCTTGGAGTTCAGTCATGCATGTGTGACTGATAAATTTTAGAAATCTAGGTCAATTATTTTTTGTTGTATTCAATTAACTGACCTATAATTATTGACATATTCAGTTGAAGGTAAGTTGATCATTGGGACAATTGTATAACTTAGCTATCTTCCAGTTAACTGATCAATCAACCCAAAATAGCGCATGCATGCATGGAATTCGAATTTCTCAGCTGGAGTGGAGGAGACAAAGGCCAGTGTAACATGTGTTGTATACTAGTTGAGTGTATAGTTTTTGCATGCAATCAAGAGATCAATTCATTGGGCATTGCATAAGGAAATAGGGACTTCCCTATTATTTAGGAGCTAAATTTTTCTTAGAATTACACAAGGAAAAAGGAGTTTCGATGAGAATTTTTTTTTGTGCTGGTCAGACAAATAAGTCTCAGCCAAAAGATTTGAAGAATGAATGGGAAAATTTTTCTAAGGCACTGCATACTTCACAACCAAATCCTAATACTGATCAATCTAATAGTTTTCAAATGGTAGATCATTCCCAAAAATTAGTGGAAACTGCAATTTCGCTACAACAGGTATCTAAAACTCATGATCGAGAGATCATTTCAGCATACCCTACAAAGCATATAGTTCTAAAAATTGAAGAAATTTCTTCATTGGATGTCTTCTACATTCCTAGTCATAAGGTTGTAGTTAAGAGAAGAAAAAGGAGAAGAATGGATGATACAATTTCAAATCTTACAAATGAATATGTTGATGTTCTATGGAAGGATCCTCTAGCTAGTCCTATTGAACATTTAACCAAAATATCATAGTTTGCATGGGAATATGCTACTGCCACTATCGAAAAGGCCACTGAAGTTCAATTGTTACTGAAGCAAAGAGAAGAAAAAATACAAGAGTTAGAGATACTGTTAGAGCAAGAAAAGTTTAACTCCAGCAGGAAAATGGAATTGAAAATGTCTCAATTTCAAAAGGATTTTGAAAGATTAACATTGCAACATCAGGTGGAACTTATAGAAAAGGAAAAGTAACATGAAGCAACGGTGAACAAATTAAAAAGCCACCCACAGATAGAGCAATTCATAAAGGAATCATTAGACAAGAATGCAAATCTAAAGCAGCAACAAGAGATATTTTGTCAACAATATTCAATTACCAAATCTTACTGTGACTCAAGTAAAATCCTGATCCAACAAGTGGCTAAAAAGAGACTTGAGTGTGAGAAAATTGAACAGAATATTAATGAGTTCATTCATTGGCAAGCATCTGACTCACGAAAGGAAGTTGATCTATCCCAGGTAGATAAATTTCACAAGGAAATTTTATTTAAGGATTGGGTAGCACAACTAAGACAAGCAGACAATGCAGCAGTAAAGGCATCAAGGTTAACAAAGGAAATTACTCAATCTATTTATGAAAAACTTTTGAAAGTTGAGCTTATCAAAGAGTCCAAATTTGAAGTGCTCTCGGAAATCAAGCCTTTAGAAGCATAGTGGAAACAAAGGATAAAGGTGTATGAAGAAATTATTAAAAAAGTAAATAAGTTTGATCAAGAAAATTATTGGAATTTTCTGATCAAACCTTATCATCAGTACCAAACCCTGCAGTCATTAACTGATTTGACAAAAAGGCCGCAACCAACACTTTCAAATGCAGTTTTCAAGGGCCATTTCAGATCAGAAATTTTGTAGCTAGCTCAGCTTAGACCTATGCAAGATATTTGTCAACTTCGAGATCAAATCCACAAGAAGCATCAACATTCAAGTTATATTGTTATTTTATTTTCCTAGATTGTAGTTGAAGTTTTCTCTTTATGAGTATGGTTGTTTGAAACCTCCTCTACTTTTTGTAATAATCTATTTTTAAAGATATTGTAGTTTAGTATTTAAAGCCTTCTCATGCATTTAGAGAAGGGTCCAGAAATTTGTCAAAAACATTTGCAAAGAATGCACTTCTGTAAGTTTGTAAATGATTTGATAGATTAATGGAACAAAGTCTATTAGCTTTTGACATTTGAAGTTGTTTAACTAATGTTGTACTATTGTACTCTTTAAATTTCTTGAAAGTGAAGATGAGAAGAAAACTACTGTCAGTTTATATGAGTAGGACTTTGTATATATGGTACTTCTATTAATTTGTATTACGTTTTTCTTTCTAGATTGACAATTATCTCTTTACTTACATTATATATTTGAACTGTTATCATAAATAAATGTTAAATTCACTTTTGTACTAATATTTATCTATTATTTATTATCTAATATATAATCACACATATGAATGTGACACACTTTTCATAATTCTTTTAATCAAACTATTTTGTTAAAATAATCATCTTTATATAATTTTCATCTCTTTCAACTGTTAAATAATCTTCATTACTAATAGTTGGAAGATATATTTTAAGATCGCATAAAGGAAGAAACACCTCTGGTATATAGTAGAATAGATAGTTTTAGATAAATTCACGTGATAGATTAAAATAATTTCCCATTTCATGTTATATAAACAAACACACCCCAAAATCATCCTTATTGGGAAACTGGTCCCTTTATCCCCAATCAAAGCCACCACACCAAACGAAAAAGGACTTGATCTAAGGTCTGGACTAGGTGGTTTTCCCCCATATTGTGGAGATGGAATTCTGAGGCCTCAACAGGTCTCCAAACTCCTTTTCTTCCAAAGTACATATCCCCTTTCTCACTTCCATGGGGGCGGAATCGAAGATATTTGCAACTGATTCCCACCTGAAAAACCTATAGTTCCTGTAACAATATTCCCCCAAATAACCTCCCATGTGGCTAGGAATTCTTTGTTGAGGTGTCAAATGAACTAGAAACATGTATTTAACATAGAAACAATCGTTTAGACTCACATACTTGACCAGATATAGTTGTAGTCTTGACAATATGACACCTATGAAACATAAAATACCAATTTGTGGTTGACGGACAAAGTGAAATACCCTAATAATATGAAAAACACCATTTGTCAAGATACATTTTTAACATTAGATGTTGATGTGTTGAGACACCAAGACCGTTAACTACCAAAATTTTGGACTGGCACATTTTAGTAGAAGCTGTTAAGGTGGAGCAGACTATATGACACTTTTGACTGACCCAAAGATGACGAGTTTAGAACCATATGGTAAATGACCCATTATACCATACTCCAAACACTAGTACAGGACAATTAAATGAAATTCCAAAGAGTGGAGGGACTGTGGTGTTGTCGAATGAAGGACAATGATAAATTCAGAGGAGGGAATTAACCCTGTATTGTGAAGAAATAAAGAAAAAACATGTTCCAAGTATTTGGGACTGAGTAATTTGTGTAAAAAAAACTATGACCTTATAATATCCAACTCTATAAACCGTTAATGACCTACATCTTATCATATATTGGAAAAAACCTCTCAAAGTCGCACGTAAAGAATACAAATGAAATAAGCATTCCTTAATAGTGAAACACCGACATGAGAAAAAGAACCATACAAACAACAAATTTCGAAAGGAATTCACTAGTCTATTTCACCACCCTAAAATGCCAACAAGATATTATATAAAGGTGTATTAAAAATGAAAATATTATGTGGTAAGAACCAAAGCCACATTATGTTAAAATAAATGTAGCAAGAAAGACTCAATTTGACTTTAGCCTTAGTGAAATTGAGGAAATCTAATTTCCACATCATAAGGATGACTTAGAGGTAGTTAATTGGTGTGAAATGTCTCTTGTCACTTAGTTAGCTTATTAAATTTGAGATAGTGCGCTTGGAGTTCAATCATGCATGTGTGATTGTTAAATTTTAGCAATCTAGTTCAATTATTTTTTGTTGTATTCAATTAACTGACCTCTAACTATTGATAGATTCAGTTGAAGGTAAGTTGATCAGTGGGACAATTGTATAACTCAGCTATCTTCCAGGTAATGGATCAATCAACCCAAAATAGCACATGCATGCATGGAATTTTAATTTCTCAGCTGGAGTGGAGGAGACAAAGGCCAGTGTAACATGTGTTGTATACTAGTTGAGTGTAGAGTTGTTGCATGCAGTCAAGAGATCAATTCCTTGGGAATCACACAAGGAAATGGGGACTTCCCTATTGTTTAGGAGCTCAATTTTTCTTAGGATTACACAAGGAAAAAGGAGGTTCGATGAGAAAAAAATTGGCAAAGTGTTGGCTAGAAACTCTCATTCAGCAGAGAGAACTGTTATTATTTTGTAGGTTGTGCTTAGAGCGAGAGAAAGAAATTGTAATAATTTATCTATTCAACTGATTAATGCAAAGAGGCTTAATGGGATTTCCCCAAATGGGTTCCCCTACAAATCACTGTGTACTTGTGGTTTTTCTTGTTGCATTTCTATGCATGTTGTTTTAAATTGTGATTTACATTCCACAAATTAGTAGAGTAGAATTTGTCTCTCGTTTTTCACTTTGAAATATTGAGTGGTTGCAAATTATATCAAATATATACATGGTATCAGAGCCCTAAAATCACATAAGAACCATTATTTCAAAATTTTCCCTTAGTAATTTTGAATTTGAAGTTTCAATGTAGCAACTTTTCTTCATATTTGGGATAATTTCTTTCAATTGAATGATATTGGAATATGCCCTGGAGGGTAGCTCGAATTTCACAGCATGAAAGAATTGAATGGAAGTAGTGCTTAATGATAATGGTGTGTTATAATATGTTAAAACTGAAATTACAAAACCCTAGCAGTATGATGCACAACAATTATCCTGATGGAAGAAATATGTTTCAACAGACAAGAGAATTATTTTGGAAGGTGTGAGAGACCATGTGGTATCAAATATCCATGGAAAAGACACACCATTTTCTATTTGGAAGACACTTACTGAGCTATTCAAAAATATTAGTGACCATAGAAAATTTTCACTTAAAGAAAAACTTCGAAACATTAGAATGTAGAAGAATGATATGATTCCACAGTATCTCTCTAGATTTACTCAAGTTCATGATGAGCTTGGAGGGGTTTGGGTGAATGTTGCAGAAGATGACCTGGTGAGCCTACCTCTTCTAGGTTGTCCAAAATCTTGGCACAACTAACAAGAATATGTGAATGGAAGGGAAAAATTAGTGAACTGGGAAATGTTGTGTTCTTATTTGGTTCAAGAAGAGTTCAAGGGAAATACCAAAGATGTAACATCATCCAAGGTTGAGGATGAAGAGAATTTTGCCTTTTTGGGAAGGGGAAGAAGGGCAGAGGGAAGAACAAAAAAACCTAAATCCATCCAAAATAATGGAAATAAGAAATACTTGAGAAAGATAAAATGATTCCACTGCCATGAATACAGGGATTTTGCAACAAAATTTTTACACAAGAATTATAACAAGAATCCTTCAAGAGGAGAAGGAGGTGAATCAATGGCTTCAAAATTCAAATTAGACTTCACCCTGATATCATACATGGCCAACACTATTATGGGGAGTGTGTGGTGCCTTGATTATGGTGCCCCATTCCATATTACAGGGTGCAAGGTGTTTTTAAGTAGCCTGTAGGAGAAGTATCTCCAGATGCATACCAAAATGGGGGATGGTGGGAGGTATAATGATATAGGAATTGGTACTATCACCTTTGAGAGAGATAAACCTCTCCTCTTCGCCTCAAATATGTTATGTTTGTACGTAGGCCAAAGAAGAACCTAGTCTCTATATCATTATGGTGGATAGAGGCTATGATACTATTTTCAGTAAATGGAAAGAATTTTTGATACACATAACTACTGAGAAAGTGAATCAAATTGGAGTTCGAGTGAAGAACCTATACAATCTTGAGGTGGGAGATTGTAATGCATTGAAAAACAAGGATGAAAATATGTAGAGTTGAGATGTTGGAAAACTTAGGCACAAGATATTGGTTCATCTAAACCATGGTGCCTTAAAAATCATTCAACAAATTACCACTTGTCTCCCTAAAGCCTCTCTTGACCAATAGGATGTCTACAAGGGTTGTGTATTAGGGAAATATGTCAAATCTACTTTCCATGGCTGTGATAGCAGAGAAGATGCAAACTTGGAGCTAGTCCACTATGATGTTTGTGGACCCTTTTCTACAACCTCCACAAAAAAATAAGTACAATGTTTTTTTTATTAATGATTTCTCTAGAAAATGTTGGATCTTCTTCATGTAGAAGAAGGATGAATTTTTCTCACAATTTGCAAAATTCAAAGCATTATTTTGGAAGGATACTTGGAAGAAGGTGAAGGCTCCCAGGAGAGATAATGGAGGTGAACTTGTTTCGAATTCCTTCAAGGATTTATGTTCCAAATAAGGTATTCAAAGAGAACTTATAGCAACACATAACCCAAAATAGAATGGGGTAGATGAGAGGATGAATGAGAGCATAGTTGGAGCGGCAAGAGATATAATACATGATCATGTGTTAACATTGCATCTATGGGAAAAAGAATGTAACACGATAGTCTACTTGGAGAACCATAGTCCTCATAGAATACTTGGTATGATCACACTCGAGGAATATTTCTCTAGGAGAAAGCTTGACATGTCTCATTTCAAAAAATTTGGGGCTTCTATTTATTGTCATGTCTCCAAGGATTTGAGGAAGAAACTTAAGCCTACAGTATAGTTGGGATTTTTTATAGGAAACATGGAAAATACAAGAAATTATAGGTTGTATTTACGTTCACTGAGGATGACAGTTTGATGAGGATAAGGCTATGATATTCTCTCTTGAATGAGAGTTGAGTATCCCATCGAAGAAGGAGCTTCTAGATCTAAAGGAGGAGCCTCAGGAAGTTGTGGAATAGCCAAAAACGAAGGATCAGAGGTGCCAGAGAGGAGACATCCAATAAACGAAAAAAATCTAGAGAAATGAGGAAGAGAACCAAATAATTTGATATATTTTTATATGATGCTAGCCTCTAGGGAGAATGTGGGAGCCCCTACATCAGTACGCAGGAAGAGGAGATCACCTAAGAGATACACTAGTTATATGGCTCTCATGATAGAGCTCATTGAGACATAACCTTTTGCATTTGAGGAATAATTTTTTCAAACTATTTGGGTTGATGCCATGGTGGAAGAATATGAATCCGTCATGAAGGAACAATGTATGGGAAGTGGTGACGAGACTAGAAGGAATTAAGTGGTTGGTTTTGGATCTACAAAGTGAAGCATGTAGTTGATAGAGCATCAAAAAATACAAGGCCATATTTATGGCCAGAGGATTTTATCAGTTATAGGGAGTTGACAATGAGGAAAAATATTTCTAAGTGGCAAGGTATTCCTCCATTATATCAATTATTGTATTTGTTATACATATGGGGTGGAAGATCCATCAAATGGATTTGAATACCGCCTTTCTCAATGGTGATGTCGAGGAGGAAATTTACATAGATAAGCTAAAAGGATTTGAGAAATGTGATCGAGAGTCACATGTGTGTAGACTCGGGAGAGAATTGTATGGTTTCAAACAAGCACCTCGCGCATGGTACACTCTGATCGATAGGTATTTCATTGGATTGGGCTTCACCAAAAGTGAAGCAGATTTGAATCTATATCACATTGTGGTAGATGGTAAGTTGCTTATTCTTGTTTTGAATGTTGATGATTTAGTATAAATAGGGGATGAGAAACTGATCCACTCTTGGAAATAGGATATTAGAAGGGAATTTGAGATGAAATACATGGGCCTAATACATTACTTCCTTTGGTTGGAAGTATGGAAAGGTGATGGTGAATTGTTTCTGTCTCATGAGAAGTATGCCTCTGAAATAATTCAAATATTTCACATGGAGAATTGTAAGCCTATGGACACATCTCTCTAGATACAAACTAGAGGAAGGAGAATGAAACTTTAGATGAAGAGTTTGATGCTACCATTAACAAGATTATTGCGGGGTCTTTGATGTATCTTGTGAACTCAAGGCCTAAAATGTGTTATGAAGTAAACCAACTGAGTCAATCTAGGGTGAGGCCTACCTAGTTGTATTGGAAGGAAACAAAACATGTGCTACTGATGGAATATTATACCGGAACTTACAAACAAATTGGGTTTATGCTTCCTATAGCTTTGTTTTGAGTCGAATTGACACAGGATCACCAAGTTTTGTCTCTCAAAATGATTTTTAAATGCTATATATATATACACACTGACTCAAATCAAATTTACTGGTGCTACTCTCTTCACACAGCTCGTACCAACATTACACACACAACAAAATGGTAAAATGAATCTAACATACCATATAGGGATATAAACTCTATTTTCAATTTTCATTAAAAAAAAAAACTCAACATACATAGCAATCACTTCCATCTCTGTCTACTCAGCAATCAATATTTTTTTTTTATAAACTTTGTTTTTCTGTCTATGCTACTCTACCCTTTTTGGAAAATAAATCCTGTCCTCTTTGACACAAAATGAAAAAATATTACAATCAAATCCATGCTAAAATATCTCATCAAAATTACGATCTCTAATCATTTTCACTCCTCAACACATATGCTAACAAATTAGTCTATCACACATGAAAAATAGTGTTTACAACCAGCTTCCATGCTATAATAACAAATTTGATAAATTGATTGAATCTCCTTTGATATGTCCATGCATATCATGCTATTAAAAGAGCTCTTTGACCATTATCTATGCATTATCTAGAAGATATGGGCATATTTGAGATGACACATCAGTATGTCAATCCTACATGCTCATTCCTCATAATGACAGCTTGGCATATAATAATCAGGAAAGTGAGCATCGGAAACAAACTACTGGAACAAGACTAGAAACAAAACTATTGGAACTAGAACTTAACTAATGGAATCAGAATTTAACTACTGGAACAAGAACTTAAATCTCTCTTTCAAAAAGGACATTTGACTACGAGGTCAATCTAGAATATTGTAGTTTGATGCTCCTACATCAGAATCTCAAGGAAGAAAATAATGCTCCATCAAAACTTCAGGATTTATTTGATATTTCTTTAACTCTGTTGCGGTCATCCAACTAGCATCTTCAATTGGTTGTCACTTCCACTTAATTAGATATTGATAATATGTGTGTCCTCTAGTCTGATTTGTCACTCTCTTCTTCAAGACTTCTTCCACTTATTTCCTTGTTGTCTTTGGTATTTGTTCCTCCCAATTTAGAGTTCGAACTTCCTCTTCTGCAAGTTCATCTTGTGATTCTTCTTTTGATTCACTGTATGGGTACAAGTCTGCAACATTAAAGATAGGGGATATTCCAATTCCTTCTGGTAGCTCAACCTCATAAGCATTGGCAGAAAAATTCCTCAAAATTCTGCATGGTCATATCTTTGTCATTTTTAATTTGTTATAAGTCCCTACAATAAATCTCTATTTCCTCAAGTAAACCATAACTAAATCACCAACTTGGAACTCCTTTTCTCTTCTCTTCACATCATCCCTTTGTTTATACTTACTATTTCTTTCTTTCAACCTTTTCTTGACGTCTTCTTGTAATTTTTTCATCCTTTCTGCAAATTCTTCAGCCTTTGCACTCCTTGTATCTTGCTTTCCCAAATATCTAATCTCATATACTCCTATAGGATGCATTCCAAAAATAATCTAGAATGGGCTCGTTCATGTACTCCTATTAGGAGTATCATTATAAGAAAATTCAGCTTGAACAATTGCTAAATCCCACTGTCTTAGATTTTTATAAACCAAGATTCTTAATATGTTTCCCAAGCTCCTATTCATCACTTTGGTTTTCCCATCTGTCTAAGGATGATAGGCTAAGCTAAAACTGAGGTTTATACCAAGCTTCCTCCATAGAGTCCTCCAAAAGTGTTCCACGAACTTAATAGCCCCATTTGAAACAAAACTCACTGGTAGCTCATGTAATCTTACAATTTCTGAGAAAAAAAATTAGTAATATGAGTTGCATCGCTAGTTTTCCTACAAGCAATGAAATGAGCCATTTTTGAAAATCTATCTACAAAAACATAGATAGAGTCATGTCTCCTTTGAGTTTTTGGCAAACCCAAAACAAAATCCATGCTGACCGCATCGTAAGGTCTGTTTGGTATTGGCAATGACTGATATAACCCAGTGTTTTGGCTCCTTCCCTTGGCATGTTGACAAATCCTGCATTTATCAACAAACTTTTTAACAACAATTTGTAATTTTGGCCAATAATAGAAAGCATTCACTTGAGTGAATGTCTTGTCCTATCCAAAGTGTCTAGAAAATCCTCCACTATGTTTCTCTTTAATCATATTTTTTCTTATGGAGCACTTAGGAATGCACAATTTGTTTTCTTTTAACAACAAACGTCCTTGAATCATGTAGTCCAACCATTGACTTCTATTATAAATTACAAGATTTTGAAAAGCTGCATATATTTCTTTAAAATTTGGATCTTCCTTGTTCATGTCAATCATTTCTTAAAATCCCAAAATACCAATCTTCAACTCATGCACAACCAAATTTACTCGACCCAAAGCATCAACAACTTTATTTGAATTACCGCTTGTGTGCTTGATTATAAAGTGTTGTGAAACCAGCACCAAAAATAGAAGAAAAGAGATATCAACACCTTATAAATAAGCCACTTCTAGGGGGAAACCTCCAATACATTACATGAATGAACAATTCTTCGATGATACAAATGACAAAACCTCCTTTCTATATATAGGAGTCCATGGGGCGACAATGTAATCCTAGTGGGGCCACAATGTAATCCTAGCCGACCAAACAATAATAATGTAAGGGAAAAATAATAAAAATATGGGGGTTACATGGGTACAAAAATAAAAATAAGGGGGGCTACACTAACATAATAAGGGACTACACTATTAAAATAGGGACTTAACATGCCCCTCTCCTTCAAACAAGTGTTGTCCTCAATGCTTGATTATTTCTTGATGCTTCTGTATAAAATTCTCATCCTCCCATGTGGAATCTTCTACAGGAAAGTTCTTCCACTTGCTGAGATACTCTGAAATTGATCGTACTTGTCGAGTTCTTGTTTTTGTGACTGCTTCAGAACTTATTTCAATGTGAAGTTGATCTTCCTATTGTTTCATTAGATTATGCACCAAAGTTAGGTTATCCTTTGACAGTTGGAGAACTTGTTTTTGATGCTCAATGTGATATTCCACTAATTTATCATCCATATTAGCTATTATTTGATCCTTCAAACCATCCAACTTAGCCTCTATTTATGCTTTTAAACCATCTATGTCATCTTCAGTTGCTCTTCGTAAGATAGAAATTTGTTGCATTGGTCTCGTAATTTTGATATCTCATACTGAAATTATTCCTCTTCATGTGTCATAGTATAGATTTTTTGGGTCCTATTGGGTATGGAATTATTTTTTTGAAGCATTATAGAACCCAATACTGATAAAAATTCTAAAATATGACCTTGGAATCACTTTAAACTGCTTTTTCAAACAAACGTTATGCAATTTTAAAAACAAAATACACACCTTTTTCTTGATTTTGAGGATCTCGATATTGAAACTGAATTATATCTGTGATTTCGGATCTTCAATATCAAATATTTGGCCCTGAATTATCCCTCTAAATATTATTTCGAATGCCACATGTCTGACCTGATTTGGATTATTGAAGACAAAGATATGCCCAATCTCCTATGATGACCTAATTATGGACTGGTTCAGTAGAGCAAACTTGTACGACTTTCCACGTGTCACTATTTCCTCTTTCATCTTTAAAATTGATATAGAAGAAACTAAATTCCGTGTAATTGCACCCACTTTTTACAGAATCTCAATCCGATGCTCAGAGAGAGAGTTATGACGTTTTTCCCACGGTCACCTCTTTGAGATGAAATTTGGGAGCTTGAAAAAATTATAACTTCCACAGATCATATCTCCAACAATATTGCGAAACAAGACCTAAAATTGTTATAGGAGGTTCTTCTAGATTTCTACTTCACTCTGTGAAAATTTTAGCTTCTGAAACCTGGTAGAAAAATATTTATAGCGAACATTCTGCGATGACTTGTTTAGGTTAAATTCAAGAGCCTGCAAAAAGCCCTAACTTCCACAGATCATATCTCTGAAAATATTGCGAACCAATCTCTAAAATTTTGTGACAATGTTCCTTAGGAGTTCGGCTTTGCACTCTATAAATTTCAGCATCTGAACCTTCATAGAAAAAAATTTATAGTAGAAATTCCACGATGACCTATTTGGAGCAGCAAAACCCTAGAATCCAAAGCTCTGATACCAAATGTTGTGAAACTAGCTCCAAAAATAGAAGAAAAGAGATATCAACGCCTTAGAAATAAGCCACTTCAAGGGGGTAACGTCCAATACATTACATGAATGAAAAAATCTTGGATGATACAAATGACAAAACCTCTTTTCTATATATAGGAGTCCATGGGGCGATAATGTAATCCTAGTGGGGCCACATTGTAATCCTAGCCGACCTAACAATAATAATGTAAGGGCACAATAATAAAAATATGGGGGTTACATGGGTACAACAATAAAAATAAGGGGGGCTACACTAACATAATAAGGGACTACACTATTAATATAGGGACTTAACATAAAGGTGAAACTATGTAAAAAATCTACCCACTTCACTTGATTTTGGATCAACTTTGGCTGATTATTTATGAACTATAGAGCATGATTATCATAATACAAAATAAATTCCTTGGGAAACAAGTAATTCCTCAATTTCTTTAAAGCTTGCACAACAACATAGAATTATGTATCATAGGATGAGTACTTCTACTTGGCCTCATTCAAATTTTCACTAAAATAAGCTATAGGTCTCTGCTCCTGGCTTAGGACAGCTCCAATTGCTATCCCACTAGCATTAGTCTCAATTTGGAAATTTTTAACAAAGCTTGGAAAGGCCAAAACAGGTTTTTCAATGATATTCTTTTTCAACAGTTTGAATTTTCAGTATGTTGCCTCTATCCACATAAATGGTTGTTTTCTCTCCTTTATTGTTTCAACTATTGGTGCACGTATCTATAAAAACTTGCAAGACCATGAAAAATTATTGCCTCAAATACGCTCCTTAGAGTTGTCCAATTCAAAATTTCTTATATTTTCTCTGGGTCCATCTTCAAACCTTCTTCTGAGACTACAAATCCCAAATAGATAAGCTCTTTCTTCATGAAACTTCTCTTCTTTAAATTTATCAGCATCTTCTCTTTTTTCAAATTATTCAAAACCAACTTAAGATGCTTTAGATTCCCTTCCTTACCCTGACTGAAAATTAGAATATCGTGAAGATAAATTATCACAAATTTCCTAGCATATTCTTTTAAGACCTCATTCATTAGTCTCATAAATGTATTTGGTGCATTAGTGAGTCCAAAAGGCATCAATAACCATTCATACAACCCACTAGTGGTCTTGAATGCAGTCTTCCACTCATCCCCCTTTCTAATCCTTATTTGATGGTATCCATTCTTCAAATCTATCTTAGGAAAATACGTTGACCAACTCAAACAATCCATCAAATAATCCATACATGGCAAGGGAAATCTATACATGATAGTGATCTTATTTATCGCTTTGGAGTCTGTGCACATGTGCCATTCACCTCCTTTCTTTGGACTGAGCAATGTTGGTACTGCACATGGAATTAAGCTCTCCTTTATCAGTCCTTTATCAAACAACTCCTACACCTGTCTTCCAAATTCTTCATTTTCTTAAGGAGTTAGCCTATATGCTACTGTCTTTTTTTAAATTCGCACCAGGTATTAAATCTATGTGATGGCTGATACTTCTAATTTATGGAAATGCATTAGGAAATTCATCAAAAATAATGTCGACATAATAATTTAGTGATTTTTAATTTCCATAGGAATATTATCTAAATTAGAAGAAGTCAAAATAGATTTACCCACAACAGAAAAATGCATTTCCTTCTCCTTTTCAACTTCACGTAGAAACTCTTTTCCACTAATCATCAAAAAATTATTTCCAACTGCTCCTTTGTTTTCTTCGTCATTCAAAGGAAACAATGTGTGCTTCTTTGAGGTATATGTGTTCCTTCTGCCATTATGAATGGCTTTCCTATTAAACTTCCAAGGTCTTCCCAACAATATATAACACACATCCATTGGCATCACATCACAAAATATGACATCTTTATATGTACCAATCTATATCTCCACTCTGCACTGTTATGTTACTAAGATTTGATGTACTTTTTGACTCTTTAGTGATGCATGAAGCTCATCCACTGAAAACTATGAGAGATCCATTGTCTCTTCTATGGCCACAACTATGGCATCAAACCTTGCTCGCAAAATTCTCAAAAATTTCTCAACTATTATCCTTTCCTCAAGTGTCTCATGATGAGACCTGATTTGAGTAACCGACCCAATTACATGTGAAAATAATGATTCTACATTCTCAGACTCTTTCATACAAATTGTTTCAAAATATCTTCTCAACATTTGTAGATTTTCTATCTTCACCTTTTCCATGGCTTGGTAGACTGTTTGGAGGGTATCCCCTGCTTTCTTGGACTTTGTTGCAGCTGCAACCCTTGGGAAAATACTTTCATGAACTGCTTGAAAAATATAGAGGGTTTTTAAGTCCTTCTTCATGTTGTCTCTCAAAATATCCTTTTCTGCTTGTGTAAAAACATTGTATGCTACTACATCTGTTGGTTCTTGGAAACCATTCTCCACCAATTCCAAAATGTCTTGTGAGGAAAACAGAGCCTTCATTCAATCTATTCAGCGAAGGGTTTGTCGAGAAGCTGGGAGAATTTATTATAAAAATCCACAGGAAAAGGGTTGATTACAAGAGCCAGATGGAGAAGCAATCTGTCCCATAGGCTATTTGTAGCTTCGTGGACGTTAAAATTACTTTCTTTATTTATTTTCCTGTATGTAGCACTTACTAGTTGGTGGCCATTCTGGAATTTAATTATTAAAGTAGAGCGTATCTTGTGGGTATTCAACTATCTCTTTTAAAAGGTGATCAACCAGGCGAAACTCCCAAAGGACTCCCATCTATTCATGATCATGATCATGCTATTCATTTGATTCCAGGAAGTGTTCCTCCAAAAATCAGGCCTTACAGATATCCTTATGTCCAAAAGAGCGAAATTGAATCTACAATTGCATAAATGCTAGAGGTTGGTATAATTCAACCTATTCAACATTCTTTGCCATCTCTATGGAGACAATATTGTCAGTGCTTCCACTTTGAATAACAACCTCGCAACATTTTTCTTTAGATTTGCATACAGTCTCGAATAGACTCTTCCTTTGAGTAGGTTCATTTGCTTCCTTTGCTGCCTCAAGAAACACTCTTTTTAACAATAAAGACTCTCCTACCTCAGGTGGCTCTTCTTTCCCCATGACCCGAGGGTTTTCTTTGATTTTCTCAACTATATTCACATTCTTTTGATTTGTTTTTTTTTTTTTAGGGTAGTCCCATGATCCATGTCCTAATTCTCCACATATGTAACACCAGATTTATCTTTCTTGGCCTCTACCTCTGGTTCCAAATATTCCTCTACAAAATTCTCCCCTCTGTGGTGGCCGATTACTTGAACCTCCTTCTTCACCTTGAGAATTCTAGAATCTTGGTCTGGAAGCTCCTCTTCCTCTTGCTGGAATTTTACCTTTGTTTCTCTGACTTTATTTTCTCAATATTTTCTCCTTTGCCTTCAAAGCTGCTTGATAGGCACCTTCAATTTTCTTCAGACTTAGCAGAATAATTTCATCTTGTATGTCATATATCAAGCCATTTATATACATGGCTACCTTTTCTATGTCATATTCAACATGTCATGATCTAATTCTTAGCTTGTAAAACTCCTTCGTGTACTCTTTGACAGTAATCCGTTTCTGTCTTAAATTTTGTTATTTTCTGAAAAGGTTCAACTGGTAATCTTTAGGCATAAATTTGATTTTTAATTTTCTCACCATTTTATCCCATTGATTAATCGTGGGATTTCCCTTTCTTTCTCTGGATGTTTGTAGCTCATCCCACCAGATGGTTGCATGGCCCTTCAATCTGGTAGCTACAAATTTCACCTTCTTATTGTCTTCAACCTCCTCATAGTCAAAATACTTATCTAATGAACTGATCCAATCCATCAACTCTTATGCATTAATATTTCCTTCATACATAGGTATTTCCACCTTTGGTCTTCCACTTTCTTTTGCCAACACCTTGAAAACTTTGGATGCTTCATTTTCTTCCTCTTCTTCTTCATCAGAAGATTCTTCTTCAGCACTAACATCTTCCTCATTAGGTACTCTCCTCTGAGCAGTTTCTATTCTTGTGCGAAGATGTCTAATTCTTCAATCAAAACTGCATTGGCTACAAGTCTTCCCTGACCTATGGTAACTCCTCCTCTCCTAGGTGGCATATTTGTTGAAATTATAAGAACATAACTCAGCTCATGTCTACTCTGATACCAAATGATGGAAGATTATACCAAACATTACAAACAAACTGATTTTATTCTTCATGTAGCTCTGTTCTAAGTTGAATTAACATAGTATCAACAAGTTTTGTCTCCCAAAATTATTTTTAAATGTTATTTACAGATTGCTGAAGGAAGAATCAAATATGTATATATATATATATATAGACTCAAATCGAATTTGTTGGTGCTAATCTCTTCACATAGCTCGTGCCAGCATTACACACACAGGAAAATTCCAAAATGAATTGAACATACCATCTAGGGGTATAAACTATGTTTTCAATTTTCATTAAAAAAACAAACTCAGCATACATAGAAATCACTTCCATCATGTTTTCTTAGCAATTGTTGATTTTTTTTTATAAACTCTGTTTTTCTGTCTACGCTATTCTACCCTTTTTGGAAAACAAATCCTATCCTATTTCACAAAAAATGAAAAAATATTACAATCAAATCCATGTTAAAATATCTCAACAAAATTACGATCTCTAATTATTTTCACTCCTCAACACCTATGCTAACAACTTAGTCTATCACGCATGAAAAATAGGGTTTGCAACCAACTTCCATGCTAGAATAATGAATTTTCTAAATTGACTGGATCTCCTTTGATCTATCTATGTGTATTTTTAGCCCCCCTATGAAATTCTTGGCGAGCAAGCTGGGGGCTAGATTGTTGTGGAGCCTTCAAGGAATGCCTTTCCCCTGAAAACCCATCCTCCTTGAAGTCTCTGAGTGATTTTCCTTGTATAAATCCTATCTACTGATCCATTTCTAAAAGACCTGCATTGCCCCTCATACTCCTGCAAGACACTGCTTTTTACCTCTTTTCCCCTCTGACAAAACCCCTCTTTCCCTTTCTTATTTTCTTATTTTCCCTATCAGTCTCATAAACCCCTTCAAAACCCCCTCCAGATTCTGCCCACACACTTTGTTTTCCCAAATTCCCCTCTACCTCCCTATCGTTGCCCTCCTCGGGCCTAAAAGTGCATTAAAAATGAGTTAAAATGATATATTTCATGAATTTGGGTCCTAGCCCCTTTCCCGCTAAGCCCCCCGCACTCTGTCCTTCCATGCGACCCAGTGTCGTGACTAGAGCACTAACCCAGAAGGCGCTAGTCCCATGGGTTTTTCGGGCGAATTTCCATCCGTCGATCTTGTTTAATCGGATGGCCACCCCTTAATCCACAGTTCCATGTGTTTCCCGTTCATTTCCTACACCAGGCCATCGTCGTCTATTCCACGATTGATCTAACGGTCCGGAGCCTCCCCGCCCTGTGGCCCCCATGTGCACTATTCCAAAAACCGCCTGTTTATTTTGCACCGCCTTTGGGCAGGTGGTGGTTTTCCCCCGTTTCCCAGCGATTCCACTAGTCGTCCTCCGCGTGTCCCCTGTACGACGGCAAAACCACTTTCTTCCCGTGCATTATCTTTCGACCAGTATCACGCAGCGAAATGAATACAAGCCGTCAGATCTTGCGCGCCTCATCCGACGGCCATCGTTCGCCAGAGTTGCACACCGCTTAACCCGTGTCATGTCATGTCTGCCACTGTTGATCTCCATCCCGATCAACGGTTCAGATCTGTTCGCCTTCCACTGACTACCCCCCCCCCCCGGGTCTGCTCACCATGTCATCTCCACGTGGATTCATCATACGCCAGACCATTCCACCACATATATTTTTTTGGTTTCGTGTTTTTTTAAGGTTTTTCGTTCGCTCGTTCTGCAGACCGCCATCTCCACCAGAGCAGATCTTCGTTGTTCCTCAACATCTCTCTCCGCCATGTCACCGTATGCACGACCTTTTCTCCACCTCCACATCATTCGCCACCCCATTCGTGGTTTCCTTAACTTGTTTGTGTATTTTGCAGGGTTATTAAGAACTAATGGCCGCCATGGTGCGCGTCTCTGTTAAGAGAACAGGGTTTAGAATATGTAGAAAATCTCCCAGCGCCATTAAAACCCGAGCTAACCTGTCAGAAGCAGAAATGGAGCAGCAAAGTGTTACAAGTACAAAGCAAAGGAGGTTGAGGCACACTAATGAATATCTTGATCCTTAAATCAGTGGTTTAGAAGGCAAAGCACCAGTTGAAAAACCCGAGAATCGATCAAAAGGTCCTGAGCACAAGCAAAAGCTAACATCAGAGGTTTATTCATCAGCAGAATGCTTTTCTTCATCAAGTACAGGTCGTCCATACAGCTTTTACTATGCACAATGTTCCTGAAGGAATTTCCACCCTAACAGCAGTTCCAATATCGCTAGAGCATTTATGTGACAGATCTCTTAGTGGTTCATTTCATTTTTGTTCAAAGCACTAGGAGTACCACAACCGAAACATGTCAAAATCATATCCGGAGAAGATAACTCTCTCACAAGGAAGGTGACAGAGATTAAATACACAGTAATTAAACAGAATGGGTCTCAACCCTGCATTTATTTTTGTGTTTAATGATTGCATTTAGTGTTCACCTACCCCCTCAGTCGATCTTCTGTTAATCCTCTGCTATAAAGCACAAAAAGAAAGTTGTTTTTGGTTGTTGGTGAGATATCAAATAAATGCAAGCATTTTCCTCTTCAGACAAGTTCTCTATGTAATATTGTAAGATAGGTTGGGATTAGATGTGTTCAGACTGAATGTTCAAGCTATGGGCTATGATGTACCTGATTGGTGTTGTTTTTAATATGACAAGCATGTTTCTTTGGATCCTGATCTAATGCAGCTGGTGATGTTTTCCTTTCTCTGTATTTGTGATTGACTTGATTTCATTTCATCACGTTTCATCTGGCTTGCATCAGAAGTTTGGCATAAGATTTACCCTTGATAGGTACCTTATTTTGCTACTCTCCCAGCCTTTTATGTTTTCTGCTTACATGTGTTTCTGAATATTGATTTCAACTGATTTAACCAGTGTAGTGGATGTTATTTCCTGCTCTCTGATGTATGAATTAATGAAATCTATGTTTAGATGTTCTTATTAAGATTTAGTTGGATGTGTTGAGAATAC
The DNA here is from genome assembly GCA_034641835.2 of Pinus albicaulis. Taxonomy (NCBI): domain Eukaryota; kingdom Viridiplantae; phylum Streptophyta; class Pinopsida; order Pinales; family Pinaceae; genus Pinus; species Pinus albicaulis. The sequence goes on along the minus strand of CM076582.1, from coordinate 1,489,896,831 downwards.
TGGGGGGTCTAGAACCTTGTCTCTGCCTCTCTAGGATCTTTCCTCCCAATTAGGCCTTTCTAAGATCCCTTGTCCTACCTCTGATTTTTCCCAAGCAGGTTTGGAGTTAAATGACCTCTGACCTGATCTATAGATAGAATTGGATAGTTCTCCTCCTTTCATTTTATGTCCTTAATGTCCCATTCCAAATATCTCCTTTAAGATCCAAATGCTCTAGATGACTAGCCCAAATGAAAGCTTGCACATTAATTACAAATAAATCCTTTCTTGACTCCATAGCCCAATGGCTTTGATGTTCCCTGAGTTTCCTATCTTAGCCTATTTTCCTCTATGCTCATCCTTGTCTTAAATTGGACCTTCCTTCCTGATTCCCAACAACCAAACACAAACAATCAAACAACAACCCTGTGCTTATAACTAGCCTAAAACCTTAACATTTGAGCTTCAAAGATATAAAACCTTTGACAATTTTAGAGAGATCCCTCTCTGGGCCTAGGAGGGCTAGATCCTAAGGTCTGAAAGTGGTTCTATGTTGTCTCATCTTTTGGTCTTGTCAACCTGGCCAAAACATGGGAACCCCAACATAATGGCGACTCCACTAGGGAATCTAAGGAGCTTATAACCGAAAACATTGTTAGTATGTGTCCCAGTCTCGTCGCCAACATAATGGCGACTCCGCTGGGGCTTATCTGAGTGCATTTCACCTTATACATTCCCAAGACTCAGAAACTTAGAACTCTGGTTGGGTTGACAGTAAGTCATTCCTTTCTTGAATCGACCTCCGTCATTGAGTGTTCATCATACTCTTAGACAGAGCCTGGAAAGGGCCAGGTAGCCTCCGGATCTCACCCTCTTCGGAGGTGAAATATCTGGTAAACGCCCTCCCAGTCAATCTCTGGTTGGAGTTTGTTTTGAGGAGATTCCTGAAAGGTAATTGTGCCTGAGCACTGTGGTGGACAGTGTGACCCCTCAAATATACCCTGAAACCCTCCACCTGGCGACTCCATTGTTCCTAAACGAAAAGACTCCACTGGTGATTAGTAGGCCTGCTGATTATCTTGGTTTCATGATAGACTCCACTAGGAGACTGGCCTCTGAGACAACATCAACCACAGTAGAAGATACAAGTAGGGTTAAGCTGCTTGGCTAAGAAACAACATTCTGGCTTTCAGAACCATTCACACAAGAGCTTATCCCAACCCTGACCCACCTGAAATAGTTGATAATCCGGAGAGTATCCTCAAGGGAGCTCCTGCACCTAAAAGACCAACTATTTCCAGTCACATTCATAGAGCTAATAATGCACCAGAAAACCTAACAGCTCTAACACCTTTTCTCCCTGACCTAGACTTACCTAACAGTTTACTAAGAACTAGGTCATTCGATCACCTAGACCAGCAAGACCACGAGCCTCATAGTACACCATCTCATAGTGGTCAACACACTAGGGACAGATAAACCCCTCCATCTACACCACCTGATATCCACTTCATTCTAAACTTGGGTTTCTCCCACCCTAGATCTGCTCAGCAGACTTTGGCTGGTCCTAATATCCTTGCCATCCAAATACTAGCTGCTCAAGCCAACCCTGTACCTCATCAGAACGTTATCATGGCAGCTTGGTATGCACCTTTGCTCTTACCTCAACCCTTGTTACCCTTACCCAATGATTATCAGTCAAAAATCCCACACTTCACTACTAAAGAATCCATCACAACTCAGCAACATGTAGATAAAATGGAGGATTCTTTTAACTATATGGAAATTGATGATGAAACAATCAAAATGAGAATCTTTGCCCAAAGCTTGGGGGGTGAAGTAAAGAAATGGTTTAAAGGTTTACCTCCTAGCAGCATCCAATATCTCCCTGCGTTATACCAGACCTTCACAAACAAATGGGAAACTAGGGCGAACCCTCGTCAGCTCCTAGCAGAATACATGAGCCTTAAGAGGAATGTGGGGAGAGTGTCCATGATTACACCACTAGATTCAACAGCATTTACAATGCTCTCCCTCCACAAGGAATGGCCCTGGCTAAATATCCTGATGGATTTGATGCTGACATGGCCTACAAGCTCAGAGATAAAGAGTATAACACATTAGAAGACATGCAGAAAGGAGCCATAACCATAGAAGCAAACTTAATGGAAAAAAAGGGCAAGATTAAAGGCTAAAAAAAGGGTAACATATAGGGATGACAATGTAGCTTCCACATCTGATCCTAAATATGATAGACTATCTAAGAACGTGGAAGAGATACAACAAATGATAAAAAGGATGGTTGTCCAAAACAGAAACCAAAACCAGAACATTAGAAGAAACAATGTTGCTCCCAACAGACAAAGAGAGTCAGATCGACAAATTATTCCCCCATTCCAAGAAAACTTTTTAGATGAAGATGAGGGAATCATAGAAGAGTCTGAAGGGAGTGGAATAAACATTTTCGAAACAGAGGACTCAGTCCTTAACTGTGATTCAGAAGAAGACCAGACCTCACCTTCATACTGGGATGAGGAATGGTTAGAAACTAAGGACTACCGGTTAGGATTTGAGAATGCCATGATGCAGGTCAGAGAACAGTATGAACTTAGGAGCAAAAAGAACCAATAAAATCCCAAAACAAAGACTCCTGAGATAACCATCAAGAAAAGACCTGAGAAAACTTCTAAAGCATCTGCTGCAAATAACAAATTAGCAGCTGAAAGTTTTGGTAAACATAAGGAAAAAGACAACCAAGACACTGAGAAACAAATCCAACCAACCAGTAGCACTAGCACAGCAGTTAGTGCTCCTGATAAAACGATTCCTGACCTTGTACATAATGAGAAATAAAAAACTGATTCAGTCACTAAGGAAGTAGCAGATAAAGCAGAGTTAAGCACTCCAAAGACCCAAACCACTTTCAATTTGGAGAGTGAGATTCCCAAAATCAAAATCTCTATACCATTATCTGAACTGGCCACTCAGAATGTATATAAAGGCCAAATTTTGAAAGCATTAAATTTAGGGGAAAACAATGACAATGTGAATTTGAATGATGATCAACCTGTCCTGTTGTTCGGTCTAAAGATTGAGGGAAAGTTTCAGTAAGGGGTAGTTCCACCTTTTTATATCAGTCTCAACATTCATGACAAGATACTCCACAATGCTATGCATGATTCTGTAGCATCACACAATTTAATGCCTAAGGTAGTGATGGAAAAGCTAGGCCTAGAGATAACACGACCTTACAAAGATCTATATTCGTTTGACTCTAGCAGAGTAAAATGCCTAGGCCTAATCAAATACTTATGTGTGAGCTTGACCCAGATCCCAGCTAAATGTATGGTCATGGATGTGGTGGTAGCAGATGTGCCACCCAAGTATGGCATGCTGCTATCTAGATCATGGGGAGCCAAACTGCAAGGAACAATGCAGATGGATGGCTCATATGCCACTATCCCTTTATTTGGCCAACTGAGAAGATTGTATAGAGAATCCTAGATGAAATTCCTAGTCAGTAGCCCCAAGAAACCTGAAAATTCACCATTATACTTCGTACACACAGACCTGGATTCTTTCATCCTGTATAACGACCAATCCTTAGGAGAGCCAAAATCCGAATGTAGAAATACAAGCAAGGACACAGAGCCCATGGACCTTAGCATAATGGCTACCCTAGAAGAATATGATGCAGAAAACCATGGGCAGGGTACTAAAAATGAGACTCTGAGCAACCCCGGAATGGAAACAGAATGTAAACAGCAGGATGGCCAGCTCTCTGAGCTCCACACACATCATGAAGAACACGATAACCCACAACCTAGCACAGGCTCCCCGACGCAACATAATGGTGAACCCCTGTGGGAAATGAATTTCAATGGGTCCTATACTAGGAAAAATGCTGGGGCGAGGGTGTGGCTACGTAACACAGAAAATGATCATGCAGAGAGCCATGCTGTGAATCTGCATTTCAAATGCACAAATAATATTGCAGAATATGAGGCTCTCATCTTGGTTCTAAACCTATTGAAAAAAATAGGAGCCCATAGGATAACCGTGAGAGGAGACTCTGAGTTAGTCATCAAATAGGTAAATGGTGAATATGCAGCGAAACACCCCAGGTTGAGAGCATATAGGAATGATGCAATAGATTTATTGAAAACCTTTGTTGAATATAAGTTGGTATTTGTGCCCAGGAGTCAAAATGTTATCACTAATGGATTGGCTTGCCTGGCTAGTGCATACCCTAAAACTCCTCCTGACCAACAAATCATCATTCAAACCAAGTTCAGACCTACAGTGCCAGACAATGAAAAATATTGGCAGGTTTTTGAAGGAGATAAATAGATCGAAGATTTCCTAGTGGGCAGGAATGAGTTTGAATTTCCTGATTCGGACTCAAAATCTGATGACAGCTGCCCAAGTGAGGATCCCCCAGATGAACAAGAAACACCCTGTAACATAGAAATAAACACCTTTTCTGAGGAAATTGGAAGCTCAATCGAAAAATATGAAAATGCAAATAATGAAGAGATAGAGGTGTTGCAGGCCAAAGATAAGAACATACCTAGAGGCTTGGCACCCCTAGAGGACCTTTTTGATTTTGATGACGTAGAAAAAAAGCCCACTATGGAACATGCAGACTCAGATATAGAAGAATGCAACATAGGCACTGACGATAAGCCCAAAATGATTAAACTGGCTAAGTCTATACCTGCAGACATGAAGAAGAAATACATTGACCTGTTTAAGGAATTCATTGATGTGTTTGCATGGAGCTATGAAGACTTAAAGGCCTATGACACCAATATCATACAACACAAGATACCCTTGAAGGAAAATCAAAAACCTTTCAGGCAAAAAATCCACAGAATCAATCCAAAACAATTGCCTGCAGTAGAGAAAGAAATTAAAAAGATGTATGATGCGGGCATAATAGTCCCTGTAAGGTTTTCTGATTGGGTGTCAAACTTAGTGGCTGTGAGAAAGAAAACAGGAGAGATCATACTATGCATAGACTTTAGAAACCTCAACAGAGCCTCCCTGAAAGACAACTACCCTTTGCCTAGAATGGAACATATCTTATAGAAGGTAGTGGGCTCTAAGAGAATCTCCCCGCTTGATGGTTTTTCAGGATACAACCAAGTTCTGGTACTCCCAGAAGATCAACTCAAAACAGCTTTTACCACTCCATGGGGCACCTTCATGTATGTGAAAATGCCCTTTGGACTTATGAATCCTGGAGCTACCTTCTAGAGAGCAATGGACATAGCTTTCTCAGATGAAATAGGACACTTCATAGTTATCTACTTAGATGACTTGACTGTCTTTTCAAAAACTAAAGAAGAACACTTGAAACATCTGAGGAAATTCTTTGAAAAATGTAGAAGGTACGGTCTGTCCCTAAATCCTAAGAAAACTGTGTTTGGGCTGCAAGAAGGTAAACTTCTTGGCCACATTATATATGAGAAAGGGATTAGGATAGACCCACAGAGGGTTGAGGGAATACTTCAAATTACACATCCGAGAAACACCAAGGAGTTACAGTCCTTTATAGGGAAGATCAATTTCCTCAGGAGATTTATCCCCAATCTTGCTGAGCATCTTAGGAAAATGACCAACATGCTAAAGAAAGATGCAGGAATTAAGTGGACTGTCGAAGCCAAGAAATATTTTGAGTCAGTAAAGCTTGCACTCACTCAAGCTCCTGTACTTATCAGCCTAGATTTCTCAAAAGATTTTCTGATCTTTTCCTTTGCCTCTAAACATACAATAGCTGCAGTCTTGCTGCAAAAGAATTCAGAAGGTAATGAACAGCCAATTGCCTTTTTCAGCAAGGCCTTAAGAGATGCACCCTTAAAGTACAACATTATGGAAAAATAAGCCTATGCCCTCATAAAGGCCTTAAAAGACTTTAGGGTGTACATTCTTCATTCTCACACCATTGCTTATGTGCCAAATATAGTGGTTAAAGATATCTTGTCCCAAGACCCTGATGGGAAGAGGGGAAAATGGATTGCTACAATCTTGGAATACGACCTTGAAATAAAACCCACCAAGCTAATGAAAGGTCAAGGCCTGGGCTAGTTAATGGCTGAATCAAACTTGCAGGCCCTTGACATTAACATGATAAATGCCTTAGATGAGCAGGAAGGATTACCCCATCCAACTGTCGAGGAGCAGTTTCAAAACTCTCCTTGGTACTCTGATATCCTCTATGTGCTCACCAATCTCAATGCCCCTCCAGAACTGTGCAAAGCCAAGGCCAAATTCATAAAGCTCAAAGCTAGAAATTATTGCATCCTAAATGAGAATCTATACTAGAAAAATCCAAATGGCCTATTGTTGAAATGTTTGTCTGAAACTGAAGCTGAAAAAATAAAACAAGAATTCCATGCTGGGGAGTGTGGAGGCCACCTGAGCTGGAAAGCCACTGCAAATAAGATACTCAGGGCTGGTTACTATTGGCCTACACTCTTCAGCGATGTCCATAAAATGATAACTTCCTATCATAAGTGCCAAATCTTTGAGGGAAGAAAAAAGCTCCTTCCCCTCCCTTCACAACCTATCACCGTAGAAGGTCCATTCATGCAATGGGGCCTAGACTTTATTGGAGAAATTCACCCCTCTTCTTCTGGGCAACATAAATGGATCCTGACTACTACAGATTACTTCACTAAATGGATAGAAGCCATACCCACTAGGAATGCCACTAATTCTATCATCATTAAGTTCTTAGAAGACTTCATCCTATCTCGGTTTGGTTGTCCAAGAAAAATAATCACTGACAATGCTTTTGCTTTCAGATCAAAGAGGATGGTTGATTTTTGTCACAGGTACGGAATAGCACTTGGTCATTCAACTGCCTATTACCCCCAGGGTAATGGCCTAACTGAATCATCTAACAAAAGCTTGGTCACAATCATCAAGAAATTGCTGGAAGAGAAAAAAAAATCGTGGCATAAAAATTTGATACATGCTCTGTGGGCTGACAGGCTCACCACAAAGAAATCCATTGGCATGTCACCATTCCAGCTGGTTTATGGAACAAAAGCAGTTTTTCCTACAAGTCTTGGAGTCCCAGTAATCAAACTTGTCCAGGAGATCCAATCAGAGGAAGACAGCATGATAAGAAGAATCAATGAAACTATCCATCTGCAGCAAACAAGGGAGTAGGTTTATAGCAGAGCTGTTAGAGTGTAGGAAGGCATAAAGAAACAGTTTGACAAAAGAGCCAAAGCTTCAGATTTCAAAGTTGGGGACAAAGTTATGAAATGGGATTCAAGGAGAGAGGACAAAGGTAAACATGGAAAGTTTGACATCTTGTGGCAAGGCCCATATATCATCCAAGCCACTGTGGGTCCTAACGCATTTTTCCTACAAGAACTTGATGGTACAGAGCTGTTTGGGGGTCTTGTCAATGGCAAGATGCTCAAACACTACTTCTGCTAATTTTCATTTCCAGTTCCATTTTCATTGTACATACCATTGCAGTTTTATTTTCAAGAAAAAAGAGAAAATGTTTCCAAAAATAGAAAAGGTAGAGGTTCAAACCTGCTCAAAACATGGACCTCTGAAAAGTGCAAAATATTGGCTCTAATATGATCAAAACCTGAGCCAAAGAAAGAAAGACAGCTGGTCGTAACACGCCCAAAATCTATACCAACAAAAGAAAAGGAAGAATCAGCTCTAACATGCCCAAAACCAGAGTTGAAAATGAAGACAAGAAGTGACTCAAACATGCTCAAAAACTGAGTCACAAAAAGGAAGGATATTTCAAACTGCAGATTTCATGCCTTCACAGTTTTGTCTTCAGTTTTCTACAAGTCTTCACTCCAACAAGTCAGACAGTCTAATCCTAGCTTGGCTGTTTTTCAATTTCCTGTCTTAGAATGTAGGAGAAGAAACCTGTTGGACAGTTTAATCCCAACAGGTAGTAGATTAGGTAGAGAATCATATGAGGCCAACTGTCTAATCTGGTCTCATGGAGCAATAAGGGTAGATTTAGAATAGGTTGTTTTCTGTTTTAAAAATAAAGTGTAAAGGGTCTGCTAGCTTAAATGCACCCTAAAAGAAGAAAAAATGTGAGGACTATAGTCTGGGTAGGTAGATTGGTTGGGAAATATTTCTACTGATGTTTCTATCATATTGTGGCAGCTAAAAATTTAAAAAAAAGGATGTGCCAAGCAGCAGGCATCTGGCCTACTCCAAAGATCATTTCTGGTTTCTTGACTCCTTCAAGAAGAAGCCATCCCCATGTGGAGCCACTGTTAGCCCCCCTATGAAATTCTTGGCGAGCAAGCTTGGGGCTAGATTGTTGTGGAGCCTTCAAGGAATGCCTTTCCCCTGAAAACCCATCCTCCTTGAAGTCTCTGAGTGCTTTTCCTTGTATAAATCCTATCTGCTGATCCATTTCTAAAAGACCTGCATTGCCCCTCATACTCCTACAAGACACCGCTTTTTACCTCTTTTCCCCTCTGACAAAACCCCTCTTTCCCTTTCTTATTTTCTTATTTTCCCTATCAGTCTCATAAACCCCTTCAAAACCCCCTCCAGATTCTGCCAACAACCTTTGTTTTCCCAAATTCCCCTCTACCTCCCTATCATTTCCCTCCCTGGGCCTAAAAGTGCATTAAAAATGAGTTAAAATGATATATTTCATGAATTTGGGTCCTAGCCCCTTTACCAGTAAGCCCCCCCGCACTCTATCCTTCCATGTGACCCAGCGCTGTGACCAGAGCACTAACCCAGAAGGCACTAGTCCCATGGGTTTTTCGGGCGAATTTCCATCCGTCGATCTTATTTAATCGGACGACCACCCCTTAATCCACAGTTCCCCGTGTTTCCCGTTCATTTCCTACACCGGTCCATCGTCGTCTATTCCACGATTGATCTAACGGTCCAGAGCCTCCCCGCCCTGTGGCCCCCGCGTGCACTGTTCCAAAAACCGCCTGTTTATTTCGCATCGCCTTTGGGCGGGTGGCAATTTTCCCCCGTTGCCCAGCGATTCCACTAGTCGTCCGCCGCGTGTCCCCTGTACGATGGAAAAACCACTTTCTTCCAGCGCATTATCTTTCAACCAGCATCACACAGCAGAATGAATACAAGCCGTCAGATCTTGCGCACCTCATCTGATAGCCATCGTTCGCCAGAGTTGCACGCCGCTTAACCTGTGTCATGTCCCGTCCGCCACCGTTGATCTCCGTCTTGATCAAAGGTTCAGATCTATTCGCCTTCCGTTGACCACCCCCCCCCGGGGTCCGCTCACCACGTCATCTCCACGTGGATTCATCGTATGCCAGACCATTCCACCACATATATTGTTTCGGTTTCGTGTTTTTTAAGGTTTTTCGTTCGCTCGTTCTGCAGACCGCCATCTCCACCAGAGCAAATCTCCGTTGTTCCTCAGCATCTCTCTCCGCCATGTTACCGTTTGTATGACCTTTTCTCCGCCTCCACATCATCCGCCACCCCATTCGTGGTTTCCTTAACTTGTTTGTGTATTTTTTAGGGTTATTAAGAACTAATGGCCGCCATGGTGCGCATCTCTGTTACAAGGACGTCGAGAGTCAAAAAAGATCATTTGCAGAGGCGTAATTTATGAAAACGACCCGGGAAGGTGAAGATAAGACGGTCATTTAAGAGATTAGGGTATAGACTCTGTAGAAAATCTCCCAGTGCCATTAAAACCCGAGCTAACCTGTCAGAAGCAGAAATGGAGCAGCAAAGTGTTCCAAGTACAAAGAAAAGGAGGTTGAGGCACGCTAATGAAGAGCTTGAGCCTTAAATCAGTGGTTTAGAAGGCAAAGCACCAGTTGAAAACCCTGAGAATCGATCAAAAGGTCCTGAGCACAAGAAAAAGGTAACATCAGAGGTTTATTCATCAGCAGAATGTTTTTCTTCATCAAGTACAAGTCGTCCATATAGCTTTTACTATGCACAATGTTCCTGAAGGAATTTCCACCCTAACAGCAGTTCCAATATTGCCAGAGCATTTATGTGACAGATCTCTTAGTGGTTCATTTCATTTTTGTTCAAAGCACCAGGAGTACCACAGCCGAAACATGTCAAAATCATATCCGGAGAAGATCACTCTCTCACAAGGAAGGTGACAGAGATTAAATACACAGCAATTAAACAGAATGGGTCTCAGCCCTGCATTTATTTTTGTGTTTAATGATTACATTTAGTGTTCACCTACCCCCTCGGTCGATCTTCTGTTCATCCTCTGCTACAAAGCACAGAAAGAAAGTTGTTGCTGGTTGTTGGCGAGATATCAGAGAAATGCAAGCATTTTCCTCTTGAGACAAGTTCTCTGTGTAATATTGTAAGATAGGATGGGATTAGATGTGTTCAAACTGAATGTTCAAGCTATGGGCTATGATGTACCTTATTGGTGTTGTTTTTAATATGACAAGCATGTTTCTTTGGATCCTGATCTAAAGCAGCTGATGATAATTTCCTTTCTTTGTATTTGTGATTTACTTGCTTTCATTTCATCACGTTTCATCTGGCTCGCATCAGAAGTTTGGCATAAGATTTACCCTTGATAGGTACCTTATGTTGCTGCTCTCCCAGCCTTTTATGTTTTCTGCTTACATGTGTATCTGAATATTGATTTCAACTGATTTAACCAGTGTAGTGGATGTTATTTCCTGCTCTCTGATGTATGAATTAATGAAATCTATGTTTAGATGTTCCTATTAAGATTTAGTTGGATGTATTGAGAATGCTGGGGGGTCTAGAACCTTGTCTTTGCCTCTCTAGGATCTTTCCTCCCAATTAGGCCTTTCTAAGATCCCTTGTCCTACCTCTGATTTTTCCCAAGCAGGTCTAGAGTTAAATGACCTCTGACCTGATCTATAGACAGAATTGGATGGTTCTCCTCCTTTCATTTTCTGTCCTTAATGTCCCATTCCAAATATCTCCTTTAAGATCCAAATGCTCTAGATGACTAGCCCAACTGAAAGCTTGCACATTAATTACAAATAAATCCTTTCTTGACTCCTTAGCCCAATGGCTTTGATGTTCCTTGAGTTGCCTATCTTAGCCTATTTTCCTCTATGCTCATCCTTGTCTTAAATTGGACCTTCCTTCCTGATTCCCAACAACCAAACACAAACAATCAAACAACAACCCTGTGCTTATAACTAGCCTAAAACCTTAACATTTGAGCTTCAAAGATATAAAATCTTTGAAAATTTTAGAGAGATCCCTCTCTGGGCCTAGGAGGGCTTGATCCTAAGGTCCGAAAGTGGTTCTATGTTGTCTCATCTTTTGGTCTTGTCAACCTGGCCAAAACATGGGAACCCCAACATGTATCATGATATTAACCGAGCTCTTTGAACATTAGATATGCATTATCTAGAAGATATGGGCATAGTTGAGATGACACATCACTATGTCAATCCTACAAGCTCCTTCCTCATCATGAAAGCTTGGCATATAAGAATTAGGAAAGTGAGAACCAGAAAAAAAACTACTGGACAAGAACAGAAACCAAACTATTGGAACTGAAACTTAACTGTTGGAACCATAATTTAACTATTGGAACAAGAACTTAACTCTCTCTTTCAAAAAGGACATGTGACTGCGAGGTCAATCTAGAATATTGTAGTTTTATGCTCCTACATTCGTTACGTTACCTTAGAGGCACTACAAAGTATGGATAATAGTACAGGAGGAAAGAGGGAGTGAAGCTTCAAGGCTTCAAAAATGCATATTGGGAAGGCAACCCATCATACAGGAAAATTACTTCAGGTGCTATCTTCAATGTTGGGTCTACAACTATTTCCTGGTACAACAAGATGCAGAGGTTTGTGGTGCTCAACTCAACATAGATTGAATACATGGTTGCAGGTCAAGAAACATGTGAGGCCATATGGATGAGGAAAATACTCATGGGTATTTTTATTCAGGATATGGATCCGACAATGATATATTGTGATAATCAGAGTTTCATTAAGCTCTCTGAGAATCTAGTATTTAATGATAGATCTAAGAAAATCGATATTTGGTACCATCATTTGCGGGATTGTGTAGAGGATAATTATGTTGTTACCGTACATTCCAACTGAGGAGAAATATTATTACATCTTGACAAAGGCATTGTCAAGATGCATATTCGAATTCCACAAGTGCATGACAGGGGTGGTGAAAAATCCTTTTCTTGCAAAGAGGGAGTGTTAAAAAACAAACGTAGCAAGAAAGGCTAAATTTGACTTTAGCCTTAGTAAAATTGAGTAAATCAAATTTCCACATAAACAAGAAAACTTGGAGAAAGTTAAATAGTGTGACATGGCTCTTGTCACTTAGTTAGCTCAGTAAATTCTAGTTAGTGGTCTTGGAGTTCAGTCATGCATGTGTTATTACTAAATTTTAGCAATCTAGTTCAATTATTTTGAGTTTTATTTAGTTAACTGACCTTTAGCTATTAATAGAGTCAGTTTACGGTCAGTTGAGCAGTGGGACAACAATATAACTCAGAGATCTATTAGTTAAATGATCAATCAACCAAAAATAGCTCATGCATGCATGGAATTCAAATTTCTTAGGTAGAGTGGAGGAGACAAAGGCTAGTGTAACATAAATTATATACTAGTTGAGTGTACATTTGTTGCATGTAGTTAGGAGATCAATTCCCTTTCAATTATATAAGGAAATAGGGACTTCCATATTGTTAAGAAGCTCAAATTTTCTCAAGATTATGCAAGGAAATAGGAGGTTGGAGGAGCACAAAGTTGGCTAAGTGTTGGCTAGAAAATCTCATTTAGCAAAGAGAACAATTATTCCTTTGCAGGTTGTGCTTAGAGTTGGAGCAAACAATTGTAACAGTTTCTCTATTCAACTAATTAATGAAAAGAGGCTTGAGGGATTTTCCCAGTTGGGTTCCCTTAGAAATCACTGTGTACTTGTATTTTTTCTTGTTTCATGTCTATGCATATTGTTATAAATTGTGATTTCCACTTTGTAGATCAGTAGAGTAGAATTGTGTCTCTTGTTTTTAAGTTTGAAATCTTTAGCAGTTGCAACTTCAATCAAATTTATACACAACAAACTCTAAAACAGTCGCCATGTGTTTTTGTTCCCCCATAACTTGACCATCCCAAGATAATAAATCATGTTGAACTCATTTATGAATCTATTACGGGTGTCAGGGATATTCCTTACAATATATAATCCACCTAAAGGGAGGTGAACCTTACTTGAAACAATAGAACAATATGAAAAACGTGAACCCTTGGAAAACTCAAAACCACAATCTCCCACTCTCGTGCATTTAATTTGAGAGCAACTTGACATTAATCCATCGTAGCTTGGTGTGAGGTAAAGCCACACATGTCCAACGTGAGGCCAAATGATTGTGAGGTGCTTTATCCAAGTGTCACCTTCACCTTCACCACACAACAAATTAACATGCCAATCATCACTTCATGCAAAAACCTAATGTTGGAAAACTACTTTTTATTGGGACCTATGACTGGAAAGTTGTAGCCAATAAATACTTCACCTGATGTCATATTTCCAGTGAGATACCCCCATTGGTGATCCTTTCACACAAGAATGATTATTTCTTATTGGTGCAAAGGGTGCAATTGGAATACCTTTGTTTTTAACATAAATGGTTTGGTTATGTTAATCTTGCATATGTTTCACAAGGGTCTTTATCATATGTGTACTTACTTACCCAAAACAACATGCAAATAATTTGGATTATAATAGTGTGTTTAAGTGTGGGTATTTTCTTGAAATTAATTGTAGTTTAGAATAATGTTTAGAGCATTAAATTTCAACTTGTTACTAAATGTTTATTTCTACACATTCAAATTTTTTTTGGCTTTGTGTGATCTCTAAGGATATATTATGCCATCAATAATATTGTGAGTTGCAACAATTGATGTGCCCCCTTTCTCCGTTTATATTAAAAAACTTGCTCATTGTGGACACTAGGTTAGTAGATGATCTCATTATTTTGTTGTTTGTAGTGAAGAGATAATTTATTCACCACTTTATGTTTTAAATTTTAATTTTCTTTCACCTTGTTATTTT